>CM022704.1:27808-627808 GCA_012295165.1 Asparagus setaceus | reverse complement strand
CAACTCTATGCAAACATACATGGGAGAGGGAGATAGCAAAGCCTGTATTGGCAGAAGTGATCACAAAACAATAAAAGAGAACATACATATGCAAGCTTGACAAAAGAAAGAACAGAAATGTTACTAGAATAAATGCAAGGTCGAGGTTTTTTTAAATAACATGCAATAAATATCGTCAGCTGTATTTGACTAGGCTCATAAAAAGTGAATAGGTAAAAATGGGAATCCATAACAGCTGAAGAGGTTGGGAAGCCCAGCACAGATTTAGTAGCATTTGGAAGGAGGTATAAAAAAACAAAGGGGCTAGCTAAGCCTAGCCTAGCACAACTATATGAAACTTTGCTGCCAAACTAGAGTGAAAAGACTAATATAATGACAGCCCAAGCATCCAGCAGTGCTCATGTCATATGGGAACTAGCGGCCGCATTGGCCAGAAACGCTATCAGTTACTTGTAGAAATGGACACAAGCGCAGCAATCTAACATAAAAATGGGGTCTAGGATGCTACAATTCTTCAATATCCAGGCACCAAGACAAGGTTGTACATGTGTGTTTGTTTTAATATATGAATGTTATCATATTTAAGTATATATTTTGGATTGCATTCATGGTTAAGAATTTAAATACTAAAAATAATTTGCAAAACAATTAGTTGCAAATGAAGGACTCAATGCTGCATTTCTTCTTATGAACAATTTGGTATGAATAGAGACTCCCATTTTCTAAAGGTCTTATGAATATTTTCGAGATGGATAGAGATTTATATGTTTCTAAGTATTGAGCATAGAGGAAACATGTGTCGGTCATAACACAACTGTAAACTCTGAATTTTTACAAGGAGAAGCATATCTAGTAAACAATTAGCAATTATAAAAGTTTGCTTCAGTAATAATATTTGCTAATTTCTGTGAAAACATTAACCAAATATAAGGATTGTTTACAGAACCATTGCATAAAATATATATCAGCAGCCTATGTTATACTGCACCATAGCTGTATAGACAAGCATTTTTATGTACAAAAGCTTCTTAGAATATTTTCTAAAGGTTTAAAATTCTAGCAAGGATTAACTAATCTTTCACTCCAGATTACTCTTTGAATAGCATGTCGCCACACAAAACTCATCATAAAGTTCAACAGAATCTCACTGAATTACACAAACCTATGCTCTTACAGTATTTCAGGCTTAACTGGCACTTAAAAGTAATATTAAAAGGGCAGCCCAGTGCACGCAGTCCCTGCTATGCGCATGGTCCAGAAAGAAGTTGGACCACCTAAAAATTTTATTTGGTTAAGAAAAAAACGTGCCAGAGATTACAGAGATCATACTTCTCATAACCCTTTGTACACACAGGAAAAAGGGAAATTTCATATAATGTAACTATATACGAATGATCCAAATCGATTAAGAACTGGAAAAAAAATAGTGATAGGAAAACATCCCAACATACATTGTCGGAACATCAACCTAAAAGATAATGACTGCTAATAATAGCTTTATGAGAAATTAAGTAAGAAGTGCAAACTATTTATGGCATCAGCTTAAAAAAGGCAGAAGATCCACAAATAAAAATGAGGTAAAGGATCATACCAATACAAACGAGATAAAGATGATGGTGAATACTGTCTCACTAATGTAAGAATTCTCTATCCCAAGTTCCTACACCAACAAACATATAAAAACAATAAAATGTCAACTCAAACAGTTGTGTACATTTTGCTACAAGTGAACCATGGTTAGTTTTTTTTTTTTCCAAATGAACTATAGGTAATAGAAAGAATAGACTATATAATACACGCACCGGAAGGATCATGAACCCAAGATCCTGGAGAACAGGTCCAGGTCGGTGTAAATAATGAACTCCTCGAGCTGCCAAACCATGAATATACTAGAAAGAGAAAAAAAAAATTACAGCATAAGTGTCCAAGTTAGTGCATACCACTGTCAGTGAAACAACTTAGAACACACGCAGGACAAAAAAAGATAGAAGCAAACAAACATGCATGTTTTCCCGTGATAAAACATTGGGTGGAAAAACAACGTGTATATAATCATCCCTCCTTCATTAAGAACAAACATCACAACACTGGACTACTAGGCTCAACTCATTAGGTGTGACAAATGGAGAATTTCCTCCAAGAAAATATTGTTAAACTAACGGTATGCAGGAAGATGGTACAAGTGAGCAATCCACGTACAATAGAACCTTGACTGCATATCCACAATTTAGACACAATAGATGAATTTCTAGCTGACATTTTCATATGTAGTAATAGGATGCGAAGCTAATCAAGAAAAAGACCGAACCGAAAAGGTAATGGCATCCAGGAACAAGTGACTTTAAGATACAGGTTCAAATTGATAACAAAGGTGTAAAACCATATTATATGAAATTTGTACATGGAATTGAGAGGGTTGCGGCCCTCGTGACCATGAATCCTAAGGTAAGTATATTGAAGAAAAGTAACAGTAGGAATTATTTCATGGAGCACTAACAACACCATCCTCGCAAACCACCATTGATGGTAGAGTGTGTAACAGCGTACTCCTCACGTAAATTTGCGCCCGAGTTCATAACTTATTTCCAAGCACAATGAAGCATCGGAAACTATCTCAACATACATCGTATCACTTTGTAACAAACATGCATGACCCATAAAACCATAAATGATGAACTCTTGAACCGTTGCCTACATTTACATATACATGTCCGATAAACGTTAAAAATCTTTGCATATTATACTGCACAATACTGAAATTAGTCTCCAATGGCTTCAAGTTGGTTCTATTGCAAGACATTAGACATGAATTAAAAAAACATATAAAAAATCCTACAGCATGACATCAAAATTGATTCCCAAATGTTTAGTTATCTGCTCGAAGAACTCAAGCAACTGAATATGCATCATAAATCAAAGCCTATTGAATCTCATCTAAGATCAGCAATACCTGAAAGATAATTCCTGCGAGCAGAAGCTGCCATTTCTCCAAGAGAATCTGCAACTCCACCGACGTTTCTGCTGCAATCTTCCTCCATAACTGCAAACAAAATATTGCGAAAATTGCCTAAATCTTTTTAATATTATGAAAGAAATAAAACCTTGAATAAAAGCTTTAAAAAGAAAAGAGAACAAACCTTGGAAGCTTCTCGAGCAAGGTACATGGTATTCTTTATCAAAGCGACCTCATCCATGCTAATCCATCGTCATCGTCATCGTCGCCTCATTGCTAAACACGCCGAAACCCTAATCCAACACTCCGATCGATCAAGTACACGCAAAACCCTAGATCTCCGATCGCCGATCGCCGATCCCCAATCGCAAGTATCAAGATTCCAGAAGCAGCGCGATCAGAGGACCAAACTGAGACCGAAAACTCAAGAACCGTCGGCAATGACTTTTTGTACGGTCGAAAGGTTGGTGGGCCCCACGCGGCGGCGGTCTCTATCCGTCGCTATGATCAGCAGCGGAAAGAGAAGAATTCAAGTAAAGGAGAAGACTTTTTTGGTAAGACGCACTTCGATCCCGTCCGAGTCTGCTTTACCCTCAACGTTTCAGATTAATTACTGTTTTGCCATCACGGTACAGGTCATTCCCGCCGTCGTCTTGATGGGTAAATCTGTAAATTTGCAGGACTCAAGTTTGACTGGCTTGGGGTTGCAAGTGTGCAATTTGTATTTTGCAGTGGGAGTGAAGAAACCGCAAGAGTGTGGGCCAGATTTGTAAATAAGTAAATTTTCAAAGAAACAGAGTAATTAAGACTTACAAGCGTAATTACCAGTTACTAATCACCGGCCTTAAGCGTGTAATTTTTGGGGAAAGGGGAGTTTTAGGGCGGCTAGCTCGTCACATGCCCCACGTTGGAGCGTTAAATTAGTCGACACGATGTTGATTTTAATTACGAAGTTGACATTCCATGGGAGTAACGGAAATGTTGGACTCCGCACGTGAGGTACCGGGTTTCGGTTTCGAATTCGAAAATTTTCCAGAAGAAAGCGCGTTGAACATTTGATTTGGCGATATCTCCAAGGTTTTAGCTGTTAAGTAATCTGTTGGGCTAAACTGGGTTGGACCCCAAATTCTAGCCCATGGGCTAAATAACTACCTTTAGTACTATCTGGCCCGCCCAATATATAGATTCATGATCTATCTTCATAAAAAAATAGATATGTATGTATATTTAGTATGTGAAAATTGACAAAAATCTGGAGTATATACAGTCCATATGACAAATGTACAAAAATCTATCGTAAGAAAGTGAGGGGTTAAGAAGACTTAATCCCTTCATAACCCATCAAATACAAAAAAATCTACACAATGATTAAAGTGAGTTAACCCTTCATAATTTGCCAAACGTAAAAAAATGCATAGGGGTTAATCTAACCCCTCTAGAGGGATTAAAATGAGTTAACCTCTCAAAATGAGGGGTTTACTAATACTCCTATTTAGAATGATTAGGAGTTATCCCCTCTATTTATAAATAAAAAAAATAGTCAAAATTCTCGTTATTTCCAAACAATAAAATTGATCACGATAGCTAAAATAAAACTTATTTAACGGATTAATAATTTAAGTCATTCGGGTTATCGGATGGACTAACTACATTAATCTTTCTCCTTAATCTCTCTTTCTTAACCTTTTGCCAAACAGGGCCTAAAGTAAGAATGTGATATTATCAAAATTCATCTTTCAATTGGAGATAAAATTGATTTCACCAAACTGACCCTGTAAACAATACCTCATCTAGTTTTCTTGTTCAGCGTATCGTTTCACACAATCGCGCCCGCAAAATAAAATATTAATTGTTTAGATCCATATCCAAATCGAACCATAAAACTCAATGCGATATGAATACAGAAAAAACAATATATTTTCATGTTCATGATGAAATACAAAGGTGATATATATTATACAATAAATCAGAATAAGCCAAGCACCAATAAGTCAGCGGTATATGTAACTGTAGCTGATGCATATGCCGTGAATATATCCCATATTTATGTATATACAACAATAACAGTCGTATCAGACTGACAATGAAGTGTATGTACATATACAGGCGGTTGGAGTTTGCCAGTTATGACTCGGAAGCGAGCTTGTGCCCATTTTTCCCGTTCAAAGAGACCTGCAATGGACACCACAAGCATCGATGATTTGATGGTCTCAAATCTTGAATACAGAAATTAAACTTAATACATTATCAACTATCTCTGAAAATTCAATAATATTGCCTCATTCAGGCAGCTCATGAGAAACTTTTACGGGAAGCATGAGAAAATGTAACTCGTAAGGTATGGGTGTAGAGAAACCTTTAAAAGCACTTGAGACTCTCAAAGCAAATCTACAAATATAATGTTATAACCAAGGAAGTAATGTACATAAGGGATATAGCGCATCAGATACTCCTAAGCTAATAGATTTACCATCAGTTTGTGGTTACAGAAGGAGAACTAAGTAACCTTCAGCCAGTGAACTCACGTTAGTAAAACATAAACACCCATCATTATCATCTACAAATTCGCCAAGTCTGCTCACTTAACAGGGTGCATACCTTAAATCGCTAAAAGGAACTACCGACCCTTTTCTCATGCAAAATGCACGCATTAGCTGTAACTAAGAGAAAGTTTGGACCTTTGGGGTCAAGAGGACTGCTCCCGAGAGTTCAGTAAAAAAAGTCACCAATACAGAGTCTAGATTTCCAAAGAGTCGCCCATCAAATATACCGGCAAGAAACCTTCATAGAGCACAGCCCAGCAATTTACCCGGATGAACGATGCCTCATATATTATATTTTGATTTTTTAAAGCTATCCATTAATTGGTCTATTCCATTATTCGAATATAGACTGGGGAGTGAAACATTTAGCTTGAGGTGAGTTACCACAAAATGATTCATTCCTTGAATTCTATTGTTGCCAAAAAGAAAATGAACATAAGTACATTCTAAGAGATAGAGAGAGAGAGCCTTCTTTTTCACTTTCCATTTAGCAAACGGGCTAATGTTGTTTTTTTTCAGAAAGAGAGAAATAATAAGGTGAGTTGTAATGTGATGTGGCCATAGAAGAATAGGTCGCACAGCCACTTCCCAATGTCCCTTCACTCATTTTTTTTTCCGGCAAGCCAAACATAGGGAAGACACTAATAAGAATATAAGTAATTGGGCCGGGGCATCTATGATGCTCCGTCCTTTTTCTAAGAAATAAAAAAAGAACAAAAAATAGAAGATTCGCAACTTGTCATCAGAATTAAGTGGAAGCTGCAAACCAACTCAATAAGCAATATATAGAAAATATTCAAGCATCATGAGAAAATCATAGTATAGAGAGCAGTAGCTGAAACAGAAGCAAAAAATTCTGATGGTACTTGCTTACTGAAAGGATTATTACCAGCAGAATATCTTCATCAGTGCCATAGGATTTTCGTGCTTCATCAAGGCACTTCAAAGAAACTCTCTCATATTTCCTGCAAATTTTCAGAAGATGAGCAATATTTCAACCAAGTCTTCAAAGATCATATAGTATTAAAGTTCCAATGCATAAATTTAGCCAACTGGTGGACAAGACGAATGAGCATCTGAAAGCAATATGTTTCGGTTTGCAATGCATGACAGAAGTATATTAAACAAAAATCATTGGGTGAATGACACTGAAATTCACACTTTTTATAGCCAATGCACAAGCTGCTTTGCTGATAAGCAATTCATAATGCATGAATAACCATAAAAGGTAGGGATGTCTTACCATGTGCAAGATTCTAAAATTCTTTACTAATTTAATGGTTTCGTATTCCATGCCACAAGATAAAGGGGGTCTATTGCAGTGCCATTGAAAGCACTACAGTTAACATGCTACATATACTGTCACTTCAGTGCAGTTGTTATCTGAAGCATCATAATCATCTAAATGTAAGATGTCCTCCTCCCCACCTTAACACTGGCATTTCAGATATACCAATGGGACTCACTGAATGGTGCTCCCTTTACTGATTTGTGTAATCATCTGAACGATTCTTTAGGTACAGACCCTGCTCTTACTGTTGACATGATTATCCATGATACATAACAGTTCGATTTGTCACAGAGCATTTTATTAGAACCAACTGTTGCAGTTTACATTATTTTCATGTAAATCCAACTGTTGCAGTTTATATTATTTTCATGTAAATCCAATAATACAGATAGCATAACATGGAGATGATGTATAGTGACTCAAGATTGATTCATTGATCAGATAAAAACTGAGAATACAAATAGGATAAAGTTTTATGCATGTGCTCTCACAGTTACAAAGACACATGATTCACACTTAGATGTAAATTGTGTCTGGAAAGCATATTAATTGAGCATATAACAGGAGTTTTACACATGATAAAATAAATATAACAATTGCAGGCCATAGGGAAAGAAAATTTAGGTGAATCACTTACAGTTACGACTGATGCAATTAAAACATAGAAGTTGCTCGGACATGATAAAACAAATTTACTGAAATGTATGCCATAGAGAAATAATTTAGGTGCAACTAATTTCATTTACGACTGATGCAATTAAAACATAGAACTAGCTCGGATACCAACAATACAAAGAACTCATGAAGTACTAAAACTTGACGGGTAAAAGAAGCAGGCCAGAGGCAACATATAATCTCTCCACATTGCAGCTAATGCTCATTCTTAGTATCTCACTATGCAATAAGGATGAGTTATGTGATACCTAGAGCTGGCAGGATCTCTTATTTCAAATTCTTTGGTATCTGCATCATATCCACATAGTATGACGTAGTGCCCTGAAAGATAAGCAAAGAGTTAGAAGATTGGTTCCACAGTGAGCGGTTCATATATATAGGGAAAGAAACGAGCATGAGCTGGCAGCTCATTTTATTAAATGAGATGGCAGCTCATTTTATTAAATGAGATGGCAGCTCATATCCAATACGCCTTTATACATATGTGTTCGTAAAGAAGAAAAGAACTCAAGACTTCAGGTAATTGGCGAGTAATTAAAATCAGATATTAACAAGAAAAGGAAAATAGTCAAGTTTGTATGTGATGTTCTGAAGAGTGCAGCTCATTTATATTATATATATTACTACCGGAGAATGCATTTCAAAATGCTCCAAGCTAAATTCAGCCCCTCCATATGGTAACATATTGGCTCCACTGTGCTGAAATCACTAAAGCTGACAATTATCTCTTGAACCTCGACGTCAAAAGCTAATAATATAGAAAAAGAAAGGAATCTAAGTGACCAAGCATACAATAAATGGGATGCACTGAAGAGCAAAAGTGCAAAACTTATATTAGAGGCTGATTCTTAATAATATAATGACACAATATTCCCAGTAAACAAATAATAACTACACTCATCAGGTAACTGCAAAGACATCAGGTAATAATTTTGTGCCATATGCTACACTCAACAACCCATATATAGTTGAGTAGCTTTACCTACTTCAGCCAATGGACACCAAAGAGTGCAATGTAGCATTTAGCATATGGCAGGTGGCAAGGGCTGATGATGTGGCCCTCGGCTGGATACTAAATTGACAGGTTGTCCAAAACTCCAGTTAGCACCCATTTTGTGTGTGACTACATAAATCTTTGCCTTGTTTAAAGATTTTCTCTCAAATAACCACTCAGCAGTAAATTGATTCTAATGTTTCCAGGAGATTGCAAGAATATGTCAGTAATATCTTCCTGTTGTCTTTTAATAATAAACTAATAACCGCACCCACAGCATCAGACAAGAAAAGGTGTTGCGTAATACAAAAATATAATATTCATTAGAAGAACTTCATTGTGCACTATCATAGCAAAATGTCTTCTGACTAATCATCTTTCCACATAATAAACATTCAAACATGGGGGCAAAATACTGACCCATATAATCTGAGCTCCCATTATAGACCCCTGGGATGCACACATGCTCCAGCCAAGACTGGCTGTAAAAACAACATCGAGGTCAATTGGTTAAAAGAAAGAATGTAATTCTAACAGAAAGATGCATGTTAAATATTATGTTTATATAACTTTCTTATGTTGTATGTACGGTGGATGAGGACACTTGAGAACATGTGATGGGAAACTAAACTACAAGGAAATATCAAAATCAAATCCTAAAGAAATCCTAACTAAAATAGAAGACTACATAAAATCAAATCCAATTGTACCTAAAAACCTAAGATCCTAATAAATCCTAGTCGCAGCAGATCGAGGGTCCATGATTATCCTACATCAATATACTTTAAATATTTCATGTATGCAAAGTACGCCCGTAGCAATGATGCTGATTGCTGAATCGCTGTAGGGTTTTCATAAGATAAAGATTCAATGAACTTTACCTTAACTTGATTTTGTCAACTAACGCAACTGCAATATATTGGCCAGATAATATTAAGGCAGAAATTTCCGCCCCGCTTATGGACCTGCACTGCAGTTCAATGACAATTCACTGAGGCATCAAAAGAGACTAACCAGTAGCAATTTGCTAACAAACTTCAACATGTTAAACGGCCACTAAGCAAAGGGAGGCAAATAAGACATACTTTTATGCTAATTCCAGACTCAAACGCCTTATTGAAAAGGCTTTCCACCCGATACATGTCATCTTCTAACTGCTCCTGCACATATTCCCGATACCAAAATAGACTTAATTTACAATGACTAGAAATATGTTACTGACTACTTACATATTTTAGAGAATAAAAAATTGCAAATGCTCTAACAAGTTATACAGAAAAGCTGAAAACACTATAATGATGGTGTTAAATTAACTTTTAGCCATTAAAAGAGAGAAGCTAATGTTAAGATCTAGCAAAGCCAGTATGATTGTTTTTTTATTCTTACAATATTATTATGTCAAAAAAAAGAAACCAACATACTTGCTTGTGTATCTATACAATATATAAAGAAAAGCCCCCCCCTTCTGATCACTGTGAGCTACAATTTTAAAATTTTGAAAATGCCCTTACATCAGAAAAATTAATTGTGAATACCCTTACACTTCAAAAAATAAACAAAATATGCCTCACACTTGACAAAATCTAAGGGAATGTCCTTACACTTGGAAAAAAATCTCGGAAATGCCCTTAAAACAAATAAAATCAACAAAAATACACTCCAAATTATAACTGTCCATTTCCTTGACCATTCAATTACAACACTCCCCCCCACGCTTTGTATCATGCACGCATCATGTGCACCAAAGTACTATGTATATTATTAAGATGTCCCTCTTTAGGACTTCATTAGTAGTTTAAGAATACTAGAGAGAATACTGGTGAACATGTAGCCAAAATTTAGCTTAGCCATTACGTGGAACTAAAACCACAGATCAATAAGGAACAGTATTGGAGACATATAGAGCATATTAAAATTTCTATACTGGGGAAAACAAAAGCTCACAACAAGACGTATCATGTAATTGGAGTAAAATAATAAAAGAATAAATGTTTTGACCATGATAAGTTCAAGAGCTTACCCTATAAAAAGTTTCTGCTGAATAATTTGGATTTGCTCCTAATGTTACAGTGAAAAATGAAAATTTTACAGAGAACTTGTGCAACAGGTATGCCAAATCAACTGTCCAGGTACTGCAGAACACAAAATAGATTCATAAATTTCCTAAAGAGGATATATAAATCTCAGAACAAGAATGTTCAGCCATATAATCTGGTTTTTAGCATTCTTTATGAGTTCGATTGAACGAACAACATTTGGTTGGGAGTCCATTCCAACATTTCTAACACAAACATATTAAGCACCCACAGGCAATGAAATTAAAAACTATAATATGAATATAAACTTTGACATACATCAATTAGAAAATTTATTGACATTAGATAATTTCTATTCTGATAACGGAAACTTGGCATATTGACATAGTTGTATACCCTTAACATTGTAATCTCTACAGTCTACAGTACATATTGGGAGTACGGTACCATCATATGTTTTTGAATATGAACATTATGCTTTATCAGAACCTCGACAAAGGTCATGGGATATAGAAAGCATGGGACAATTCAATATTTCTGAATGACATGAACCGGTACCTTTCATTGCTCATTATATTGGAAACCTTAGCTCGTTAATCGTAATTGTTCCGATTTAGATAGTGACTACACCATATCATTCTCATATAAACCACTGTATGTTACATTGGAGGAAATATGTTTCGCCATTGTAGTGTTTCACAAGGACTTTCTTCTCTTTGCAATTAGCTTTTCAAGATGAAGGATTAGTCAATTGCCTTTTCTCCAATGATCCTTCATCGGTCTGGATTCCGAAAGTGATAGTACTCATTATTCATGACACTATAGGATTCATATACATTGTCATCTTCATCTTGAAACAAGCAGCAACATAAAAATTAAATTAAAATCCACATACAAAAAAATATATATAAAAAAAATACTAGCCTCGTCGTGGAGCAAAGCTCCGCTAGCTGATGAATATCGAAATGGCCAACGCCGATCGTCATCAACACCATGGAAACGCAGGCGAGACCGCAATCCCAGCTAAACAACTGCCGCACGTGCGGGACCTGCAAAAAATCTCACAGCCTAAATAACTCCAAACAAAACAAGGAAAAAAAATCCAATGAAAATCGATCGAATGATCATAAAAGATACGGACATCGACAAAATGAGAGCGACGAGAAATCGAGGCAGCGCAGGCGTCGGCTCCTCCTCCTTCCTCGATTCTTTCGTGCATCTTGTCGAATATGAGGCGTAAAGGCCACATCATTCAGTGAATCCCACGGTTCATCTTCGAACTATGGAGATCGATCTAGGGTTTTTGGAGTTATTAGAGAGGGAGAAATAATAACCAAATAATAAATAAAAAGAGAAAAGGGAGAAGCTTTGAATGTTGCGCCAAGGCGAGCAAAAAATTGGGTGGGCGGAAAAACCAGAGCTACCTCGGTGTGACAGACAATAATTGCTGGATGTTTCCATTTTCATGCTCTCCGGTGCTCATTGGGTATATTATCCGCATGAACAGATAATCATCAGATGATAATTTAATATTTAAATATTAACACTTACTCTGAAGCCCATTTCTGATGAAAGCTACCGAGGAAGAGTTTAATTTGATCATTTTTACCGTATTTAATTTGTTCACATATCAGTATATACATACATATATGTCTATATTTTCATTCTAATATTTCTATGTTTAATTATTTAAATCCATATCTGCATGGATTTTTCCCCGCCTTTTTTGGGAGAATCCACCCAGAAATTAAACCGGGACAGTATGACCATGTTGAAACATCTCAACCGTTCAGACCATTTACGGTAGGTATGCCTGTGTAGACTTGGATTATGTTTTTAGTTAAGATGGAACAAGCTTTTGTTAAAATAGTACAACTTAGGTTAAATGAAACATATATATATATATATATATATATATATATATATATATATATATATATATATATATATATATATATATATATATTCACATGGTAAATCAACAAAACAAAATCGTAGCCTTGTATGATGGATAAGATTTTGATTGAGTAACAAGATAATAATAAAAAATAAAGTTCTTCAAATATCTTGTGGACCATTAAAGACCAAGAGGGCCCATGTATTTCACTATCACAGCAAAAGCGGGGGGCCGGCATGTCTCGGGTTGTTTCAGTCAGGGCCTGTTTGGTTCGCACAAAACAGGCCCGAAGGTGACAGTAACACCTCTTTTTTTATCTGACACAGGAGATAAAATCAAAAAAAAAGGGAATTTTCAGCTGTTTGGGTCACATGAATCCATCGTACGAAGGGGCTGTTCGGTTCAGAAAGAAGAGTATACGAGGTAGGGGTGGGCAACAGGACGAGTCAGCTGTTTGGGTCACATGAATCCATCGTACGAAGGGGCTGTTCGGTTCAGAAAGAAGAGTATACAAGGTAGGGGTGGGCCACAGGACGAGATGGCTCGTCCTGCAAGCTAGCTCGCGTGGGCTCGGTGGCGGGGCGAGACGGCCCATGACCCGCAGCGAGACAAGCGTACCGTGTTGTATCGCTTGTTATTGGGTTTAGACCTTAGCCCAGCCCGTTCGCGGAATAAGATTAAGCGAAGCGGCCCATGACACGTGCCGGCCTGCCTGACCCACAATGTTTTATTTTTTATTTTTTTAGATTTTGTAAATGGTTTTTAGTTTTTTAAATGGTTTTTAAGTATTGTTTAACACTTAAAATTTATATGTAATTAACTAACAATGCAACCATTATAGAAATAAAAAATAATTTTATTAAGTAAGATTATATATTTGTATAGAATGACAAAGAGAAACATCGCAAACACAGAGATTTTACGTGGTTTGGAGTAAGTCCTACTCCACGGGAGGCAACTAATTGTTCCACTATTTTTAAAATATAGGAATAAATTACAACAAACTTTAAGCAAATAAAAATAGAGAAAATACGTTAAATTGTAATGGAGTGTAATTTACCCGAATTGATAATATATTTTAGGGTATCACGGCAGTAGTTAAGCCAGCGGCCAAACATTTAGGCCCGGCTAAGCTCATTGTGACATCTTGTAGTGGGCTTAGTTGGGCCCATCCCGCGCCTGGCCGGGTTGAGCCGAGCGAGCGGGATCGTGGGCCAACCTGGCCCAGCGCCCACCCCTAATACAAGGACGGATTTGGATTGTTTATATGATTAAATTTATTTAAATCTACAAGGACTAATTTAGATTCATATAAATTTTAAAACTACAATGACTAATTTAGATTGTTTATGTGATTAAATTTATTTAAGTTTTAGACCACCTGTTTAATTCCATCGATCACTCCTAGGGAATTCTTAACTAAAACCTACGAACTGTCCTCTCTCTCTCTCTCTCTCTTTACACAACTAACATTCCTAACTTTCACCTACCATCACTGTTGTTCGCGAGGAAAATTAAAGCTGTAAAACAAATGTTATCCTTTCTAATTGACTTTAAAGAAAGAATAAGTACAACTCTCTCGAATGCAATCTCTCTCTCTAACTGACTTAGATAAAAAGAAATTACAAATTCCTCGATCGGTTGCCCGATTTACAAAAGAGAGAAGGATCAATGGAGAACCTTCCCTTTATTTAATCTGGGTTCTTCACGGTAGCGGTGGGAGCTTGAATCTTGTATCCCGTTGACGATCCGACCGTCTTGACTCGTGGGACGAGGTTGAAAAATAACTCGCCGGAGCAAGTTTAGAACTCTGGACGAGTTAAGAACTCTTTGATAGAGTTGATTTTAGAAAAGGATTAGTAATCCTTTTAGCCAAGAATGGCGGAGAAGAACTTGCCGTGCAAGTTTGAAAGCTATGTCGAGTTGAACTCTAGGAGAGTTGATGCCAGCAAAGGAGATCTTCGGTAAAACCTCAATATCTCCGAATCTAACCGGTAGAAATCAATCTCCACCGTTCAGAATTAAGAACGATGAGTGTTGAGGCTGCCCTCCAAGTTTCACTCCGATCAGACCACGGATGAAGGTCCGATCGTCACGCCGATCACAGCTGCACAGAAGAAACCGTTCTCTGCACAATTGGCTTCGGTAAAACCTCAATATCTCCAAATCCAACCGGTAGAAATCAATCTCCACCGTTCAGAATTAGGAACAATGAGTGTTGAGGCTTTCCTCCAAGTTTCACTCCGATCAGAACACGGATGAAGGTCCGATCGTCACGCCGATCACAGCTGCGCAGAGGAAACTGGTTCTCTCCCCTTTGTTAGTTCTCCGGCCAAAAACCTTTCAACCCCCTATTTGGCTGTGAAAACCCCTCATTTATAGGGGTTAAAGGGGTGTAACCACCCCCTTAAAATGCTCCATAATGGGGGGTTAGTGGGGTGTAACCACCCCCCCTTAAATTACTCAAACGGTTGAGGAACCGTTCAACTCATGTTTGAATGAGTCAAAACGCGAAGTTCGCGTTCTAGAGCAAGCCTCGCGTCTGCATTTAGTGCAGGAACGCGGGGATAGACCTCCGCGTCTACATTTTAACTAGGACGCGGGGTTGGAAGCCTGCGTTTTGAGCTTTGAACGCGGGCCATGTGCTCCGCGTTTTAGGCTTCGAACGCGGGCCATGTGCTCCGCGTTTTGAATTGAAACGCGGGCCATGTGCTCCGCGTTTTGAATTGAAACGCGGGCCACGTGCTCCGCGTTTTGAATTGAAACGCGGGATTAATCCGCGTTTTGAATTGAAACGCGGGCCATGTGCTCGCGTTTTGAATTGAAACGCGGGCCATGTGCTCCGCGTTTTGAATTGAAACGCGGGCCATGTGCTCGCGTTTTGAATTGAAACGCGGGCCATGTGCTCGCGTTTTGAATTGAAACGCGGGCCATGTGCTCGCGTTTTGAATTGAAACGCGGGCCATGTGCTCGCGTTTTGAATTGAAACGCGGGCCATGTGCTCGCGTTTTGAATTGAAACGCGGGCCATGTGCTCGCGTTTTGAATTGAAACGCGGGCCATGTGCTCCGCGTTTTGAATTGAAACGCGGGCCATGTGCTCGCGTTTTGAATTGAAACGCGGGCCATGTGCTCGCGTTTTGAATTGAAACGCGGGCCATGTGCTCCGCGTTTTGAATTGAAACGCGGGCCATGTGCTCGCGTTTTGAATTGAAACGCGGGCCATGTGCTCGCGTTTTGAATTGAAACGCGGGCCATGTGCTCGCGTTTTGAATTGAAACGCGGGCCATGTGCTCCGCGTTTTGAATTGAAACGCGGGATTAATCCGCGTTTTGAATTGAAACGCGGGCCATGTGCTCGCGTTTTGAATTGAAACGCGGGCCATGTGCTCGCGTTTTGAATTGAAACGCGGGCCATGTGCTCCGCGTTTTGAATTGAAACGCGGGCCATGTGCTCGCGTTTTGAATTGAAACGCGGGCCATGTGCTCGCGTTTTGAATTGAAACGCGGGCCATGTGCTCGCGTTTTGAATTGAAACGCGGGCCATGTGCTCGCGTTTTGAATTGAAACGCGGGCCATGTGCTCGCGTTTTGAATTGAAACGCGGGCCATGTGCTCCGCGTTTTGAATTGAAACGCGGGCCATGTGCTCGCGTTTTGAATTGAAACGCGGGCCATGTGCTCGCGTTTTGAATTGAAACGCGGGCCATGTGCTCCGCGTTTTGAATTGAAACGCGGGCCATGTGCTCGCGTTTTGAATTGAAACGCGGGCCATGTGCTCGCGTTTTGAATTGAAACGCGGGCCATGTGCTCGCGTTTTGAATTGAAACGCGGGCCATGTGCTCCGCGTTTTGAATTGAAACGCGGGATTAATCCGCGTTTTGAATTGAAACGCGGGCCATGTGCTCGCGTTTTGAATTGAAACGCGGGCCATGTGCTCGCGTTTTGAATTGAAACGCGGGCCATGTGCTCCGCGTTTTGAATTGAAACGCGGGCCATGTGCTCGCGTTTTGAATTGAAACGCGGGCCATGTGCTCGCGTTTTGAATTGAAACGCGGGCCATGTGCTCGCGTTTTGAATTGAAACGCGGGCCATGTGCTCGCGTTTTGAATTGAAGCGGGGATTAATCCGCGTTTTGAATTGAAACGCGGGCCATGTGCTCGCGTTTTGAATTGAAGCGGGGATTAATCCGCGTTTTGAATTGAAACGCGGGCCATGTGCTCGCGTTTTGAATTGAAACGCGGGCCATGTGCTCGCGTTTTGAATTGAAACGCGGGCCATGTGCTCGCGTTTTGAATTGAAACGCGGGCCATGTGCTCGCGTTTTGAATTGAAACGCGGGCCATGTGCTCCGCGTTTTGAATTGAAACGCGGGCCATGTGCTCCGCGTTTTGAATTGAAACGCGGGCCATGTGCTCCGCGTTTTGAATTGAAACGCGGGCCATGTGCTCCGCGTTTTGAATTGAAACGCGGGCCATGTGCTCGCGTTTTGAATTGAAACGCGGGCCATGTGCTCGCGTTTTGAATTGAAACGCGGGCCATGTGCTCGCGTTTTGAATTGAAACGCGGGCCATGTGCTCGCGTTTTGAATTGAAACGCGGGCCATGTGCTCCGCGTTTTGAATTGAAACGCGGGCCATGTGCTCCGCGTTTTGAATTGAAACGCGGGCCATGTGCTCGCGTTTTGAATTGAAACGCGGGATTAATCCGCGTTTTGAATTGAAGCGGGGATTAATCCGCGTTTTGAATTGAAACGCGGGCCATGTGCTCCGCGTTTTGAATTGAAACGCGGGCCATGTGCTCGCGTTTTGAATTGAAACGCGGGATTAATCCGCGTTTTGAATTGAAGCGGGGATTAATCCGCGTTTTGAATTGAAACGCGGGATTAATCCGCGTTTTGAATTGAAACGCGGGCCATGTGCTCGCGTTTTGAATTGAAACGCGGGCCATGTGCTCGCGTTTTGAATTGAAACGCGGGCCATGTGCTCCGCGTTTTGAATTGAAACGCGGGCCATGTGCTCGCGTTTTGAATTGAAACGCGGGCCATGTGCTCGCGTTTTGAATTGAAACGCGGGCCATGTGCTCGCGTTTTGAATTGAAACGCGGGCCATGTGCTCGCGTTTTGAATTGAAACGCGGGCCATGTGCTCGCGTTTTGAATTGAAGCGGGGATTAATCCGCGTTTTGAATTGAAACGCGGGCCATGTGCTCGCGTTTTGAATTGAAACGCGGGCCATGTGCTCGCGTTTTGAATTGAAACGCGGGCCATGTGCTCGCGTTTTGAATTGAAACGCGGGCCATGTGCTCGCGTTTTGAATTGAAACGCGGGCCATGTGCTCGCGTTTTGAATTGAAACGCGGGCCATGTGCTCGCGTTTTGAATTGAAACGCGGGCCATGTGCTCGCGTTTTGAATTGAAACGCGGGCCATGTGCTCGCGTTTTGAATTGAAACGCGGGCCATGTGCTCGCGTTTTGAATTGAAACGCGGGCCATGTGCTCGCGTTTTGAATTGAAACGCGGGCCATGTGCTCGCGTTTTGAATTGAAACGCGGGCCATGTGCTCGCGTTTTGAATTGAAACGCGGGCCATGTGCTCGCGTTTTGAATTGAAACGCGGGCCATGTGCTCCGCGTTTTGAATTGAAACGCGGGCCATGTGCTCCGCGTTTTGAATTGAAACGCGGGCCATGTGCTCGCGTTTTGAATTGAAACGCGGGCCATGTGCTCGCGTTTTGAATTGAAACGCGGGCCATGTGCTCGCGTTTTGAATTGAAACGCGGGCCATGTGCTCCGCGTTTTGAATTGAAACGCGGGCCATGTGCTCGCGTTTTGAATTGAAACGCGGGCCATGTGCTCCGCGTTTTGAATTGAAACGCGGGCCATGTGCTCGCGTTTTGAATTGAAACGCGGGCCATGTGCTCCGCGTTTTGAATTGAAACGCGGGCCATGTGCTCGCGTTTTGAATTGAAACGCGGGCCATGTGCTCGCGTTTTGAATTGAAACGCGGGCCATGTGCTCCGCGTTTTGAATTGAAACGCGGGCCATGTGCTCGCGTTTTGAATTGAAACGCGGGCCATGTGCTCGCGTTTTGAATTGAAACGCGGGCCATGTGCTCGCGTTTTGAATTGAAACGCGGGCCATGTGCTCCGCGTTTTGAATTGAAACGCGGGCCATGTGCTCGCGTTTTGAATTGAAACGCGGGCCATGTGCTCGCGTTTTGAATTGAAGCGGGGATTAATCCGCGTTTTGAATTGAAGCGGGGATTAATCCGCGTTTTGAATTGAAACGCGGGATTAAAACCAACATAAAGCATTCTACTTGAAGCATTAGGAGGGAGAGAAAGAGAGGAGAGAAAGGAGGAGAAAGAGGACAAAAAAGAGAGAGAAGTGAAAGAAGTTAAGAAGAGATGAATTTAGAGAAAGATGGAAAGAAGAAAGTAATATGGAGGATATGGAAAGGAGGGAGAAAGAGAGTGAGAGAGAGGAGAGGTTAAGGATCAGGATGAGAAAAGAACGGAGGAGATGGTGAGAAGGAGGAGGGAGGAGATGGTGGGGGATTGGAGGAGATGGGGAAGAGAAAGAGAAGTTTTTTCTTTCACATATTTTAAACTTGAGGAGATAAATTCAAAAATATGATAGAGTGGGGGGCTATGTGTAAAAATTACTTAAAATTTCACTTAAAAATTATCTCCGGCACCGGAAATGCCTATTTGTTATTATATTTGTCACTTTTTAGGTTAAACTGTCGCCGGCGTCACTTTATAGTCTAAACTGATATCGGGGTGCCACTTTATAGACTAATCTGGTATTTTAGCCCATAATAAATCAACATGCAAACGTTTGATTTTTATGTATTTATTCGGGGATATCTACTACCTATATAACTAAATGCAAACCTCAAGGATCCCTGTTCATTGTACAGTAATATTTCGGGTCCCTCTTGCTGCTAGCTTCTACAAACAAAATTGATTTTATAACATTCCAAACTGTGGGTCCCTCTCAACATTTTTTCTCTCCACACAGCTGCAATGGGGGAGAGAGAGAGCGGCTACATCAACTAAAAGCATTTAATGCTCACGTCTCCTCCTAATAAATTCCACAATATTTTAATATTATCTTGATTTCAAATTCTAAAAAAGTTCCGGCTGGTTGAAGCTGTATGCCGCCCAAAATTGATTTTATAACATTCAAAAATTGACTCATTTATTGTGTATCAACTGGGATTGCATCTCTCACAACAATTTCTTTCCTCTCTCTTGCTTCGGAGATAGGAGAAGACGTAGAAGCAATTTGTAAGTCAAAGCTTTAATGTTCTTTGATGTTCTTTGATGTCCTTTGTTTTTAACAGTTATAAGCTTTTATGATTTCAATTTATGGTGTACCAATGCCTAGCTACTGTTCTTCTTCCATTAATAGATCTGTACATTTAAATTTTTTATTCTTTAAAGAAAGTTACAATCTTTAATCAATACATGAGAGACTGAAATTTATAACACCGCAGAACATTTAATCTGCTACATTGAGGATTAATGTGTGTAAAGCCTACAGCAATGCCTATCCCTCTGAAAACCAAACTAAATTTCATATATGAACAATATCTGAAGGGAAATATAATATCTTACCTTTGAAGGACAAAGAACACACGAAAGGCCGTGGTATCTTGGAAGAAGAAGGTCGAGGAATTTCTTTAGGCTGGCCGAGATCTCTTAGAAACCTGCTATATATACAAAATTTTCTCCGCACCACTTTGCCACGTGTTGGTCATTTGAAATCACGTGGCCCTAGCCCAAAACAGAAAGGAGACAACTGTATTTATGGCAATTTGATATTTGTCATTTTATACTTTAGACCCTGACCTCTCTCAAATGTGAGCTACCCAACCTTTCATACATTCCAAAAGTAATTGTGTATAAAAAAGTAAGATTATTTGCATTGCAATTAACAATCATGTCATCAATATCATTCATTACATATATATATTTATCCAATTAATATACATTCCAAAATTATTTGTGTATAAAAAAGTAGCTACCCTTTGCATTGCAATTAACAATCATGGGAACAATATCATTCATTACATATATATTTATCCAATCCAATAAATTATTAAAGCAATTTAATTCTGACAAACCCATGCATAACATGTCTACATAAACTGCAATTGTATAAATGTGTATATAATTCTTGACAAATCGATGCATAATAACAACTCTACATGAAAATGCAAGACAATTTCAGAATCATTATATATTTAATAACAAAGACATACATAAGATTCATACAGAACATGGAATTAATTTGCATATGACAGTTATATCTATTATTTTACTTGCAACTTCTGTATATCTGAGATGATTCAATATTTTTTACTGTTGATTATTAAATGTTTCAAACGCATCTTATCTTGACATGGATACCCTTCTACAGTACATTGAAATATATTAATTTGCATTTATTGTCCACATCTAACTCAGCTAAACAACTCATATATTAGCAGATAATACACATATTTTGTATTGTAAATATTCAAAGGTAAGATCTATCTTTAGACTTACATCTACCCGCTATACACAATGTTCATTCCACGAAATTTTCAAGAACAGTATGTTTCATCTTTCGGTCCCGTCAATCTGGGACAAAGAAATGATATGTTGCTAGGTAATATCAATGTTTGTGTTATCCATGTTGTCAAAGGATAAATAAAAGGTTCTGATATATGTTGAGAGGAAATCGATATTTAGATATATATACGTGACCAAGAAACAGGTTATTGAAACATACCTGAGGTGACTATGGACAACATATCTGAAAAAGCAAAGACTGGCGTGAGATTGCTTCCAATGACTGACAATGATTTCCCAAACACGCCAGATGGATATGAAGGTAATTTAAACATTTCAATTACAAAAATATATATATTCATGCAGTTTTAATAACCTGTTTCCTATCTTTAGTCATCTCATATATACCATTTCTTATTACAGATGCCTTACCGCAAAGGAAATTGACAAAAGCACAGTCTAAAAGATTGGAAAATTTTAAAAAAAGGAATTGCTTATTACCTGAAAAAATTCAGTCAGTCGATTCCTCTAGCAATGAAAATATAGAAATTGGATTTACTATGTCTAGCGAATCATCTGTGGCTTCATCATCTCTGCCACTACGAGCTGGAAATAAAAGAAGGCAATTTCAGGTTGATCAGACATCTACATATGCAGAAAAATATCAGTTTAAACTACAGAAAACAGGTAATATATCTACAAGTCTATATTAAATACTTAAAAATTGTGTCCACAAATTTGTAACTGGATGCTATATTCATATGCTAAACTCTTTTGCTTATTTTCAGCACTATCGAAAAATAACAGTCAGAAGCTTGGACCGCCAAAGTTTGAATGTCAACATTGTCATGCCATGCTGTGGTATGAAGAAAGAGCGGAGAAATCTAAAAACTTACGCGATCCGAGTTTTTCTTTGTGCTGTCGGAAAGGAAAAGTAAAATTTCCACTATTGAATGAACCACCATAGTTTCTCAAAGATTTATTATCTCCTGATGGCGGCAATAGATCGACAAAATTCAAAGAAAACATCAGAGCTTACAATTCAATGTTTGCATTCACATCATCCGGTGGTGTGATTGACAACACATATAATAATGGAAGAGGGCCCTATTGTTTCCGTTTAAATGGGCAAAATCATCATCGTATTGGATCATTGCTCCCCGTACCTGGAAAACAACCACAGTTTTGTCAACTTTACATCTATGACACTGACAATGAAATCAAAAATAGAATGGGAGTGGTTGGTAATGGAACCGATCTTGATCCTGCAATAGTTCAAGGCCTCCTTCAAATGCTAGATCAATATAACGTTTTAGTCAAGTCTTCGAATGGTCGTGGAAAGAATACAAAATGAAGACATCTTGGAATTCCATTTGGTCATTAAGGCTTCTCGAAGTGGAGATGGTAGAATTCAAAATATGCCATCAGCTACAGAAATTGCCGGGCTAATAGTCGGAGATATTGAGGATACAATTGGCATTCGTGATATTGTTGTAGATGATCGGAAATTGGGGTTGAGTAGAATTAGTGATTTACACCCGAGTTTTATGGCAATGCAATATCCTCTTCTATTTCCATATGGCGAGGATGGATTTAGACTAGGCGTGGACCTTATATATCCATCTAGCATCGGTCAACATAAAAGAAAAGAGGTGACAATGATGCAATATGCTGCATTTCGAATTCAACAAAGAAGGATGGAGGCCAATACATTGCTACTATCAGGAAAGCTATTTCAAACATATATAGTCGATCTTCTAACGTGCATAGAGGAAGATAGACTGCATTGGATTAAAAAGAATCAAAACAAAATTAGAGCAGAGTTATATTGTGGCATACAAGATGCAATATTCCATGGAGATACGGAAGGATCTCAAGTGGGACAGAGAATTATATTGCCCTCTTCATTCACCGGCGGTCCCCGATATATGAAACAAAACTATCACGATGCCATGGCCCTATGCAGATACATGGGCAATCCTGATCTATTTATAACAATAACCTCAAATCCTAAGTGGAGTGAAATTGAAGATGCATTGAAGCTGCTTGGAGGACAAAGGCCAGATGAAAGACCAGATATTGTAGCTAGAGTTTTTAAAATAAAACTCGATTCTTTAATGATTGACTTACAGAAAGAAAATCATTTTGGAAAGTCTTCAGCAGGTAATGCATATTTTATCTACACTTATTTACCTCTGTAGCTATAACTTGTGGTTTCACGCTTTTAAATATAATGTAATCAATTACAATCACCCTTTAATTGAAGAACAATATACTAAATAACAAATTTGACAATTTATGTGTGTTAGTGGTAATGCAAATCAGGATATTATTCAAGAAGGGTAACATTCAAAATTTAATTTGCGCCATACTATGTTGTAGAATATTTTATGTGGCTCATATGCTTATCATTTTGTCTATAGAAAATAACATCGATCGCTTAACATAATGTCTTCTCAATAACATCGTAATAATGTTGTATATGTACATGCAAATATTTATATGAATGATTATTCAAAAATGGTAAATATACTAACAGACCATAGCATTGATAACTATAATTATTTCAAACAAATAACAACAGAATAACATTTCCTGTCTGCCACACATACTTTTTTACATGCATCTATCATACACATTTTGGGATATCGTCTATATATTCATATATACAGAATACTTTAGATTATATTTTAGTATGTTATCATTTTTCATTATTCACTCAATTTAACTAATTATTAAATTTTTAATTGACAGCGGTGTATACAATTGAATTCCAGAAGAGAGGATTACCTCATGCACATATTTTATTATGGCTGCATGCTGATAGCAGATATCCAACTGCAGAAGATATTGACAAAATTATATCAGCGGAAATACCTGATAAAGATTCTGATCGATTGGCTACGATGCTGTAGGGCAGTACATGATGCATGGACCATGTGGCCTATCATTTACAAAGTCACCTTGCATGAGAAAAAACCAATGTTCTAAACGATTTCCAAAATCGTTTTTTCCAAATACAATCGTAGATGATAGCGGTTTCCCAATATATAGAAGGAGAGATGATGATTCTAGATACATTGAAAAGAAAGGGTTTAAGTTAGACAATAGATTTGTTGTTCCGTATAACAGAGATCTAATTGTCAAATACCAAGCTCACATTAATGTCGAGTGGTGCAACCGAGGAAGGTCAATCAAGTATCTCTTCAAGTACATAACTAAGGGACCCGACTTCGTCTCAATATCAATGCAAAAGGAACATTCGAATCCTATCGCTACACCTATCAATATGCCTAAAGACGAAATACAATACTATTTGAATTGTAGATACATATCTGCACCTGAGGCCATTTGGAGAATTTACGGATTCGACATACATTATCGAGTACCGGCAGTAGAGAGACTTCCTTTTCATCTACCAGACCAACAGAGTATTATATTTAAGGATACCGACGACTTGAATGAAATAATAAATGATATTGGTTCCAAACATAACAAATTTAGTGGATGGATGGAAGCAAATAAAAAATTCCTGGAAGCGAGAAATATAACATATAATGAATTCCCAGCTAAGTTTGTTTGGAAAGAAGATGAAAAAAGATGGAAACTGAGAGAAAAAGGTCATAGTGTTGGAAGAGTAATCTATGCACATCCAGCGTCCGGTGAAAGGTTCTATTTGAGAATGTTGCTCAACATTGTTAGAGGTCCGACCTCATTCACTGATATACGAACATATGATGGAGTGACGTATGAAACCTTTAAAGAAACATGTGCGGCAATGAGATTGTTGGAAGATGACAATGAATGGCAATATGTCTTTGATGAAGCAATACTCTCATCAACAGGACATCAACTGAGACATCTATTTGCACAGATTTTGTTATTCTGTGAAATTGTTGATCCTAAAAAAATCTGGGATAATAACTGGAGATATCTAGCTGAAGGCATTGAAGAAATGCAGAGGAAACTACTTGAGCATTCTAATTTAAAGATGTCCGATGCACATGTTCAAAGTTACACACTAGCTGAAATTGAATTCATCCTGCTACAGCATGGTCAGAGCCTTCAAATGTATACTGGAATGCCTCAACCAGATTCAGCCCTCATTGATCAATATAAAGAAAAATTAATTGGACAGGAATTCAATTTCAATGTAGAAGAAGTAAGACAAGAGCATGAAAAATACTTTCAGGGGCTCAACAGTGAACAAAGACATGTATATGACAATATTATGGAATCAGTAGAAAAAAAAACAGGAGGACTATATTTTGTATATGGTCATGGAGGAACTGGAAAAACATATCTTTGGAAATCTATCATTACTAAACTCAGATCAGATGGGAAGATTGTCTTGCCAGTTGCTTCATCGTATTGCAAAGAATACTACTACCAAATGGAAGAACGACTCATTCAAGATTCAAAATACCAATCAAATTAAATGAAAGTTCAACCCGCTCAATCAAGCAAGGATCAAGTCCGCAAATCTACTAAAGCAAACAAGCAGTCATAATTTGGGATGAAGCACCAATGATGCAGTGAATGCTTTCAAGCATTAGACGTAACATTAAAGGATATCTTGGGTAAAGATAATGAAATTGCGGCCAACAAACCTTTCGCGCCCGACGGTTGTTATGGGAGGTGACTTTCGACAAATTCTCGGTTGTTCCGAGGGCACAAAAAGGATATAGTACACGCTACCATTAATCATTCCAACCTTTGGAATAAATGTGTTGTTTTCAACCTTACACAGAATATGAGAATAGATATGCAAGCAGAGAATAGCGATGGCATGAATCCAATACAATTCAATAAATGGATATTAGATATTGGAAATGGAGTAATATTAAACAGTACTTCCGATTGTAATGGTAGTGAATTCAAAATTCAAATTCCGGATGAATTTATTATTCACTCTATTGCTCATCCAATCGAGGATATGATTTTATCAACATATCCAAATCTTTTGCAGAACTATTGTAATACTCAATACCTTCAAGAGAGAGCTATACTTACACCAAGAAATGAAAGTGTTGATATTATAAATAATATCATACTACATAAGCTTGAGGGAGATTTCACAACATACCTCAGCTCTGATTCGCTTTGTCCGACAACACCAAATCTTGAGGAACATCAATTTAATTATCCAGTAGAATACCTGAATTCTCTTTCATTTCCTGGTATGCCAAACCATGAAATTCAATTGAAAGTTGGTACTCCGATAATGCTGCTTCGTAATCTTAGCCCAACTGAAGGATTATGCAATGGCACAAGACTTATCGTCACGCAGCTGCTTAAGTGGGTGATTGAGGCTAAAATAATTAGTGGTAGCAAGGTTGGAACAAAACATTTTATTTCAAGAACAATTACTACAAATACAGACTCCAAATATCCATTCAACATGAGGAGAAGACAATTACCAATCAGAACATGCTATGCTATGACAATTAACAAGAGTCAGGGACAAACACTAAAATATGTTGGTCTGTATTTGCCCAAGCCTTGCTTTACACATGGACAGTTTTATGTTGCAATTTCTAGAGTCACTTCCCCGCAGGGCCTAAAAATTTTGATAGGGACTGAAGATAGTAATGACAATTTAATGAGATAATGTAGTTTATAAAGAAATTTTCAACAACTTGAACCAAGGTAATGATACTAAACTTCTATATGAATGTTTGGTATAATTTGTATCCATGTTACCATATACATTTCTCTATCAAATTAACTCAATGAGTTATCTATAAGTTGTTGCATATACATATATTTACAAATCTTACCATGCTCGCAATTCTTTTTATATTACTTTTCCATTTTTATTATATACATATTGAATTCAGAATTATGTAAAACTATAAGAGCTATAACATTTAATTTTGTTAAAATGCAGGATAAGTGAAGATAGGATGGATTTGGCTGCATACACCTTGATAAAGAATCTTAATACCAAACTGAAAGAACCTGTTATAAAAGCAAGAGTGATAAGTATTTGGGACAATGTCAATGTGAAAAATGGACAAATATATGGGGTGAACCTAACATTGTTAGATGAAAGTGTAAGTAATCAAGTTCTGATATTTAGATTACGAATTAAATGCATGTCCTGGTAATAACTTATATTAGCACTAACTTAACTATATATACAGGACACTGTCATACAAGCGAGTATAAAGGATACTGACGTATCAAGATTCAAAATTATGCTGCATGAAGGAAAAATTCATATCATTTCTAAGTTTCGTGTTATATTAGCTTATGGAAACTACAGGGCGACTACCAACACTTTTGCTATCTGTTTTTGGCGTCAAACACAAGTTCAGGTGCTAAAAGACGACATAGTCAGCATTCCAAAGTACAAGTTCCAATACACTGAATTCAATGATCTTTACAAGCTAAAAGACAAGAGGACATATCTATCAGGTTTATTAATTTCCCGTGCTTCATAATCATTATTCATTTCCCGTATTTCTTCATTTATTTACATTATCTATCAATTTATTACTTACTTATCTTAAACAGATGTTATTGGTGTTCTTAAGGACATTTATCCAATTCAGGAGAGTGAAAGTTATGGAAAAATAATAACAAGGAGATCGCTCAAGTTGGTTAATAAATGGTGAGTATAATACTATGTTTTCATTATTGAATTCCATGTCTCTCAATAACTACTGTTACAAAATCTTTAAAATAGGAATGAGGAGTGCACTGTAACTTTATGGAATGATCTGGCACTGAATGTGACAGCACAAATAAAAGATATTGATCCAAACAATATGATAGCTATTATAAGCGGAATATACGTCACAAATTTCAGAGGTAAATTATTTACTTAAACTTACATGCAAGATCGCTTCAATATGGAATAGATCTCATTATTTACTCATGATTATTAAGGAGAAAATTACGTTTCAACAACTACATCTTCAAAAGTATACATCAATATTGAGGAACCGAGTGTCATGGAATTATCACAAAGGTATAATTTTAAATATTCATATTTAAGACATGTCAACATTTTTTAAATGCCATAAATATATAAATCATCATATCTAATGCTTTGATATATGTTATTAAGCAGAGAATCAGAATCAGACACACAGCTAGCAATTATTGCAACGCCAATGACCTTTACACCAAATGAGTCAGCAATTAGAAATACCAAAAAAGCAACGTTATCTGAATTACTTAACTTCGAGAGTCCTGGAACAGCGGACGTATGAATTTAATTACAGCTAATACTAAACATTATAGGCAAAATGTAATACTTAAATATACTACATTATTAATGCAGGAATACCTCTTCCTTTGTGACGTCAAAATAATAGGAGTCGTTGAACAAGCTAAATGGAAGTACACAGGATGTCCTGATTGTTTCCGTAAAACAATGGATACAGCTAATACTTTCTGGTGCAGACAGTGTGACAAAGAAGTCATGGCAGTCAACATGTAAGCACTTCTGTGAGTTTTATATTATTGAGTGATAATATTTTTCTTATTTTTATATTTACATTATATTACCTGTTATTTAATTACAGGTATAAAATCACTATTGAAGTCCAAGATGAATCAGCTATTACTACTTTTGTAATTTTTAACAAGGAAGCTATCAAGCTAATTAAGATAACAGCACAAGAGCTTGCCTTAGCAATAGAACAGGTAACTTACTATATTTTTCGATTTTACGCTTTCGCTTGACTACTTTAATTTTAACAATAAAATGTGGATTGCAACCAGGAAATTGGAAAACAGAATTTTCCAACAATAATAAAGTCAATTGTTGGGAAATGTATCAAAGCTCAAGTCAAAGTTAATAAGTACAATTATATTGATGGACATGAAGGTTTTACAATTGCAAAATTGTTGGAACACTGGGAAGAATTTGCACCAAAAGATAATAACAACTTCTGTGAGGTAAGAATTTCAATATATTTTAATAATCTGTTAATACTAAAGATATCAAAAATTAATATATGTTTATATATGCTAATACATGAGAATTATCTCCACAGGACTCTCACCATGAACCAACGTTTAATCTCTTTGATGAAGCTCTGCCGGTAACTCCAATTGCATCAAATAAAGGAAAAATGATATGCACACCAATCACAGCTTCACTTTTGAAGCCAAAGCTTGAGAAAAATTTCAATAATAGCCCACTACAGATCAAAAATTTGGACGACATTGAAAACAATAATCTGAGGGAGCAGAACGACAAACATTTCGGTACTTATGTTTATATTACTATTCCATTCAAATAAAATTTCATGTTCGATATCACAGATTAAATACCAACAATACTTATTATTTTCGAACTATTTACATTGCGAGACTAAAAGGAAGAGAATCACAAGAGGAATGGGAAAGGAAAACCGATAAGAACTCTTAAGTACATCTTTTGCAATATCAATGTTTCACTTTTGGATAGTTAAAATTATTAGATACATTTATGTAATGATGACAACTATGACTGCTGTTTGAACGATTTATGTCAAAGCTTTCAAGTCAATTCCATAACAAGTGTAATGTGGCATCCTTCTGAAAAACACGAAACGTCTACAAATCTGTATGTTATTTGCTTTTAGGCATAGATGTTAATCAAACAGTGTTATTACACCATCTGATTTTGTTGTGATTCCTACATATTATTACATATTATTACCATTTCACAACTTATTTGGTATGATTCCTACACATTATTACGTATATGCAAGAATGGCGCTTATCACCATCTAATTGAAAATAATGCATTATTTACTACATTTGAGGACTAACAAGAATGTTAAATTCCATGATAATAAACAAGACTTCTTTTACTTCATCAAGAATGTGTCTATTACATTGTAATGCTATAATATTATGGTTTAAAGAACTGCCCTATTTATTTCAAGACTATACCGCAATTAGTTAAATGTATAATACATATTATCTTTGGTACTAAACTGCTATGTAAAGAATATACATGTAAGATATTAACTTATTATACTCACTATTAACCAAATAAAACAGCTACAGAGTAACAAGTTTGTAATCATATACAAATTCATCGTAATTATCATTTTTACATAATTTCTCACAATATTTCTAAATTTAACTAAAACAGTATAATTATAATATGTTTACTTAACAGTGTGGTAACATACATTAAATATACATTAAGCTAAGTTACATTATTATTATATTCAAGACTTATTTAACTACAACCATTAATCTATGGAAATGTGAAACACATAATATTTTTATTATTATATCGCATATAATCTATTACAATTTACTCTATAATATTATTATACTAAATCTTAAAGATAAGATATTTTTACAACTATAAAGTTTAACATCGATAGAACGTGTGAATATATTTATACATAATAGTATATTCAATAATAATCTAACTAATTAAAGAGATGAAAATTTCTTCAATTGTTCACTACCTCAGTAAATTATTATTTATTTTAATTTTAGTAAGAACCAGAAATTCTAAATTATTCAATTATTTTCTTAATTTTATAATTACAATTCTATATTTGTGATAAGATCTTCTAATTGAAATTCTTTACATAGTATCTAAATATTATAAAACTAATCGTAATATATTAATTACGATAATATCCATAAATCTCTCCAATTAATTAAAGAGGGATAAATTAGGAAACGGAGCTGAAAATCAACTACGAAAGATAACTAAAAAAGGAATACCGAAAATCAAGCGCAAACGGGGAATCGGCGACACGCAGGAAGGGAATACCATGGCGATATTTGATTTTTGTAGAAAAAATGAGGACACGAGAATTTTAAGTTAAAGAAATCAGCTGGGTAAGCTGCTAGGTGGAACAAATGGGGATATTGATAGAACACGTGTCGAAACTTCAAATAGTTTAACGGAACACGTGTAACAATATAAGGGTAGCTACGTTTATTAAATTAAATAGTAATACAAGAGTCTTCAAATTAATTGAGATTTACTAAATTAATATAGAATATTGCTTTTTATAATTATAATACAATAATATATTTTTTATGTAACATAACTTAACATTACAACAATAATAGATAAATAAACATCAATACATCAATTTTACAATATTTATAAATAATATACATATAATAATTACTATTTCAAATTTATCCTGATATCGTCAACATCAATTATTAATCCGTGCTTCAGACATTATTAATAATTCAAAGGAGAGTGCAAATTACGATAATTATATTTTATTGATAAACACTACAATTGTAAATTTATTTTGCAATTTACTTAATACTATATTAATAACTATTTTAGGTCACCTTAGGTAGTTCTATCATAATTGGGTTCTATTTAATTGCTATTGTTCATAATAGGTAAATCTTTTTTAAATAAGCGCAACATGAGAGTAAAATACAATTCTATGAACCTATTAGTATTATATATCTATTAATTCTAGCCTTTAATTTTATAATTTACATATCTACTTATTCAAAAATATATATGCTAAATTACAATACTTTAGTATTAAAATATGGTTGTTTATATTAAAGACTACGTTACAATAATATAACTAATTATTATAACTAATTAATTAATTTTTTCATATATATATATATATATATATATATATATATATATATATATATATATATATATATATATATATATATATATATATATATATATGAGCTCCTATGAACTTAAGTTCATAATGAATAGTGGTGCACCAACTTTTCTAACCACTCATCTTGCTTTGGGATCCGTGAAAGATATAAAGGCCACTTTGAGATTTGTGCATCACAAATCTCAAGGCAAGATGAGTGGATAAAAAGTTGGTGCACCACTATTCATTATGAACTTAAGTTCATATATATATATATATATATATATATATATATATATATATATATATATATATATATATATATATATATATATATATATATATATATATGAGCTCCTATGAACTTAAGTTCATAATGAATAGTGGTGCACCAACTTTTTATCCACTCATCTTGCCTTGAGATTTGTGATGCACAAATCTCAAAGTGGCCTTTATATCTTTCACGGATCCCAGCAAGATGAGTGGTTAGAAAAGTTGGTGCACCACTATTCATTATGAACTTAAGTTCATATATATATATATATATATATATATATATATATATATATATATATATATATATATATATATATATATATATATATATATATATATATATATATATATATTAAAGACTACGTTACAATAATATAAGTAATTATTATAACTAATTAATTAATTATTTCATATATTTAAACATCTACATATTTATATATATTTATTTATATATATATGAAATAATTAATAACTTATATTATTGTAATGTAATCTTCAATATAAACGGTCATATGGGTGTCTTCATTTATTATAAATTTATTAATTAGAAAACAATAACCAATGATTTAGAATAATGAGAGGTAAATTACAAATATGATTTGCCATAAGTTAATATTACCCTTTTATATTGATATTTAAAAGTTATATTACTATTGATTGTTACTATGTCAATTAATATATATTATTCAATATGTTATTAATATAAAGAAATAAATTTTACTAATATAATTATTTCATTCAAATATTACACATATTGATAAATTGATGTATACTTTTAAAATAATAATAATTATATAATATACGAACTAATACAAATTAATAACAATTACGGTATGTATATATATATATATATATATATATATATATATATCTATCTACCCTTTAAAAGAGGGAGTAGTAGAAAAACTTTCCTACCCCAAAATACCCTTCACCCATTATAAATATAACAAAGATATCCCTTTTATAATTAGTGAAGGTCATCATTCACCCATAACTGAAAAAATAAAAATGAACATTAGTTACCATGACCTCCTCGCATTTGTAACCGTTTCATTAATGACCTATTAGAAGAACTTTTGCTCTACTGCACCATCATTAAACTCAAGTGAATGCACATTTACATTCCCAAAGTTTATGTCTATTCTACTTATTTTACTTTACCACTCCTCTTCTTCCTTTTATAACTAATCGAGTTACTTGATCTTTCCTTCTATCCCATCCTTTTAAAAAATCAAATAATGAAATTCACATATAGCATAAGATCTTAGTGTTTCCGGCCTTCACAATAGTGACGCCATTACATGGTGGATTTTATAAAATCATTTACGGAGCAACAACATAGAGTCTATAATCAGATGTATTGTATCGAGCCGACCACTTTGTCGAAGATCCTACCATAACCCCTACCCTCATCCGGCTACAGTTCCACAATTTCTCCAAGATGAGTACGAATTATTGTGTTTCGTGGTATGATATATATTATTCTATAGAATACTTTTGTGATTCCCAATTATAAATTTTTCGAAGCCTATAAGGGATATTCATGTTATTGCTCTTTTTGCAAGACTGCTAGCACTAAGGATGGAGCTGATAAACTCGCATCTTATCCATTTATTTTAAGTACTTAAGGGGGTCAATTGCATGATATATATGTTTATCAATAGAAACATACTTTGGCTTTTTTTGCTTGAATTTCAAACTAAACATATTCCTTCACTCCATGATGATATGAACTATTATCTCTAGATGTTGGACATTTAAAGTGTCTTGGTAACGCTCAACAAAATCTTGCTATGCAGAACCTATCCCTGATAATGTGAATTTCTTAGCTTCTTTTCATTTCAAAGTATAAAATGAACGCATCCACGTGTATATATATATCATCATTATGGAATTCTGGGTCAAATAATTTAACAAAGGGAAAGTTATATTTAATGGATGAATTGTCGTATCAAATAACTCAATTGTATAGCCAATTAAGTAGTTATTATGACCAAAATAAGAAACTGCTACATTTAAAACGAAGAGGAATTGTATTAATTACAACATGGTAATCAATTAATTACTTCTTTTAATTGGTTATTATACCGAAAATTCAAAGGTTGCTTCGAAACCATACAACGGTTTAACAAAGATGCCTAACCCGTCCAACGGACGGGAGAAATACTAGTTGTAATTAAAACCTCAACGTACCTTAATTAAACACGACCTCGGTGTTCGCGAGTCGACAGAATCCGAGAGGATCGCACACGTCACATGCTAATCCCCTAACAAACAGTTATCTCTGCCCTATTCCCATCTAAATCTCGATCCACTCCAAGATTTAACCCCAAAACAAACAGAGAAAATAAAAAAATAAAAAAAATCCAGCGATCAAATCGAGGGAGAAATCGAAATGGGAGGAGCGAAGAAGATTGGGGTGGCTCTAGACTTCTCGAAGAGCAGCAAGAGCGCTCTGCAGTGGGCCATCGACAACCTCCTCGACGACGGCGACACCCTCGTCGTCCTCCACGTCATCCGCCGCCGCACCGGCGACGAGCCCAAATCTGGATCTCGTAACTCTTTCGCCTCCAAGCACTTCGCCTTGATTTTGATCTGAATACTCCCTTTTCGATCTTATGACGATTTTGCTGTTTAATTTTAGCTTTGATTCCTTTGTCCGAGTTCCGAGAGCCGGCGGCGATGAAGAAGTACGGCATGGAGACGGACATGGAGGTGCTCGATTCGCTCGATACGATCTCGAGGCAGAAGAAGGTTTCGGCCTGATCTCGATCTTTTGTCTTTAAAAGATTTGATCTTTATGGAATCTGAATTTGTAATTAATGATGTGTTGTATTGTACAGGTGACGATTGCGGCCAAGATTTACTGGGGGGATGCGAGGGAGGAGCTGTGCGAAGCTGTGGGTGACCTGAAGTTGGATTCTTTGGTTATGGGTAGCAGAGGACTCACTACACTCCAGAGGTAATTTGCATTTTTAATGGTTTCAATTATTAGGAGGAAGAAAAAAATCAATAGTTTTCACTTCCATTCCATGCATGATTTCCAATTTCAACTTTGAGGTTGCATCTTTATTTGCTCCTGGTGGACTAATTGGCAAAGTATTTTACATAGCAGTAATAGTAGAGGGCAGCATATCTGCTTACTAAATGCACTAAGTTAGAATACTTTCTCGTGTAAATAATTCCTACTTGTATAAGTGAACTGTTTTTCTTTTACATGTTAACTATCTACCATAATCTTTAATTCTATGCTTTTAATACATAAACACGGAGCCTATCGCATATCTGGCATCACAGGCCTTGTGTAGACTGTAGATCATAGCGGATTATCCTGCTTCGCAAAATGTGAATAAGATGTCATATTGCTTACCACTAGCAATTGAGCTCTTAGATATGAAGCTTGGAGAAATTGGACCCCTCTGTGAGTTAGTGGGACTTAAACAGAGATTGGACTCAAATTAATCCAAATTTTGTATTTTGTTGCTTATTGAGCCCCATGAGTCGTTTCTAATTTATGCAATGTGGAACTCAAATAGCCGAAATGCATGCAATCTTAGTTTTTATGTGAGCATCCAGATTTGCATATGCAGCTTCTGCTTTGTATACACCGTTATATAGTTGCTCATGGAAATACACATGTTGATGGTTTTCCGTGTCTGTTCAAGTTGCATGCTTCTGCATTAGTAGTCAGGTCTAGCATTGCATCGCGTGTCATCTCAAATAGTTGTGTTTCTTACTGTTGACTGGATATCATAGCATACTATCCAGTAGCAGGGAATTTCAGATTGTCGTGATGCCTTTCTAAAACAAGCCTGTTGCTAAACACCACCCTGTGCAAATTTTCAACAGAATATAATCCACAAGGAAACCATAGCCTTCTCTATCCTTACAATCATGTAAAGATTATCTGCTTGCCAATTCAATTCCCTTTGTCTGATTTTATGCTCATTTACCTTCTTGTCTTCATGCAGTTTGATGATTTAACCTTCTTGTTTTTTTGGGGTTTTTTCCTGCAGGATTTTTCTGGGTAGCGTGACAAACTACTTAGTGTCAAATGCATCATGCCCTGTGACAGTCGTCAAGGACCCAAGCGTCAAGCACTGAAATGGATCTTTGTTCTGTTGGTGCAAGGGAGATCAGCTTCAATCTATAGAGGGAGTTACCTACTATTGGAACAGGAATTTTATGATATGCATGTACTCTTAAACACATGTAATATGTCTTGTCAGGAGACTAAATTATCTTGAAGCTTATTATATGTACACGGAGTGGCTCAAACTTGCAGTCGTTTATGAGAATAAAATTTGAAGGATGTTTATTAGTTGATTTTCTCAAGTTTGTTTGTTTTTTCCCCTCTTTTTTTTCTTTTGAGATTTATATTTGTGTTAGCTGTTCCTACTTCCTATTATCAACTGTTTCTCATTGAAATTTGTATGCAAAAATAGCTTTTTCTGCTTTTTCACTAATTTTCTTGATGAAGAATGAATCTTCATTAATTAAAATAAAATTCCAACATGATACGATGACTTATACAATAGTTCATCTTGATTACTCAATATGGCCTTAATCCACAGACGTTTAGAATCATTTTCTATTATATAACATTTAGTTCTAAAATCCAAACCCGGACGATCACTGAACTCTCTTTAATCTCTAGTCCTTTTCCGCTTGTTCCTTGAAGGAGATGCTCATTTTAGGAATCATCCCCTTTGATATGACTAGCAAGGTGAGTCTCACATCATTGTTATCTCTTGGTAACTCATTTAGCAAAATTAGCAGTTATCTCATACATTATTATATATATATATATATATATATATATATATATATATATATATATATATATATATATATATATATATATATATATATATATAGAGAGAGAGAGAGCAAATCTCATTTAAACTTAAGTTTATAGGACTAGTCATACACCAATTTTTATCCACTATTTGTCTTGAGATTTGTGATGCACAAATCTCAAAGTGGGCTTTATATCTTTCACGGATCCCAAAGCAAGATGAGTGGTTAGAAAAGTTGGTGCACCACTATTCATTATGAACTTAAGTTCATAGAGCCTTCTCTATATATATATATATATATGAGAATCATGTATATGAGGTGTACCATTTTACTAAATGAGCTACCAAGAGATAAAGTGACTAGCAATGGCCTCACCACATGGCTATCTCTTGGTAGCTCATTTAGCAAAATGAGCCACATCATATCCATCATTCCTATATATATATATATATATATATATATATATATATATATATATATATATATATATATATATATATATATATATATATATATATATATATATATATATATATATATATGAGAATCATGTATATGAGGTGGTGGCTCCTTTCTTAAATGAGCTATCAAGAAATAGTCATGTGGTGAGGCCCACACCTTTTGATGTGACTAGCAAGGTGAGTCTCACATCATTGTTATCTCTTGGTAGCTCATTTAGCAAAATGAGCCACATCATATCCATCATTCCTATATATATATATATATATATATATATATATATATATATATATATATATATAGAGAGAGAGAGAGCAAATCTCATTTAAACTTAAGTTTATAGGACTAGTCATACACCAATTTTTCTATCCATTTATGTTGCATTGGGATCCATGAAAGATATGAAGCCCATTTTGAGATGTGTGCATCTATTGATGACACAAATCTAAAGTCAACATCAATGGATAAAAAGTTAATGTATATTATTCCCTATAAACTTAAGTTTATAGGAGATTATATATATATATATATATATATATATATATATATATATATATATATATATATATATATATATATATATATATATATATATATATATATATATATATATATATATATATATATATATATATATATATAGAGAGAGAGAGAGCAAATCTCATTTAAACTTAAGTTTATAGGAGATTATATATATATATATAGAGAGAGAGAGAGCAAATCTCATTTAAACTTAAGTTTATAGAGATTATATATATATATATAGAGAGAGAGAGAGCAAATCTCATTTAAACTTAAGTTTATAGGACTAGTCATACACCAATTTTTCTATCCATTTATGTTGCATTGGGATCCATGAAAGATATGAAGCCCATTTTGAGATGTGTGCATCTATTGATGACACAAATCTAAAGTCAACATCAATGGATAAAAAGTTAATGTATATTATTCCCTATAAACTTAAGTTTATAGGAGATTATATATATATATATATATATATATATATATATATATATATATATATATATATATATATATATATATATATATATATAATGTATATGAGGTGGTGGCTCCTTTGCTAAATGAGCTATCAAGAAATAGTCATGTGGTGAGGCCCACATTGCTAGTCACATCAAAAGGTGTGGACCTCATCACTCTATCTTTTGATAGCTCATTTAGCAAAATGAGCCACATCATATCCATCATTCCTATATATATATATATATAGCAATGCTCCTATAAACTTAAGTTGATAGGGAGGAGTGTCCACCAACTTTATATCCATTGATATTGCCTTGAGATGCGTGAAATCAAGATGCACGCAAATCTCAAAGTGGGCTTTATATCTTTCACGGATCTCAAGGCAACATCAATGAATAGAAAAGTTGGTGGATGACTATTCCTATCAACTTAAGTTTATAGAGATTATATATATATATATATATATATATATATATATATATATATATATATATATATATATATATATATATATATATATATATATATATATATATATAATTTATAAACATTAATTTCTGATGTTAATAATATTTATAGGGTAAAAATACAAAGATTTATCTGTAGAGTAACCATCAAAAGTTCGAGATATCCTTTAAAAGAATAAAGTTGTTTCCATTTCAAATGGAAAAATGAAGGAAATAAACCCAAAATCGAAATCGTCCATGATTCACTTTAATTGATATTAAAATAAAGCATATGCATCGAAAAGCACCGACTAAGTTCCCTTGAAGAACATATGGACTTTGTCCCGATTTAAAAATATTTTTTATGGAAGATAAAAGAGAAATTAGTATGTCATGACTCTGCGTAAACAAAACATATAAAATTGCTCTTTTTCTTTTTCATATCTGATGTCATGACCTGCGTGCGACTTTATTTAGGGATATGATTAATAATGAATGATCAATTCTTGAATACATGATCAAAGATAATGATGTAATAGCACTATTAGATTTCAATATCTCTAAATATGAAGGTAACATATCTCATTATTAAAATTTTTATTAAAGGCCATTAAATATAAAATTCACCTTATATATGTATTAAATTTGTAGAGGAGATATGCATGTCATCATAATTTATGTCAATAATATATATCAACCTAAAGATAAAACTTACTGAATAAATAAGAGAATAGTAAGTAAACCAAGTAAATATCCATATAACACAATAAAAAATATTACATTTTAAAGCTAATATGTGGCTTATTCAATAAGCCGCCAAGACAAAAGCATCTCCGTTAAGGTTCTTTATAAATATAACATAAATTCAAATTACGATATATGCAACCATCACAATATTCAAAAGATGTATGATCTTAGAAAGCCTATTCTAAAATTCATACAATTAAACCTAATAATAATTTACCAATATACGACATCGTCCATGATTCACTTTAATTGATATTAAAATAAAGCATATGCATCGAAAAGCACCGACTAAGTTCCCTTGAAGAACATATGGACTTTGTCCCGATTTAAAAATATTTTTTATGGAAGATAAAAGAGAAATTAGTATGTCATGACTCTGCGTAAACAAAACATATAAAATTGCTCTTTTTCTTTTTCATATCTGATGTCATGACCTGCGTGCGACTTTATTTAGGGATATGATTAATAATGAATGATCAATTCTTGAATACATGATCAAAGATAATGATGTAATAGCACTATTAGATTTCAATATCTCTAAATATGAAGGTAACATATCTCATTATTAAAATTTTTATTAAAGGCCATTAAATATAAAATTCACCTTATATATGTATTAAATTTGTAGAGGAGATATGCATGTCATCATAATTTATGTCAATAATATATATCAACCTAAAGATAAAACTTCTTGAATAAATAAGAGAATAGTAAGTAAACCAAGTAAATATCCATATAACACAATAAAAAATATTACATTTTAAAGCTAATATGTGGCTTATTCAGAATAAGCTGCCAAGACAAAAGCATCTCCGTTAAGGTTCTTTATAAATATAACATAAATTCAAATTACTGATATATGCAACCATCACAATATTCAAAAGATGTATGATCTTAGAAAGCCTATTCTAAAATTCATACAATTAAACCTAATAATAATTTACCAATATACAGACACGCTATTGCCCCTTTAAGGAAAAAATAACTACCATTTATAATAGAGTGGAGCCATGGTTCTACGTTTGCAAAGGCTACAACAAGAAGGTGGACAGAGATGCTAATAATGAGTGTCTAAATGATAAATATTATAGAATCGCCGATGATGTAGTACCAATGTTAAGTAATATCCCTTCTTCATGAAATAAATATATCAAAATTAAATATTAACATTATAATCGAAAGCAAATTGACAATAAAAAATGCAAGTATTTAATTCAAATCATCGTGGACAATGACAAAAATAGAGCAAATGTAACACTATTGACGCATCAGAAACTCTTATTCGATGCACAGCAGAAGAATTCATTACATAGAAAAAAGAGGCAACTTCTAACCTTATTTAAGTAATAAATTAAAAACACAAAAAATTTCATATATATGAAATTAATATTTATTCTCATTGGGAAAAAATCAAAGTCCGTATTTTTAGAAGTTTGTATTGAATATCGAAATACATTCAACTTCTTTGTGAAGTTAGACGAGAAGAAAAAGATGAATGAGCTCATGGAAAGATAACAATACAAGAAATTCAAAGACTACCGATATCACAATCGATGTAAACGATGAACACACTACTCTAGAATTACCCAGAAAAGATAAGGATGAAGAGATTGATCTTGACTCAATAAAAAAAAATAAAAGTAATAAAAGACAATGTTTTCTCAATTATTATAGAATAATTTAATTTTTTGAATAAAATTAGGAATCTTTATAAGAGATTTTCAGAACTTTTAAGTACTTTTATATGCTTATGTGGATGCTTTTATCATATAAAAGTGTACTAGAGTTATCATTAATCTTTAGTTTATGATTTTGTTTATAAACTCTTTTCTAGCATTTTAGCCCACTTTAAATCAATCATCTTGGTTTATTGGTTTCATTATTCATCTTCCTTTTATAATGCTATTTTTCAAGTGGTTTTACTTTTGCAGCTTATACTTTCTCAGGTCAAGTTTGGTTTCATGTCGGTCCAAATAACATGAAAATTTAAATTGGTTTCGATTACATTTGTTTCCGACAATTTAATTATCAACATGAAAATTTAAATTGGGTGTAGCTTATTCAAACAAACATCAAAGAAAATAAATAATCACAATGCTAAAGTTTAGAGACATAAGTGAGCAAACACTATCAAAATATAACCAAGAACAAATTTTAGTAAGAAAATAAATCAAAAATAATTAATCATGATATTTAACCACGCAATGCACGTGCATAAAATCTAGTGTGTGTCTATATATATGTATATATATATATATATATATATATATATATATATATATATATATATATATATATATATATATATATATATATATATAAGACTTCATATACAGTTGGGGAAAAAAAACAACATTTGGAAACCTATATCCTACCCGACATTATTAAAAATGAGAGATGATTCAAATTAGGCCCACCAAGCAGGCCCACGATTCTGGCTCGAAACCAGCGAGGCGCTGAAATTATATTTTCCCTCCCAAAACAAAGCCTAAAATCCCTTCACTACTAATTTTTGATAAAAATCCCGCCCATTTCTCCCCAATTTACACGACGAGATCGCCGACGATCCCAATCAAGAAGAAGGAGGAGGAGGATGTATGGGAGGAGAGCATCGAAGCTGTTGAAAGAAGCAGCCGCCTCCGAGAAAGGCCAACTTACCGCCTTCAATGTAAAGCATCTCCTCCCTCCCTTCGTTTTCTAGGGTTTCAAATTCCCAATTTTTTTAAAATTATCGGTGTTCATTGATGAAATTGAGAGTAATAAATTTTCAGTTGGGTCTCTAATTTCTTTGATAGCAACTGGAAAAATCGCACATAGTAGGGTCAGGGTTCTAATCAATAGATTGGAAGAAAAGGGGGGAAATTATGAACTATGGAAGGATGAACTGAGATCCAATGTGTAAAAATTAACTTGGGTTTTCGTTATAATCGCATTCTAACATGAGAAAATTCATCCCTCAAATATGAAAAATTTGTTCTTTTGATTCGAATATTCAATGGTATATCCTGAACTAATCCGTTCCGTGTGTCGAAATTTAACTTATGATGCTTAATTTTATATAAAGAGATCATATTCTTAACTATGTAATCTGTTGGTTTTGTAGAATGACACATTTGATCAAGTCATTAAAGAGTGTACCGAGCACAGCTTACAACTCCAGTCCTTGATCAGGTCATTACTTTCTCCTGCTAAAAGCTGCATCTTTCTTGTTTATTGTTGTACCTCATAACAATCTCGCTATGCTTTCAACAGGAAAATTGAGGAGCAGAACCTAGACATTCAAACAACAAGAAATGAGGATCACTTTGGTGCTGTTGTACATCACCTCTCCATAGCTCGCAACAAACGCTGCCTCATGGCTTACATGTATAAAACACTCGACATACAATATCCTTTTTTCTTCATCTTGAGAGTAACAAAATCTTCGTAGTCGGGGAAAATGCGGTACCTTCCCTAACAAAATTTGCTGCAATTTAACAGCTACAATAGAGCTGAAATCATTCAGAGCCTGAGATGGAAAATTGGTCCTGTTCTACCCCAGGAAATTCAAGAAAAGCTCAACTATTCAGAAGAAGAGTATTTCAAGAATCACTCTGCAGCCATAGAGTCCTATATGTCAGAGCTGGATATAGATTTGACCGTGGTATGTGTCCATGTTTTTCATATACATTTCTAAATGCATATATTACATTGTAGCTCATTCATACTAAAGAACTTTGGCAACATTTCTAGGATATGGTTCCTCCCAAGGATCCCTATATTCGAGTAAAGGTACTGGATAATATCGGTGAAGTTTGCCTTGGAGACCATTCAATCTCTCTTACAAAGCATTCGTTGCATTTCCTTCGGAGAACCGACGCTGAATCATTTATTTCACAGGTTTGCTATCTTCAATATAGCATCATATATCCTCTCCTATGATACCCCTTTCTAATAAGCCTTTCCATTTTTATAACAGGGTCACATGGAAGAGTTTATAGAGTGAAGTGGGATTGTCGATTGGTCGCTGATCTCTGTAAGCTCTAATACTTTATCGCAGCTAGTACTACTTCACCTTTCATTTTCTGTTTGTATCTGTTATGGAATTTGCACTAGTGGTAAGGATCCTGTAGTTATATCTGTAATGTGAGTCCTTGCTGTTGCCTGGATATTACACATATATACTGGATGCCAAGTTACATATTCAATGATTGATGTCCAACATATTTCTGCAGTCTCTCTTGCTGTCATTGCTGGGTAGCAGACGTTGTTTTTCACAGAACAGAGCCCTTTTTACAGAGTAATAAGTCAATATTTTGCAATACCCAGAATTTATGTTCACAAAATTTAGATGGCTTGAAGAGGTATAATAGTTAATAAGAGAAAACCACCTGTTCTATCTTTTCTTGTAAGCACTAAAATTAACACTAGGGCATTCATATTCATAAACAGCACACCTCAGAAACCCTCAATTCAACAAAACTAAATACACAGAGCACCACAGCCTTCAAAGTGAAACAATAAAGTGCAGAAACTGCAACATAAATACCCATCTTATAAAAGAGATTAAAACAAGTAGCTGATGTACATATGATTGCTATTTACCACTAATGTTAACTATTTACTTGAACATTATAAAAGCACACATAAAGTTCCCTTTCCTCCTCCACACTAGTGAGCTGGAGAGATGAAGGGCCTTAATACAATAATTATAACTGACATTCTACAAGAGTCCTCTGTTACGCTACACAGTATTTCTAGTCACACTAAAAGCTGAACAGGATAAAAGAGTAACAGCTTGTAGGTGTCATTGAACTGGTTCTTTCTAGTAATAATCCCCAGTTTGCTCCATTCTGCTAGTTTGATTTACTACATAGCAACATTCTATCTTCAGCAACTTCTCAGAGTACCTATTACGGCCAGAAACATAATCATACATTAGCATAAAGTACACTCAAGATAACAATAAACAACAATAAACAGACCATAATCGCAATTCTTATTGCAATAAAATGTTCTTTAAATTCTTTGAAGAAGACTTTGGATTTATAATAAGGTAGATATATTACGAACAATCTATGATATGGAAAGGCAGAAATATGTTATAGGGCGTAGATAATCTCAGATACAAATATTATAGGTAAATCAAGAAGCACGAATAAATGGCGTTAGGGGCTTAGAGTTCTATACCTTCTTCCTATCTATACGGAGCATGAGGTATTGAGTGGTTCCTTCAATAGTACAAGGAACCTGTATTAAAGGGGAAGAAAAAGAGAGTAAGAGCTACTTCTAAATATTTCATCCTATTTTTGTTATAATAAAACTTGTTCCTAGTCATTGGTATTTCAACTTACCTTGCCACCATTCTCCTCTTGAATGTTCAGGGTCTGGGTAGTAATAACCATCCTTTTTATCCTTCTTGTCCTAAACATATTAGAAGCAATAAAGTTGAGGAACTGACATCATCTTTCAAATACCTTAATCTATAACCGAGCATTGTGAAAACATATGCATGAAACTATTTATCACTTATCACTTACATAACTTCCAGGTTGACGGTTGGTTGACGGGTTAGGATAGTAATTGTCCCTGCAACCATAATCCACAGATGAACTCATCGAGCATGCTTCCGATACTTCACAAAACACCACTGCATTACCACTTCTCTGGGATGTGGTATGGCTTTTGCCAGATTTTCCTTGAGAGTAGCCATCTGAAGAATTCATTTCTTATTAAACTTCGGGGCTTCAATTTTGAATATACAAAAGAAACTTAATGCATATACTGCCTAGAACAACATTTTATATGGCAAAATTGGTACTAATTTGCTCATACAGTTACAAGTAAAGTTCCCTAATTTTAATAATACAAATTATCAGAAATAAGATACTCTTTAACTATAACAATGAAGCTAGTGATCAAATTCTAGCGTCATTCAGTAATATAGGTGATGGGTCATATCATACTTCTCATTTGAGCAAGAGTTAACTAGAAAGTGACAGATGAATTTTAATTTTAGCTCCTAGAAAACAAAGAAGCAAGATAAACATATTCATCAACCTGCGGGTGCTTTCGAACTTTGACCTTCATATCCCTGTCTCTTAGAAGAATCCTGAAAACACAGCACAAAGAAAACCGTTAACAATCAGAACAAAGCCCAATTCAAATTAATGTCATAGGATTTACCCATAATCCCAAAATCTCCAATCTACACCAAAAGCCTATCATTCAAACCCTCTAAAATCAATTAATTACACCCAAAAAAAAAGCAGAAATATATTAGGCAATACCGGGTGTGAGTTTGGAGGGAAGAGATCACTGAGGATATCAGGGAACTTAGAATTAGGCTGTTGCTTAACAGGGAAATAACTGTCAACAAAAGCCTTTGCTGCCTTCTTGTTATCCTCCATCTCAATCCAAGACTTAAAAACTAAAACCAAAGCTAAATCAAGCTTGTTCTTGTTTCCTCAAAGGAGAAGAGAAGGGTTATTTTAAAGAGAGAAGAAGATAGAAGGGGATAAGAACATGTGAAGAAAGAGGAGGTGATGGTTCCTTCAACGAGGACAGGGGGCAGCATTTAAAGCCTCCTCCCTCCCTCTCCTTCCCTCACGCACTCTCTCTCTCTACTTTCTCTCTCTAGACACTCTTCCACCGACCAAGCTATATCTAAATTCCCACAATATCTGAAATTAAATCCCCAAATATCCTCCTAATTATTATTCACTATATGCGCATAATGCATCTATTCTCTCTCTCTCTCTCACACACACACACATATCAACAGAGTGAATCGTACTACATTTATTATTTTATAAAAGGATAACTTAGTCATAGTCTTTCTTTCAAGTTAGTCAATGTCTCCTTTCTTTTATTGCTTATTGCATTTATATTTTACTTGTTTCAACTGAATTTCTATTGTTTGATATTGTGATATGATTTATACGGATATTTTCTACTACTTGCATTGTATTGATTGAAAATTGATAGTGATAGGCGCATTTTGTTTTATATATCCTTTCTATGATTGTTGAGGTTTTTTTCTCTTTTCGGCTTGTATTTTGATGGAGTTTTCAATTTTCTCACTCTTTTAATTAAAATGTGACACGTGGGCCAAAAGGACCGTCGGGGGCTGGGGCCCAAGTGAGTCGGTCGCGGTTGACGCGTGTGCAGTAGGATGAACACGGCCGGACCTGCATCTGATTTGGGTCGGTTGATGCTTTCTGTTTGTCTGACTCTCTCAATCGAACTCAATTGGATTGAATTTGGATTTTTTTTATTTTTTGATATTTTTCTTTTCTTTCTCACTATGCATCTCTCTTAGAAAGCACATTGATTGGTGACGTGGAAAGTAGAGCGGCAGTGAGATTATTTGATTCAGTCCTGCCCATATCCAAATCCATGGGAACTTTGTATCTTTTGAAAAGTATTAAAGATCTGGATCAAAACTTATTATTTTATGGAACGGTCTTTCTAACATGCATGTGTCTATATAGACATTCGTCATGAGATAAAGCGAGAAATACATGAATACTAAAAGCGAACCATCTTAATTTGTACCGATTTCTCTCCTTGCTTTTCGTCTCTCTATCTTTTTCATTGTCTAATGAGTGCTCACGGGCATCCGTTAGGAAAACCCTTTATAGAAATACAAATATAAGAGGATGATGAGAAGGCTAAAAAATTATTTTAGCGAAATTTTTTTGTTTTATTTTATTTTCGTTTCTTTTGCTATTGAAGAGATCTATAAGCACTTTTAAAGCTCATCCAATTCTTTCAACACGTGACACACTGTGTACTAGTGTTATCTGAGCTGCGAATTCTTTGTATTAAAAAAAAAACAATATTTATATGCCACGAGAATAGTTTACTTGATTAAGAAACCGCCCATCAATAATGTGCATTGGACATTTCTTGGTTTCAAAACAAAGTTATAATCTTTTTTTTGTCTTTGGATGTTTTAGATGAAAGAACCGTCTAAAATGTTTCAGTAGATAACTTCTAATTGTCAAACTATGAACGTCAGCTAATTTATGAACTAATTTGTCACGAGTTAGATTTTGATTTTTCATACAATACAGATAAACAAGAAAATTTTCTATTCTTCTTTCCTAAGAAAGGTGGATAATATACTTTTGTTTATGTATTGGCGTTATTATGCTTGGAGCTTGTGATTTCTTTTGTTATATTCAAAAATGTGTATATCCACTTGTAATTAGTTATATCCACTTTTGGTTACGTATTGGCGTTATTATGCGTGGAGCTTGTGATTTCTTTTGTCATCTCCACTTTTAATTAATCTCCGTTTTCGTAAAATGTTTTTTTTTTTTTTGAATTTAAATGCTTATCATAATCAAGGAGGAATTCTCTTAATATCAGTTGATTGTGGCATATGCTTTCCAAGGAAAAGGAGAAGAAGTCAACAACCCTACAAACTGATGACTCATTTATACTGAATAAAGGTCAACTACCAATATGGCCGACTTGCTCGTAGGATAAGTTGACATCTTGACAAATTTCCAACTTTAGCATCATAGCATCTATTCACATAATCTCACCAATGAAAATATTCTTGTCAACCCAAATTATACACAAAATGGATTGATTCACTCAATTCGAATATTACAGGTAATTCATAATATTCTGAGTCTTTTCTCTACTTGATTTAGGAGAGAGAAACAAAGGAAGAAACTAGCTAGTTCTATATTATGATCACATATTGTTTAGAATATTATCAGTAAATTAAAAAGAATTATGAAGAAAGATGATAAAATGAAGAGATTAAGATAGATGGCAAGTCACAACCAAGGGCTCCACCACCGGCCGACCCTCTCGAAGAGTCGCCGCGTGCCATCCGAAGAGTTCTTTTATGTAATGCAGCATGCATGCATCCATGCCTCACTTTTACTTTCTCATGTTATCATGTATATAAGTTGGAGATGCTAATTCATTGATAACAACGTTTCACCGAGAAAAACTTTGTGATGAGTGATCATCCATGTCATGTGAATTCATGACAAGATGTTTAACAAGTTGAATTGATTAAATTAATATCAAGAGTGTTGCAATGACAAAGATTTGTAGTAAACACGTGTTTATATCACAGTTCTATATTGAAAAAGAACTAAGTACGGTAAGCTGATATATCTCATTATGCTCTTGACCGACGTGTCGCTCTTGTGATACGCGTCTTTATCTTCATAATGTATTATCGACATATTTGAATTATAACTAACAGTCTAGATATGTGTTACGTCAGTGACACGCCAGTTAAGAATATGAATGAATGCAGAACCGCGTTAATTCATTGCCAAATTAGAAACACTAACGAAATTAAGCAAAAAAAAAAAAAATGGAGTCAATGGCTAACGTTTTAAGCTTACAGTTGATTTGATATCCTAATTATGTTTAAGTTACATTTGACTCACGAAGGGATCCAATATTTTTCTAGGACTTCCTTAGGTTTGTGAACAAAAGGAATCAACCATTAAGATACCAATTTTACCAAGTTGCTTGGGGGATTAAATTGATATATGCCTATGCATAAAAGTACCGCATCCAATCCGCTAGAAACTTCGCAAATATTCTTGCAGCACCAAATTAAGCCATATGCTACACAATCTACATGCTAATTTCAAAAGACTATGGCCAAGTAGACCCACCAAAATTCTCAAGGCCCCTCCCCTTATTTAACAAGTCTTGTCACATGATATAATATGATACTCTAGTATCAACTTAAGGATAAGGCTCTGATCTAAATATCTTCATATAAACAACTTTCTGAGTTGCCATTGTTCATTACCATCTTCTTAGAATCAACAAAAGATCACATTAATATGCTATCTTGGATCCTAACTACAAATTCAGCCATGAACTATGATTAAGTTAATTAGTCACACGATATATTAGGACACTTTAGTATCATCTTATGGATGAGGCTCTTATCTATTAATGTTCATCCAACTTTCTAATTAAGTGGCCATTGTTCATTACAATCCTCTAAGAATCATATTACAAAGGATATGTGCATTATTAACCACGACCAAAGATTTGATCATATAGATTCAAGTTTCAGCCAGCCACAGCCACTAGTCGTACATACGAAAGAATAGTGACAAGTCATCCAATACTCCATGCATCAATCACTAAAGGAGGAATGGTGACAAAATTGAGGACGACGATGTACTCATCTCGGATCGTAACTCCATGTGCCTCTATGATGTGTCTCATTTTGATTCATTGAGCTCAACATGTTGGCCCTAATGTGGATGTGGTCACATGCGTGGGGTCCGACAAGGAAAATATGGGCCTAGCTGGGCCAGGGGTAGGGCCCAAATTGGTTGGTGTGTCGATTGTCAGCCCACATGCCTCCCAATGGCCTGTAGCTAGATGATTATGTACTTCATGATCCCTTGACATTACAACACGCAAAGGTGTCGGTGTATTTTTGTTTTTGTTTTTAAGAGATGGATTTGGGATATAATGGCATCGTTTCATTGGAAAGAGTAAGAAAGGCGTATCGTTTGTTTCTCTCAACTGGGGATATATTCACTTCGTGTGTGTCTCTCTCAAGTAAGCATGCGTTTGTCAAATCATCAAATCTAGGCGTGTGAAAGTGGTGCGTCTGTGATTTGGCTTATGTGGCCACGTGTAAGCATCCATCAAATAGATTATGGGCCTTGGGTCCCAGTTTGCCCCTTCAATTATGCATTTAGTCTCTTCACGCTTTATGAACTACTAAAACTAGTCTATATATGGTTAGCCCTGAGCTATTTTTAGTCTCAGTTATCTCCTCAATTATCAGTACTTTGGTACCAAATTATTAATTTTTTTGGTTAATTGATGGATATTTTGACTCAAGTGATATTTCAGAGGGCAAAGTGGCACTGAACTAATAGTTCCGAGGGCAGTGGAGATTGAAAATAGTTCGGAGGATAAAAAAAAAGTGAATTTAATAATTTAAGGGACAAGATGAGACTATAAATAGTTTAGGGGATGTAAGGGGGAAAAACATACACAACCTAGAGAGGCAAGAGAGAATGAAGTCTAGATTATGATATATTTTATTTTCCGAAAGAGATGATTTTTTTTGAACGCTAAATATAAAGACAAGATTCACGGTTCTGAATACCAATATCGTTCATTTTCTTATAAGTAACCTTCGATTAACTTATTTTGATTTTAACTCTGAATTTTTGCATCTTTAAATAATTTAGCTCCTAAATATTTAAGCTCTATGAAATTATTCCACAAAAATCTATCACGTCAATAAACAATACAAATCACTTTTATATATTCTATTATATGTAAAGAATTTTTAATTTAAGAGAGAAATGAATTTCAGCATGATTGGTCAGTTTTAATTTTTAGATCAGCTATTGCATTCCTCCGAAATATGGTAAAATCTTTTATTATTTATTTATTTTGTGTTCCCATTGAAATTTGAAAGAGAGGAACATAATTTTGGAATTAATTAGAATAATTAGACAAATTGGAGGAAACTTCTATTGAATTGGTCATGGCTCTCATTGAAAAATGTAGGCCCCAGTTCATAAGAAAACTTCAATTGGGCTGCTTCTTACCAATTCAATGGACTAAAAGTGAAACTCTTAAATCCCTCTAGAACCCCAACTAGACAAAAATAATCTTGTTGTTTTTATTATCACCACTAATAATTCAAAGAAAGACGACAGTATGACCATATCATCATTAAATAATTCTAACCACCCTAGTATAAAATTTTATATATGTTGTCCAATTCAGCCAAACTTTTAATAGAATTTTTCGAACTCCATCTTCTATTAGAGCGCCATATATATATATATATATATATATATATATATATATATATATATATATATATATATATATAGAGAGAGAGAGAGAGAGAGAGAGAGAGAGAGAGAGAGAGAGAGAGAATGGATTCTAAGGAGTTACCTTCATTCTTTTGCTCTTGGTTTCTTTCCATGCTTACTTCTTCTCAAGTTCGGAAGCTAGGCTACTTCCTATTATTAATGAAGAAGGTAAGTAATTATCAAATATTTTTCCCTCTTAGCTCTTGCTAGCTGATACTGATTATATTTTGATTATGAATTAGGATATGTGAAGGTTTTGCAATCTCTTGGTATGATATGTCGTTGCTGCGATTATGTTGAAGGCAAATGCACGAGTTCTTGGGATTCAAAGTGCACCAAGTTGGATTGTAGGCCTTGGAAATTTTTGTGATTGTTTATCCATTTTTTTTAAATGTAGGTTTTTGTGTATGCAAATTATCTAAGTTGGATATTATTAACAGAAGTGACGTGGACTTAAGGTTTTTTCTCCTTTTCACTTCTTTATTCCCCCTTTGAGGCCCAAAAGCTTTAATTCTCCTAGTATAATCGGCCTCCATTACAATTCAGAATGGCCAATTTAAGCCCAATATATACGCTTGGGCCTTAGAAGTTTGTTGTAAGTACCTTTGTAATAATAATTCCAACTATAACAAGAGTTTTGTCAAATTCTAAATATTTTTAGAAACAAAATTTTTTAATAGAAACAATACATGCATGAATAAGAAATTTATAATTCAATCGCTCAAAGAATCTAACAATAAAATAAATACAAAATGGTCCATAAAAGAATACAATAGTATCCAATGTAGGTTTGGGCGTGCACAGGGTCGACCCGCGGGCTGACCCAGCCCAGCCCGTCATGGGTCACGATCCGGCCAGGCCCGTAGTGGGCCGGGCCTGTCCCGGCTTATGATATACTTGGGTCACTGTCTAGGCTGGGTCTAGCCCCAAACCGGTCGAGAAGTAGGCCGACCCACTTTGATTCGATCGGGCCCAGGTCAGACCTGACCTGGCCTTGAACCCGGCGGGCCGGGTCACAGGCCTGAACCGGCCCGGCCCACACCGACACCTAATCCAATGTTCTCATTATTTATTAACTTTTGCCGACCAAATTTCTTCTCAAAACTGCGGCAGTTCAAGTGTCAGCTTTGCTCTATTAATTGAAATGAAGACTCATTCCTTTTGTTGCCAAGACAACTAAAAACACTCTGCCACCAGTCACATTACCAGTTGGCAATGGACCACTCAATTTTTTCGTCAAATCATAGGAATAACTAAGTTAATTGGAATATAAATGCAATATTTATTATAAACAACGAGCTCAAAGTCAAATAAGGATTTAATGAGAACCACCTCTATGGAAATGAAATGGTTTGTATCACACATGATAGATAAAAGAGGTAAAGTTTAGAAAATGAGAATATTCTGATAGAATATGTACTTCTCAAATTCATTCTTTTATTCGCTTCACAGGATATTCAATATAATTAGTGAATTTAGAGTTAAAATACGTAACAAGCAATGGTTTTTTTTCACGGTTAAAAGAAGTAGAGCACCATCTTCATATGTAAAAATATATTTTTTATCTAAGAAATTGTTTGAAATAGATTTTCGTTAACGAGACTCATAAAATCGTCTTCACTATATTTTAAAATAATATGTGCGGTTGTTTGCTTTTGGAGAGAGGAAGAGATCAGGTTGTTTTAGGATTCAAATGAGTGGATATTTCTTTCTATTGATGTGTATTCTATTCGCAGAGAAACACTCAATTTATAGGGCATTATTCTCTCAATCACCTTCATTTCAAACGTGCCTCAAATTAATCTACTCATTAATTGCAAATAATTGGCATTAACAGCCCAATATAAAATTTGATCAAGAGCCCATTGATTCTTTCTTAATAGCTATTAATGTCAATTATTTAATCATTTTACACATTGCTTTTTGGTTGATTTGAGCAACCTTACTGGCAGTGATACATGACATGAAGATTCAATATTAACTAAAAGACAAAAACGCTTACAAAGAATACAATTATTAGAAGCATATAGAGAATTGTAATTTCTAAACTCTCTCTCTGTTCTCCTCATGTACGGGTCACAACATTTTGCTCCTAGACAGTTATCTAAATATAATAATGTGTGAAAGTTAGTATAACAAGCATCACAGAAAAGATAAATAACAACACAAAAAATTAAACTCCACACAAATAATAATCAACATTCCTCACAATTTAAGTCGAAAAATCCAGCAGATTATCAATGAGAGATGTCATAATTGCTTCACTTTCCTCTCGAAGAACCCTCCACCAATCTAACAGTAACATGGTGGTGTTCTCAGGCAAATGCACCACCGGTTTTTTCTCATTTCTAAATATTCAGTTATTTCTTTTTCATCACAAACGCTGTATAATAGCAATCCACAACTTTTTTTCTCCGTTGGTTTTTATTTTGATGCCATGGATTATGTATAAAATTTCCTATACGGGAGACCGCATAGAGTATTAGGCTGTCGCACGCGCTGAGCTGTCTGTTGGAGAACATGTCCTCGCAGCTGTCTCTGTCCGATCCGCTGACCCTCTTCAGTTACTATCGTGCGCGTCGCGCGTTTCCCACCAAAAACATTAAAATTTACAGAAGACACCCCCACAACAATTTCAAATTACAATCCGAGCATCCCGGCTCTATTCTGCAAATCTTTTTATAAAATCCCCCAACTGCGCTAAAAACGCCATTTTTCTCGCTTTGCCGTTTAGAATCTCAAATTAAAAATTCGGTAATTATTTAGATTTGATGCGTTTCTTCTCAGATTTCTCTCTCTTATCAATCATTTTCGTTTGGTTCTAGATCGGAGGAGGTGTTATGGCTCACAGAGTGGATCACGAGTACGATTACCTGTTCAAGATCGTTCTCATCGGCGACTCCGGCGTCGGGAAATCCAACATCTTGTCGAGATTCACGAGGAACGAGTTCTGTTTGGAGTCCAAGTCGACGATCGGCGTCGAATTCGCTACCAGGACTCTTCAGGTGAAAGATCTAAGCTCTCTGATCTGCGATCTTTGCCCGTTTCAGCTTTAGATTTGACCTAGTTCTTGTAATTTGAGCATCTACCTTTCGAAATCCACGTGCAATCTCGAAGAGATCGATGATTTTTTTGTATTCTGAGACCATTCTTTCGTTAAAAAGCTCTTTTTTATTGACTGCGTGCTTTGGTTTTTATCCAGAATCCTACGAGGCTAAATAAAAAAGAAACAAAAGGCTCACCTTTCCTTCAGAGAAAAGATACATGATACCAAATTTTGTCACAAAATTTGTGTGATGGGTTTAGATGTTTGCTCATTTATGCACTTTTCTAGACTTGTCGTCCTTCTTGCTTCTTCTCTGCTCTTCTATTTTGGAAGAAGGAAAACAAAATTTTTTTCTCTTTGATTGTTCTGCATCATGTCCATAGTAGTACATTTTTCACTTTGTGGTGATTCGTTTACTTTGTGGTAGTTTGCTGAAAGCAAAGGCTTCACCATTTGGAAATTTCATTCTGATGGGAGAATGATTTCAATGCATATACATGAGAATCTTGCTCCAAACCTCTGATGGTTATGAGATGTGGTGTTGGAAACAGGATTAATGTTCTTTTCAATAACTTGAACAAGTGCTTTAATCATGTGATGGTTGCAGCTTTGCTGCATTATACAGATTAATTATGTGTGTTGATAGTGACATTGATGATGTGGCATAGTTTACTCTCCAAAATTTTGTTATATCTTTTTTGCCCCTTTTTACTTGAAATTCATTGAAAACTCTTGATGTTAAAAGGTTATGTTACATTATTTTTCAATTGATATTCCGATTAAACGGTTTCATATTGTTTTATGCCTCTTATTGTTTGCCTTTAAGATTGTACTCTTTTGAGTTAGTTCTCATTTTCTACTCTGTGATGATACTAGTCGCTAATGTTGCTGCGTGGATACCACTGTCTGCATTGGGCATGGGCACTGGTAGGGTTCATTGGATTTGCTGAAGTCAGGATGGCAGGTTTCTTTTATGCTTAACGACACTTTCACATATAAAAACATTGCAGAAACAAGTGATGTATTAGTATGTAAAGACATATAGGCTTCTAGCTAAGGACCATCTCCGACAACATCTTACTTTTCCTTGAATAATTAAAATCACTTTTTACACGTTCTGCTTCTATTAAATCCTAGCATGTAGGATTGTTCAATGCATGTCAAGGAAATGACCATTACAGGATATTATGGCATATATATTAGCTAAGTAACAGACAATTAAAAATTTGTCCATATCTGTGCACGGTTTAAATGTCTGCTAATTCACAAAAGTTCAGAGGAACATAATAAATCAGTTCTAAACTCTTAACCTGACAGCTGTGAGTATTAATCTTGATTAGAAGAACCTGAATATGATACTGACAAAAACATCATTGGTTGAGAAAGCTCACTAGCCAAAGTGATTAAATGTTGAACCTTCAACTTCGCGAGTTTCTTCAATAGAACCATAATAGTTCCCTCTCTTCCCCCAACCCCTCAGAAAATTCATTTATTCTGGTATTATGGTTGTAGATGTTATACAAATCATGAAATGCAATAATGCAGGATCTTATTTGGTTACTTTTTGTTCAATATAAATACTTCATCATCGTCGACTTGTTATATAAATCATAAATTGCCACAATGCAGGCTCTTATTGGTTACTTGCTACTCAATATAAATTATATTTTACATTTTTGTTGTGGTACTTGATAGTACTAGGGTTTCCATACCCGTATAGGATTCTTATGTCTCCTTGCAATTGTTGTTTTACCTACAATTTCTGCAATATTTTTGTTCTGTCAACAGATAGAAGGGAAGACAATCAAGGCTCAGATATGGGACACTGCAGGTCAAGAGAGGTACCGAGCCATCACCAGCGCTTACTACAGAGGTGCAGTAGGAGCACTCTTAGTCTACGACATAACAAAGCGACAGACCTTTGAGAATGTCAATAGGTGGCTTCGTGAACTTAGAGACCACGCAGACTCTAACATTGTCATTATGTTGGCTGGTAACAAATCCGACTTGAATCATCTAAGAGCAGTGTCTCCTGAGGATGCTCAGATACTTGCAGAGAAAGAGGGGCTCTCCTTTTTGGAGACCTCAGCATTAGAAGCTCTCAATGTCGAGAATGCATTTCACACAATTCTCACTGAGATTCACCACATTATAAGCAAGAAAGCACTTGCTGCTCAAGAGGCTGCAAGCTCGGCTCCTCCTATGCAAGGGACAACCATTAATGTTTCTGATTCTGCTGGTCCAAGAGGTGGTTGCTGTTCTACTTAGGTTGTTGATTTTACAAAGAAAGAGAGAAACCAAACAAGGAAGAGATCAACATGTAGATTATTTTTGGTGTTTGTGATTTTAGGTAGGTTGTTGTTTTACCGGCAAGAGATCAAATGATAGACTACTTTTGTAGTGCAGATGGTTTCTAGCTCTACTTGTGTCCAAAGAGCATTGAAGCATTCTAAACACAGTAACTACTAGATTTGTTTTCCCCTATTTTGTATGAATTATTATTGCTAATGTTGTAATAATTTTTTTTTGTTTACTGCATACTTCACTTGATACTATATTTTTGAATAAATAATACTTGTGCAATGCTTTATGAAATGTACCTGTACTTTTCTTTTTTATGATTAGTACAATTATGTTGTGGACACATACTGCTCCTACTGGATGTGCATATGATCTGAAGTAGGTTATCTATCACCCTATGTATGCAGGCAGGTGTTCTGACAAAATTTGTACTCCGTTCCAAATAGTGGGAGGTCAATCTGCTAGAAAGGTAGGTAGTGATTAGTGCATGATGTGCAGAGAAAATTAAGAAACGTCGCATATATAATAACGACAACTACTTGCACTCAGTGTGATGTTTGCATCATTATCATCACTAATACATCCTCTCAATTATAGCACGTTTATTTCATCCTTCCAATCTCAAATCAAACATGCAAGCAATTGAAGTTGTTGTTATGTTTATCTTCAGACTAAGAACAATCGCGTTTTCTTTTCTGATACTGAAGCTGCTAATAAGTACATCCACATGTTTTGATGCTAGCTACTGAAGAATTTATGTAATAAGGTATTGATGAACTGGAGAAAAGAGTTGGAAGATGATGTAGAAAAAGGGGTATATGAGTCAGGAAGTGGCTGAACCACAATTTACGTATATACCAAGAAGAGCATCAGGTAAAGGCCCAGAGGCTATTGAGAAATTATCACAAATGGCCTTCTCTTAAACAATGTTATCTCTAGGAGTAGAGAATAAATCCTCCTGATATTTGTAGATTTCTTTTGTGAAGAATTGGATTCTGATCAAGTTTGTATGCGCAATGATCGAGTTCAGGGAGTGGCTGCACCACAATGTAGGTATATACCAAGAAGACTAATAAATTGCTGTAAGCTATGATTGAATGTAAAAGTTATAAGAGATCAGATCACCTACACTTGAACCATGCATTATTCTATTTATGACCGAATCCATTATCTCGACTAATGTAGTAATATTTTATGACAGGTTTCTTGATAAAGCAACAATTATCGAGCAAAGGCCAACACGCGGGTTGCGTTTGAATGCAGATGTTGCTATTCTCTTTTGCATCCTTGAACTTTTTAAAGCATGCCATTAGCGTTTGGACTCTATAACATGGGCTATAATTACAAAACATGAGTTAATATGAAGTTATGCTCTCTTGTTACACGATTTATTCCTTTCAATTTTTTTTTCCATAAAGGATGGACAATGTTAAGTAGAACAGTCAAAAAGCAAACCCATTATTTGATTCTCCTATTTAAGTTAACACAATACACTTCTTACTTTGTCATAGTGCAGTTGATCTCATTACACGTGTCGGCTTCCAAAGTCTAACTTGACCAAATTTACTTAGTCAACGAGAATATATTTTGTTATTCGACACACATTAGGGAGTGAACTGGGAGATCTCCGTTTTTTAATCTTGTAAGATTAGGCATCTATGGGTAGTACTGTATATAAACATGCTCGAAGAGTATTCTCCACAAAAAAGGAAAATCACTCAAACTTCATAATCTATGGAGATCAGAAGAAGAGAAGAGCTTGAAGACGATAACGAGAAATGGGTCCATGATTCATCTGTTGATCATAGAGGAAACACTCCTCTAAGAGCTTCTACTGGAGTCTGGAAAGCTTCATTCTTCATCATAGGTAAAATCAAGGGGTATATAGACTCATCCTCTGTCTGCCATATTCTTGTGAATCACTAAAACTGTTTCTCTAAAATTTGATTTTCGTACAGTGTTTGAGTTTGCTGAGAAGCTTTGTGTATTTGGGCTGAGTACTAACCTGATCATTTACCTTACAAAAGTATTGCATCAAGATTTGAAGACTGCAGCCAAGAATGTGAACTATTGGGGAGGAGTTTCAACTATGACACCGCTCATTGGAGGATTTATCGCGGATACTTACCTCGGGAGATTCTATATGGTTCTTCTTTCCTCAGTCATCTATCTAGCGGTAGTTTTTGTTCCTCCCTCTGTGCACGTGCATGTGCACATGTATGTTAAAATGAATGGTAGACAGAGGGCATGTGCACCTTTCCCAATCATTATGGAAAGGGTTAATTGCGCATACACCCCGGTAGTATTGCTGTTTTTAACTACTAACCCTATAATTTTGTTGTTGCACATAGACCCCAAAAGTTTAAAATTTTTGACTCTTTTCTGACTAATTTCATCCTGGGGGCAATATATGCCAAAATTTCTCTCAAGGTAAAAGAATAAAAAATAAAAAAGAACCAGGGGTTATATCTGCAACAGTGAAACTACAGTGGTAGTAAGTTCAAAACAGCGATAGTACAAGGGGGTATATGTGCATTGTGCAATTAACCCTTTTGAAAAAACCATGTCTCCCAACTTGCAAATCTATGTTTGTTTTTCACATTAGTCGTGTATGCATCCTCACAATACTTAGTTTTCGTGCGCTCAAATACTGTTAGTATCAGTTGCACTTTCAGAGATCAGCCATCCAAAATTTGTGAACTTAATGCTAAGATCCTTTTAGTTCGAAATGTTGCATTCAAGAAATTGCAAATACAATGCCAAACATTTTGGATTCTGAGATAACAGATATATTAGCTAATCATAATTTTCGTACAGGGTTTATTTCTCTTATCCATGTCTCAATTTATCCCGAGTCTGAAACCTAGCAAATCTCTCAACCTGCACAAAGTGGTCTTTTATATCGCAATGTTCATGACCTCGATCGCTAGTGGAGGCTACAAACCTGGGATCCAAAGTTTCGGCGCTGACCAATTTGATGAATCTCATATCAATGAGAGAAAGAAGAAGATGTCTTTTTTCAACTGGTGGAATTTTGGGTTATGCAGTGGAATGTTGCTCGGCGTTATAGTCATTTCATATGTTGAAGATAATGTTAGCTGGGGGTTTGGCTATAGTTTGATTGCTTTGGTTATGTTCATAAGTTTCGCTGTCTTCATTTTTGGGAGGAAATATTATCGGTATCAACATCCAAAGGGTAGTCCTTTAACACCTTTGATACAAGTTTTAGTTGCTGCGATGTCAAAGAGACATCTTGTTCTTCCTTCAGATGCCAAACATCTTTATGAGGTTGCTGAGCCTGGAAAATGTGACAGGAGACTCCTGTGCCATACTGATCGCTTCAGGTGAGGAATATAGGGTAAATTTCGCAGAACCACCTAAATTTTAGAAATTAGAGAAAACCCCTGGAACTGGTTTCCTATTTAGTTTAAGCTGTCATATGCTTCGCACTTGAGATGCTTTTGACAATTTTTCTCCTCATGTACTCTTCAATTTTACTGAGATAGGCTTTTTGGAGTTGATAATAATAAGAGTAGTTTAGGCTTTTTCCTCGTCACGTTAACACTATTTAATTGTCAGGGTTTTTTTCTCTTATCCATGTCTCAATTTATCCCGAGTCTGAAACCTAGCAAATCTCTCAACCTGCACAAAGTGGTCTTTTATATCGCAATGTTCATGACCTCGATCGCTAGTGGAGGCTACAAACCTGGGATCCAAAGTTTCGGCGCTGACCAATTTGATGAATCTCATATCAATGAGAGAAAGAAGAAGATGTCTTTTTTCAACTGGTGGAATTTTGGGTTATGCAGTGGAATGTTGCTCGGCGTTATAGTCATTTCATATGTTGAAGATAATGTTAGCTGGGGGTTTGGCTATAGTTTGATTGCTTTGGTTATGTTCATAAGTTTCGCTGTCTTCATTTTTGGGAGGAAATATTATCGGTATCAACATCCAAAGGGTAGTCCTTTAACACCTTTGATACAAGTTTTAGTTGCTGCGATGTCAAAGAGACATCTTGTTCTTCCTTCAGATGCCAAACATCTTTATGAGGTTGCTGAGCCTGGAAAATGTGACAGGAGACTCCTGTGCCATACTGATCGCTTCAGGTGAGGAATATAGGGTAAATTTCGCAGAACCACCTAAATTTTAGAAATTAGAGAAAACCCCTGGAACTGGTTTCCTATTTAGTTTAAGCTGTCATATGCTTCGCACTTGAGATGCTTTTGACAATTTTTCTCCTCATGTACTCTTCAATTTTACTGAGATAGGCTTTTTTTGGAGTTGATAATAATAAGAGTAGTTTAGGCTTTTTCCTCGTCACGTTAACACTATTTAATTGTCAGGGTTTTTTTTTCTCTATCCTTAAAGTTAAGGTTGTTGTTTTGTGCAGAACACCCCAAACTTCAGGGGGTACTGTGAAAATTTGCCCTAATATGTATGAACTGGTTGAATAAGATCTTATTGAGATAACTAGCTAACTAACACATGTAACTTGCTTGCAGATTCCTTGAAAAAGCTGCGATTATTGAGCATCAATATGACAATATTGCGTTTGAAGCAGAGAAATTAAATAGATGGAGATTATCCACCGTAACTCAAGTAGAGGAGATGAAACTGATTCTGTCCATAATTCCTATATGGCTCACTTCCTTAGCATTCAACATATCTTTTGCAGAAACCTCCCTCTTCATCAAACAAGCAAGCATCATGAACACAAAGATATCGACGAGCTTCAATATCCCTCCAGCTTCATTATTCTCCCTCATCGCAATCAGCATGATCATCACCATTATTTTCTTCGACAAAATCTTAGAACCCTTCATAAGGCGAATCAAAAGAAAAGAAAGAGGAATTAGTATATTACAAAGGATAGGCATCGGCATGATATTCTCAATCACAGCAATGATTGTAGCTGGCATTATCGAGAACAAGAGACTAAAAGATGAAGTTTTTATGAGCATATTTCGGTTATTTCCTCAATTTATGATAATGGGGTTGGCTGATGGATTCACTATAGTAGGATTGCAAGAGTTTTTCTATGATCAAGTGCCCGATAATATGAGGAGTTTAGGAATGGCATTGTATTTTAGTAATGTTGGCGTTGCAAACTTTTTGGGGAGCATTTTGATTACTTTGGTGGATAATGTGACACGAAGAGGAGGGAATAATAGTTGGTTTGCTAAGGATTTGAATGGGAGTAGATTGGATAAATTCTATTGGTTGCTTGCAGGTATAAATGCAGTGAATCTTTGTGTGTATATCTTTGTGGCAAGTAGGCATACCTACAAGAGTGTGAGGGTGAAAGTAAATAAGGATGAGACTATTAGAATACCAGAAAGAGAGGATAATAAAGATCATGTGAAAGAGCTGAGCTCTCCTAAATGATGATGAATGAAATGCAAAACATCTTGAATATTGATGGTATTTCTACCTGATCTTGTGCATGTTTGGATGAGTAAATAAAAGTGTAAATTACACTGAACCCCCATGAACTTTCAACATTTTACAGCAAACCCCTATGACCTCTCAAAATCACACTAGACCCCCAATAATTTTTATGTTTTGCAGAAAACCCCCAAAAAGTTCAATCATTTTGCAGATTACCCCCATAAATTAGAACCAGAAAACAATATAAAAAAGCAATTTGAAAGTTATTGGGGGTTTAGTGTAATTTACCCAAAAGATAATGGGGATTTTCTGCAAAACTTATTGGGCGGTTTTCTGCAAAAGTTATTGCAGGTACTTTCTCTAGAAATAGTAACTTATTTTTTCTGTAAGCTTTTCTGGTGATTCCAAAAGAACGATGCAGACCATCTAAGTTAGAAAAGGCACATGCAGTGATTGTGATTATGGTTTTGTGACAATTTTTAGTATCAATGACCCGATAATTACGCCAATTAAACAAAGATCAGTATTTTCTTTCATCATGCATGTCGTTAGTTGACATTTGGAATCAATAATCTGGCATGATTTATAACCTACTATAGGTGGCCGGCGTCAGTCTACCATATGATCTTATAGAGAGCCTTGTGGTACACTTTTTCTTACCTTGTGACACATATGTGTCGCGCAAATGGAGCGCGACAGAATTCAAAAGCGCGGATAGAGAATGTGTGGAGAGAGCCTCTGGACACATACATTAGATGCATGACAACCGAGTATTCGTTCTACCAAGTTTTTGGAAACCCAAAACTAAAGATCACTTTTGAATGGATTATCCTGAAGAATGGCATGATGTTGGGTTAAATCCTCAGCGGTCTGATCAAGTGTACCAAAATTACACACTAAACAAACCAAAAAAAAAATAGAGAGACAATCACAAACACACAAGATTTACGTGGTTCGATCAAATTGATCTACGTCCACGGCAAGAGGGGATTTCACTATATTTCTCTCTCAATTACAACACTCAAAATTGAGTAATAAAACTCGTACAAAATGAGCACCTCTCTATTTCTGTCCAGCACTCTCTCTTAGGTTTTTCTTAACACCAGGGACGAAGTCTTCAATCAAAGAGAGAGTCTGGGGAATCAAAATGAAAAGGGAAAAATGAGGTGAGAGCGACCCTTGACAATGACCTCAATCCCTTTTTCCTTTCTTCTTCCGCTCATAACGCCAGCCGCAATTGTTGGAAAATCTCTCAAGCTGGGGCCCACTTGTCTCTATCAAAGATGTATCCCTTGATTTTAAGGGCCGAATATTTTTGGCTTCTGAATCTTTCCCTTGCTGACCTTTGCCAAATATAGACAAAAGAGGAAATCATTTGAAATCAAAATGGGCCCCACATGTTTGGATTCAAGCCAAAAAAGTCAACAATCTCCACCTTGGATTGAATTCCCAAACATCAAGAACCAGTGAACTACACCCCCTCTTGCAAACAATGCCCCAAACGGGGCCACCTAGCAAGTGTGAATGCCTCCCAAATCCAAGCAGTGCTTGAACTTGAAGGCCGGGACCGGTTTGGTCAACATGTCAGCTGGGTTGTCTGCAGTACCAATCTTCTTCATCGTGATGCTTCTCTCAGCAGTTGCCTCACGAATGAAATGATATCTGACATCGATATGTTTTGTCCTCTCGTGGTGTGCTGAATTTTTACTTAGATGTATTGCGCTCTGATTGTCGCAAAATACAATCAACTAGCCTCCTCACAAGCCCAAGCTCACCAACGAGGTTTCTCAACCAAATGGCCTCCTTTACTGCTTCTGCTGCTGCCATGTACTCTGCCTCCGTAGTAGACAAAGCCACTGTCGACTGTAGAGTCGATCTCCAACTAATAGCTGAACCAGAAAGAGTAAAAAGATAACCAGTCAAAGATCTCCTTTTATCGAGATCACCAGCATAGTCAGAATCCACAAAACCTATAACTGAGGTTCCCGAAGTACTGTTGTCAAAGACCAAACCCAAATCTGAGGTACCCCTGAGATACCGAAGGATCCATTTCACTGCCTCCCAATGAGCCTTCCCTGGCTGAGCCATATATCTGCTCACTATACTGACTGCCTGGGCAATGTCTGGACGAGTACAAATCATAGCATACATAATGCTACCCACTGCACTAGAGTATGGAACTCGGGACATCTCCTTTTTCTCGGTCTCGCTCTTAGGTGAATCTGAAGCTGAGAGCCTAAAGTGTGGAGCCAAAGGAGTCGTAACGGGCTTGGCCTTCTTCATTCCAAAGCGCTCAAGCACCTTTTCAATATAACTCTTCTGCGAGAGATATAATGTTCTAGCTTTTCTGTCCCTCCTAATCTCCATTCCTAAGATTTTCTTTGCTGCACCAAGATCTTTCATCTCAAACTCGTCACTGAGTTGTTTCTTCAAAATAAGAATCTGCGACATGTTCTTAGCAGCAATAAGCATGTCATCGACATATAATAGAAGATAAATAAAAGTATCATCTCCTAGATGCATGTAGTACACACAACTATCATAAGTACTTCTTGAATACCCGTGATTAAGCATAAAATTATCAAACCTCTTGTACCATGCGGGAGACTGCCAGCCATACAAAGATTTCTTTAATCTGCAAACATGATCTTCTTTACCTTCTATGAAGTATCCCTCTGGCTGAGACATATAGATAGTCTCCTCAAGCTCACCATGTAAAAATGCAGTCTTCACATCGAGCTGCTCAAGCTCCAAATCAAATAGAGCAACCATGGCAAGCAATACACGGATGGAGGTATGCTTCACAACTGGAGAAAATACTTCATCATAGTCAATTCCCTCCTTTTGCCTATAACCCTTTGCCACCAACCGAGCTTTGAATCTAGCATCTTCAACCCCTGGGATACCTTCTTTCTTCTTGAAAATCCACTTGCATCCAATTGCCCTTTTACCCTTAGGTAATTGCACCAAATCCCAAGTCTGATTCTTGTAAAGTGACTCGAGTTCTTCTGTCATAGCCGTGGCCCAATGACCAGATTCACTGCATGAGACAGCTTCAGTAAAGTTTGATGGCTCTTGAATACCCATCTCTTCAGCTGTCGTGAGAGCATATGCTACTAACTCAGCATGTGCATATCTTTGAGGAGGTCTGATCTGTCTCCTCTCTCTGCCAGTAGCTATGGAATAAGGTTCTTCAGTCTCAGCATCATCATCATCTGAGCCTGAATCATGTTGCTCTTCTACAACTGTAGGACCAAATTTTGTAGACGACTTTTGAGAAGTCTCTCCCTCGAGCTCCACCTGAAGCTCCACCTTATCCATAGGCTTCTCTACATTTTCTGTAGACTCAACAGAAACCTTTCCATGATCAAGCATATATTTTTCATTAAAAGTAACATCTCTACTAATAATGAATTTAGGAGAATCAGGTTCAAGACTCCACAAGCGATAGCCTTTAACGCCATCAGCATAACCAATAAAAATGCATTTCTTAGCTCTAGGCTCAAGCTTACCCTCTCTAATATGATAGTAAGGTGACATCCAAATACCTTTAAATTTGAATAGTCACCGGTTTACTCGACCATACCTCATTTGGAGTCTTGTGCTCAATGGCGGTAGAAGGAGACCGGTTTACCAAGTAACAAGCAAGCAGCACAGCCCAGCCCAAAAGTCTTTATCCAACCCGAGTTTGAGAGCATACACCTTGCTCTCCATCAATGTTCTATTCATGCTCGCCACCCCATTTTGCTGAGGAGTGTACCTGACCGTGCGATGTCGTACGATCCCAGAATTTGAGCAGAACTGGTTGAACTCACCACTGCAAAACTCTAGGCCATTATCTGTTCGGAGACGTTTAATCTTCTTCCCAGTTTGATTTTCAACAAGAACTTTCCACTTCTTGAAAGTTTCGAACACCTCGCTTTTGCGCCTGAGAAAATAAACCCAAACTTTCCTTGAAAAATCATCAATAAACGTCAGAAAATAAAGAGCACCACCTTTGGATTGAACCTGAGCTGGTCCCCACAAATCTGAATGGATGTAGTCGAGAGTGCCCTTCGTCGTATGTGAGCCAGTTGAGAAGCTGACTCGAGTTTGCTTCCCAAACACACAGTGCTCACAGAAATCAAGTGATGATGTATGATCACCACAGAGTAAGCCACGTTTACTCAAAATAGTCATCCCCTTCTCGCTCATGTGGCCCAAACGCATATGCCACAACTGAGTAGTGTCCCTATCAGCATCAGAGGACACACCTGCAGAGCTGCCACCGATCGCCTTGAAGAACATAAAGACCGTTCACCTTACTACCTTTCATCACAACCAATGAACCCTTAGTAACTCTAAGAGCTCCACCTCCACCGTAAGAACACCCAATAGAATCCAAAGAACTCAAAGAAATCAGATTTTTCTTTAAGTCCGGGATGTGTCTCACATCTGACAAAATTCTCACTATCCCATCATGACACCGGATGCGAACTGTACCAATACCAACTGTCTTGCAAACTGCATTGTTACCCATCAAAACTGATCCACCACTTATAGGTTTGTAAGTAGTGAACCAATTTTTATTTGGACACATATGATAAGACGCACCTGTATCCAAGATCCATTCTCTATCAGAACGGCCATCCAAGGGACATACTGCAAGAACCGTCTCAGCCATAACGGCAGTATCTGCCTTTACCGTATTAGCTGAATCTGAGGTTTCACCACGCTGGTTGTCTTTCTTCTTTAGAGCATAGCATTCTGACCTGTAATGCCCTTTCTTGTGACAGTAGAAACACTCCACCTGTTTCTTATTTTGGGCGATCACGGACTTGAGCGATTTACGGATTGCCCTTTATCACCCTCTCTGGTCTTTGATCTACCTCTGGCTAGCAGACCATCAGCCCGCCTATCGGTACCTTTCCCATTCAACTTTGTTCTTAACTCAGCAGAATTCAAAGAGGCCTTCACATCCTCGGACTTATAGATTCTCTTCCATACAACATAGAGTTAACAAAGTTTTCATAAGAGTCGCAAGGAACACAACACAATGAGAGCCCGGTCTTCATCATCAAGTTTAAGATCCGTGTTCTTCATATCCATGACTATTTTATTAAATTCATCAAGGTGTTCTGAATGGGTGTACCTTCTTTCATCTTCGGTGTGTATAGCATTTGTTTGGTACAATCTCGTTGTAAGAGATTTCTTCAAATAGAGACTTTCGAGCTTTGACCACAACCCCACCGCCGCTTCCTCATCTAAGAACTTCACGAAGCACATTGTCGGATAGTGACAATTGCAAGGCGCTGTGAGCCTTTTCGTCCATCTCTTCTATCTCGGCAGTAGTCATATCTTCTGGGTATTTCCCATCGATAGCTTTAACAGTGCCTTCACGTCGTAGCAAAGCCTTCATCTTTATCCTCCATAGGCCGAAATTATTCTGGCCATCGAATATCGACACCGAGAACTTCACAGAAGCCATTATGAAAGATTGAAAGCAGCCCTAGAACCGAGACGCTCTGATACCAGTTTGTTGGGTTAAATCCTCAGCGGTCTGATCAAGTGTACCAAAATTACACACTAAACAAACCAAAAAAATAGAGAGACAATCACAAACACACAAGATTTACGTGGTTCGATCAAATTGATCTACGTCCACGGCAAGAGGGGATTTCACTATATTTCTCTCTCAATTACAACACTCAAAATTGAGTAATAAAACTCGTACAAAATGAGCACCTCTCTATTTCTGTCCAGCACTCTCTCTTAGGTTTTTCTTAACACCAGGGACGAAGTCTTCAATCAAAGAGAGAGTCTGGGGAATCAAAATGAAAAGGGAAAAATGAGGTGAGAGCGACCCTTGACAATGACCTCAATCCCTTTTTCCTTTCTTCTTCCGCTCATAACGCCAGCCGCAATTGTTGGAAAATCTCTCAAGCTGGGGCCCACTTGTCTCTATCAAAGATGTATCCCTTGATTTTAAGGGCCGAATATTTTTGGCTTCTGAATCTTTCCCTTGCTGACCTTTGCCAAATATAGACAAAAGAGGAAATCATTTGAAATCAAAATGGGCCCCACATGTTTGGATTCAAGCCAAAAAAGTCAACACATGATAAATCTGCTCTATTGATTAGAGATGTTAAAGCCATCTAGAAACTAGGGCTGATAGTTAACACTATGCAAATCAGTGCACTTGCGTTGGTCCATCTAGAACATCAATTTCACTAATGACAAAGGACAAGCATATGCAAGCTAAGCAAATGAGGGGAAAAATAAAAAAAAAAAAAATCAATCGACTATATTTTAAATAGCCTTCCTCCATCAAAATTTGGGCAGTAAATGTTGCTATGGGATTTCAGCGCGGTTGCTATAATGTGGGAAATTTGAGGGAGCGTAATAGTAGAACGTTTAATATATGCATGGCAAGCCTTTGAAAGTGATATATATGCATATAACTAATTTTTTTTTTTTTAACAATATTCCATAGTTCTATATGAGTTTTTTTTATTTTTATTGTAACAGAGTTACGTCTTTCTTATGGATCGATACCTTTTTTCTCCCCATAAGCTTAAGAATAGTTTTGCTGAATAACACAGGTGCTTATGAATTAAATCTTGAAATTAACTTCACATAAGAAACTATTACAGATCAAGGATTTCAGAATCATATAAGAAATTAGCTTCAGATATATACCATTCACATCCCCGACCTTTATCTTCTGCAAATTGCTCATCTCCCCCTCCATGATTGGTGTAGTCAATGCAAATTGGAGAAAATGGTGACTACCCTACCCTCTTAATTTCTCTGTGTAAATCTATAGCTAACATACATTCTTATATTGATAGTTAACTAGAAGTGAGGAGCTGATTCATATATTAACTATTTCTGCTGCTTAGCTAAGACCTTTGGATTGTGTTTCTATCAGGGATTTACTTCTTTCATGTAGATGTGTATTATTTCTATGCTTAGGGATGCTTAGAATTGCATGTGAATACACAACAAGGGAGCAGTATCTATTTTGGCCATTGTAATTAAGTTTGAGATGGGTTGGAGAACTTTGTGTTCACTCCTAGGACAAAGTGCATTCACACGAACATTTGTGATGTGGCCATCGTTTCTGTATGCGGTTGAGGATGTCAGCCGGCAGATCTTGGGCTGTGGTGGCGGTGCTAATGGTGGACGAGGAAGCCACCGGCAGATATATTCGGATCATTCAAATTAACCAACCAGATCCCAAATCAAATCAAGGAATTCTTTCTTTGTTTGTAAGGTCTTAGTTGACCAAGGGGGTGTTTGGTTCACAAGTTTTAGGAATTTTTTTTTTGAGAAATGACAATTTCGTAAATAAAAGTTTTTCTATAATTGAGTTTTCATGTGTTTGGTTCACTCTAGATTTATGGAAAACATTTCTTAAAAAGTATAAAATAGTGGGAAAACAAATTCCTAGCATTTTGAGAGGAAATGTGGTTGAAAACTAACAATTGCATTATAAAATTAATATACCCGTACCCTTTCCCATTTTCCCAACCCCGAACCCATTTCTCGCCTCAATCTTTCGGCGGAAAACCTAGGGTTCCCTCCTCCCGCTCGCTCGCTCGATCTCCCGCCCTCCTCACGCTCTCCCGCTCTCTCGTTTTCCCTTTCCTCTTCCTCTAGCTCTCCCGCTCTCGCTTCCACTCCCGCTTCCGTCCTGGAGTTACTTTTTCCGACCTATTCCTCATCGGATTTATCGAGTAAGCGGTCAGTGGGCTTGTTTGGGGGAGAGGTGGGGGTGTTGAAGCTCACATCTTTTGGGCTTGAGCAAGATGTCAGAGGGCTCGTACGACTCGCCGGATTTCTGAGCTTGACAATCGCCGTCCGATTTGAGGTAAAAAACCCTAAATCCCTTTTGATCCTGTTTAGCTCCATATTGTGGTGTTTGTGGTTGTTTAGCTCCATATTGTGGCCTTTGAGCTTGTTTAGATCCATATTGTGGTTTTTGAGCTTGTTTAGCTCCTTATTGTGGTGTTTGTGGTTGTTTAGCTCTATATTGTGGCCTTTGAGCTTGTTTAGCTCCATATTGTGGCCTTTGAACTTGCACGATGAGACAAATAGGCCCAAAAATATTTTTCTAGTGACCACTCAGGTAATTTGCACATGTGCTTAGGTGGCATGTTTATGATAACGTGGCAACTGTAGTTAGCCTCATTTAACCCATTAGAACGAGTGATTTTCAAATTAGGGTAAAAAAAGATGGATTTTTTTAAAATTTGGGACTCCTTCTTCTTCTTTCAAATTGGTGGTTCTTCATTGCTTGAACTCAAGGATTCCATGTTCTCAAGAAATGCAAAACATTAATTTGATAGAAGAAGGAGAAGAAGCTCCCAAATTAAAAAACCTCTCTTTGCTTTTACACTAATTTAAAAATTATACCCCTCTAATAGTTTGAATTAAGCTAACTACAGCTGCCATGTTATCATAAATATGCCACATAAGCATTATGTGACAGATTATATGAGTGGTCGCCGAAAAAGTTGGTCGGAAAATGTCTCATCGTGTAAGTTTAAAATGCCTTATTATCGGCGGAGATAATTTTAATACACATCTGGTCATTGGGTACTACTTTTAATACCAGTCAGGTAATTTAGCCTATAAATCATGAATTTTGGCTCCAAAAAAATTATTTCTCAATGGGTCAGAATGTATAAAAATCGCCACAAATCGTGAGTTATAGCTCATGAAATCCTAAATTTTAGCCTCAGTGAAATTGTTTGTCCATGGGTCAGAACGACAAAAAATCATTAAAAAACATGGTTTATAGCTCAAAAATCATGAATTTTGGTCACCATGAAATTATTTACCAATAGGTAGGAACGACTAAATCTGGTCACAAATCGTGGGTTATAGCTCATAAAATCGTGAATTTTGGACTCCGTGCAATTACTTCCAATGGGTAGAAATGATTAAATATGACCACAATCATGGTTTTAGCTCATCATATCCTGAATTTTTTATTCTGCAGAAGTATTTGTCAATGGATAGAAATGACTACTTAGCCAAAAGCCTTGGGCTATAGCTCATAAAATTGTGAATTCATGCCTCCGTGATATTATTTGCTAATAGCTTGGGACGATTAAAAATGGCCAGAAATTATTGATAATAGCTCATCAAATTGTGAATTTAGGATACCGCAAAGTTATTTTCCAATGAGTTAGAATGACAAAAGTTGGTAAAAAATCATGGGTTATAGTTAATGAAATCCTGAATTTTGGCCTCCGTGAAATTATCTGCCAGTGGCTCGAAATGACTAAAAATGGTCAGAAAAACAAATGTTGTAGCTCATGAAATCTTGAATTTTAGCCTCCGTGAAATTGTTTGTCATGGGTAAGATCGTCTAAAAATGGCCAAATAATAGTGGTTATCGCTATTGAAATAGTGAATTTTAAATTGCGCAAAATTATTTTATATCGGGTAGCAACAATAAAAAATGACCACAAATCGTGGGTTATAGCTCATAGAATCCGGAATTTTGGCCTCCGAAAAATTATTTTCCAATGGATCTGAACGACTAAAAACGACCCAAGAAATGTGGGTTATTAGCTCATAAAATCGTGAATTTTGTCCTCCACACAATTATTTGCTAATGGCTCGAAACAACTAAAAATGGCCGAAAATTGTGAATTTTTTTCCAATATATCGGAATGACTAAAAATGATCAAAAATCAAGGGTTATAGATCATGAAAGCATGAATTTTGACGTCAATAAAATTATTTGCAAATGTGTCAGAATGACTAAAAATGGTCAACAATCGTTGGTTATAGTTCATATAATTATAAATTTTAGACTCCTCAAAATTATTTGCTAATGGGTAGAAACAAATAACAATAACCACAAATCGTGGGTTATAGCTCATGAAATTCTAAATTTTAGACTCCTCAAAATTATTTGCTAATGGGTAGAAACAAATAACAATAACCACAAATCGTGGGTTATAGCTCATGAAATCGTGAATTTTGATATACCGTTTTTTTCCCCTAAACTAAAGTTTCTAAAACTATGAAAATGAAGATATAAAATTCCCATTCATTCGAAAGAGAAATACAACTCCTTATAGGAAGAAATCAAGAAAACAGCAGACAAATATATCATAATACATAAAAGTTAGACAGGTTTCATGTTTCCCCCATTTTGACCCAGCACCGACCAGAAATACCAATCCAGCATCTCCCACTTCCAACCAAGTATAAAATGAGACAAGTGACTCAAGTGAGATTGAATAAGTGAGATAGAATCACCGAAACAAACTCACTCGTCAAAACGAATTCACTCCTAATATGAGAGAATGCAATTCTTCACCCCCTCTAGTACTGGCTCGTTACAGGATCAAGAACAACGGAGAACAAGAGCAATGCTTTACTATTATAGAAGAGGCCACTGTGGTTTCTCTGGGGGGGTTAGCCAGGGACATTGAAGTGAAAAAGCCAGGAGATGACGAATGCAAACACCATGCAAGCCAGCAAGAAGTTGAGGAATCGGTGCCCTTGCCAGAAGCTACGGGTTTCGGTGGATTGAGAAGGAAGTGATATGCTGATGCTCGTTTCATTGGAACTTTCAACCAACTCGGTCTCTCCAGCACCCGCTACATTCTTTGCCGTTGAGCCACAAATCTCGCATGTCCTGAAATGTTATATAAAACAAGGTGAATAGAGCTTTTGCATGAAATAAAGATTAGAGATAGTGACCTGTCTAAAACAAATTCATAATTCTTAATCAGGGTAAAAAGGTAAATCTTGATTTGAAAAAAATAGCATATACAGTGGATATGGGAAGACTTCATAGCAATTTTCCTTTCACAATATTACGTTCAGCAATTTTTTTGCTCAATACTAGGGTGCATGTGTATTAGGATATTCTTCTTCTTCTTATTTGTCTACATTTATGTCATGTCAATGCCCATCAATGATCAAAGGGACGCTCTAAAATTAATTGGAATGTGATATTTATACAAAGGTTGGCCTGAAATCATATGGTTAGCTATCCCTATCCCATGGATGATAGACATCACTTACCTTAATTTCCAAGCCTTGAAATATCTATGGTGGAGCAATCACATGTTTTGATTACTCATAACTCATTAATGAAGTAGCTATATTTGTTCTATTGTTGAAAGACTTGATCAGGATAAGAAGTTTTGTGACTATTAAAGTTATTAGGGCATTACCACATGAACACTGTCCAACCAAATAAGGCTATGTGGTTACTTTAAGATCCATGAATATACAATGAAATAAGCACATGTGGTTCTTTCAGTAGCTAAAATGATGATACTAACAGGTAAATCATTGTTTGCATCTCTCAAAATTTCATTAGATTGAGAAGTTAACAATAATTTGTATACAAACATGAACCAAGAATATTATCCAGATCAGGCTCAGGTCTATGCCCTATTGAGAATGAAAGTTCAGTTTTTCTCCCCTTGAGATTTATAAACGCATTACAAAATCATGTTGAGTAAATTATGGATGCTAATTAGAAATACTAAACAGAAATTTCAACAAAGCAAACAGTAACGTACTCTATAATATAATCAATGAAGCGTATTATCTAAGTAAAACAAGGGACAAGTGAGCAAGTTTTTCTTGATTAAGTTAGAAAAATACAAATGATGAACAAACATAACTAACTGCAACAAGACCATATATATAGCACTACAGCCACAGTTAAAATAACTACAATATAATCATGCATTAGTATACCCAGTAACACATTTCACTATGACCTGAATCCAACCATGGCCTTTGTTATTATTTTGATATTGTCCTATTGGTTTCTTTGAAATGTATGCTTCTTTTGCCCCAGCAAGAATCATATCACACAATATGCATCATGGTAGTTGGAACTCAATCTTTAAAAGCGCATACCCCGTTTTTTTTTTTTTAATTCACTGATATTTTTGAATGAGGTAAGCCATTACTTTAGTGGTGAAGAGAAATAAATACATCTTTCTTGGGGAATCAATTCTGTTTCTTTTTACTAGGAAAGATTGTTCTTTTCATAAACAAAACATACAGCTAATATATCCCACACAAAAGATAATGAATATGATATATGAAACAATAAATTTTAAAAAAAAGGGAAGCCAAAAGCAAATGAGGAGGGAGAAAATGAAAAGCATATTCTACAACTTTACTCCTCTTGAAATTTGATCATAATGCTTTAGTATAATTTCCATGAATAACTCATCTTTTCAATTGTCAGGAATCCTTGACTAAAGCAGTGATTTCCATGATCAGCATATTGTTTTACCTGGACTAATTAATTCAAACTCATGAGGAGCTTCAACCATTACAAGTACAGGAAGGATTCACTGGTCCAATAATGGAGCTAATAATGCTAGCACAAATAAAATTTATAATCTAAAGATTATTGTACTACTAATAGTTTACCAAATTAAATTGTGTCGACGCTAAGGGATGAAACTGTTAATAATATTTATATAATCGCAATTAGTAATTTCTACATAAATCTATCACCAAGTGTATATGTTGCATATGCTTTTAGTGTCAAAAAATGGTCTATAAACATACATTCTGTTTGCTGAACAGATAGGTATTGTGAACAAAATGGGATAGCGCATCTGCAAAAAACTTAAGGACCTCCAAAGTTTTGAAATGGTTCGACAAATTTAATTTATGTTTTATCTTATAGTAGATTTATTTGATGACCCTGCTAAAAGTAATTGGCTTCTTCACTGCAGATTATTGCTTTTGCTATTGGACAGATTTTATAACTGCCTTTAATGATTAAATATTTGAAATGACATCAGAAAGAAAAGATTCCCTAAGAAATGTTGTTGTCAACCATGAATTCTTAATGTTTCTCGTTCGGTTTGATTCCCAATAGTTATCTCCTAATCCTTTGTTCTTAGCGTCTTTATTTGCAATTCAGATTCCACGATACTATTTTTTTTTCTTAATCAACACAATGTGCTTTACTTTTACTTTTCCTCCTTTCTCTAGTCAGCAGTCCCTTAAATAACAACATTCTTCTCATTGAAGCTCACACTTTCATGTGCTTGATCTGGAATCTTAAAAAGTGAGCCGCCTCTACATGTAATTTCATGAATCATTTCAAGGTTTTGTCCTATTCTAATGTCTCCAGCAAATTAATTAGCTTGTAATAGCACCACTATCTAAGAGAACACAAAGTATGTCATTTAATGCAGGATGAACATATATATATATATATATATATATATATATATATATATATATATATATATATATATATATATATATATATATATATATATATATATATATATATATATATATATATATATATATATATATTCTTACTTGTTTCCTCTGATCTTGAACCAAGTCTCAGCGCATTGCTTATGAGCGGCAGCCAAATCATCCTTGCAAGAACAACCCAGCACAATCGCAATCCCCGATTCCGGCGCATTGCTCTCTAACCCTAGGTGACAAATTCTGCAATCCTTTTCAATTTTCTCCAAATTCACCTTAATATCTGGACTCCCATACTCCAAATCAACCTCCAGTGAACAATCAGATACGCAGGAGCTCCTGCAGTGCTCATCAACACCATCAATCTCATTGCTCGAAGCCCCCGAACGTCGAAATTCATCGTAGCTTGAGCCATTACAGTTTGAATTGTACGGAGAGTGCCATGATCTGTCGTCGGCGTCGGAGAAGCAGACGCTGCCGTCGCTCTCGCCGGCGGCAGAAGCACGGCGGGGCCCGCACGGTTCCTCTTCCTTTATCACCATCTCCTGAAGAATTTTGAAGCTTTAAGGCAAAGTATATAAGGAAAGAAAAATTTTGTGAAGATTAAAATGCCGAGCAAGGTGCAAACTTGACTTACAGTGGAAGAAAAGCCCTTGAATATTATAATTTAGAGGGCAAGATGGAATCTTTCAGATTTGGGCAAGAAGCATCAGGATCAGCAGATAACCCCATTAAAGGGTTTGTTGGATTTAGAGCAGAAATTTGGAGAAATTGGATTCTGGGTCATTGGGGTTTCTTCAACATAAGCTAGTATAAAATAAAAAAAAAGGGAAATTTTCTTAGAGGTTTTTCATCAAATAAGGCAGGAGAAAACTCAAATTTAGCGGTGCTGCGGTAGTAAAGAAGAAGAAATCTACAGTAGAAAAATCATGGGACTGTCCAAGGACCAAGGCGCAAGAAACGGAAAGGAAAAGAGAAGGATTTATATAGCCAAAAGCACTGTTTTTTTAATGAAAAAAATGTTTATATAACTGATAATTATACTGTGGCTTGTATTAATATAATGCAAATAAATTATAAAGCCCTGTGTGGAGTCAGAAAACCTACTGGCTAGTGTTACAGTATCCATGGGCCTTTGTCTGTTTGTTTACCATCTTTTTTTAGTCTCAGATTGTCACTTACGTTAGCTAACACTGTTGATTTTTTTTTCAACCTATTTTCTTCATTGGATTAGAAAATTATTTCAGGATATTTTCTAGAGAAATTTTCCTCGCGGTCCGTACATCTAATATCTATATTTCTAGAGAAGTTTCGAATGAGATGATTGTTGCGTATACAAGGGAGAGTTCTCACTCTATCAGAACAAGCCAGTAGATCCTCATCATTCATAGATGAAATAGGAGGACAACTTTAGAATTTAATTGTCTTTCTAAGAGTCAGGACTTTCTACTCGCATGAGTTTTAATAGAAAATATATTATATAAGAGACAGGTTTAAGGAAGACATAAGCTCAGCATTTGATGCACTTCAGTGAAAGCTATAGCACATGTAAAACTTCCTAAAGTAATATTATAATACAATTTGTAATTTTATAGAAAATGTGAAAAACATATCCATAAAAAAGATATTTTGAAACTATCACGCTTGACCACAAGGACGGGAAACGAAAGATTGGTCAAGTCATGATTTGATGGAGAGGCTAATTGTAACCATTTGTTATGATAAACAATAAATTAGTGTTGTGCTGTTATTGGTGAAAAATATCATACTCACGTGTTGATTTAATTTTTGTTTTCTTTTGAGTAAAAATGACGGGTAACTACTCTCCATGTTTCATTAAAAATAGCTTAACTCGGAACGAATACAAACATTGCCTCTTATAAAAGCAACCAAAGCAAATTGTGCCTCATACAAGAGCAGTTGAAGCTATATAAAGATGGCTAAGACAAAAAAAAAAAAAAAAACAAATAAATTTTTAGCTTAGCAAAACTGACTAACAAGACGGCACAGGTACATACAAGTAGAGACTGGCCGTCGATCATCCTCCAACCATTAGGGTGTATTTGGCAAATTTGAAAATAATGTAGACTAGTTTTAAGCTAGCTCTACTTGGCTTAGGTTTTGCTAAACTAGACTTTATTGAACTAGTTCTAACTTTAGCTTAGTTTGGCTAATTTGTAGATTAGACTCTATTTGAACTAGTTTTCTCATAAACTAAGTGAGAGTTTGTTCGTTTCTAGCCTATTTATTGAGCAAAAATAGACCTCAAGGGTGTGTTTGACAATGACCGAAAAACTGGGCCATGTTCAACTCTGGCCCAGTTCTACTATAAACCAGTTTAGTGTTGAACCATCACCCCTTGGTCCAACATTAAACTAGTTTTATGGCTTCTTTTTACCGATAAAAGCGGGTCGAACCGCCAAATTTTGCCAATCAAAGAAATTCAAACCTACGTGTTCACCCTACCAGCTTTTATGAGTTTGCCAAACATACCCCCAAATGAACTGGTTTATTCCATCTTTTTTATTTACCAATCAAGGCTAAGCCTATACACTCATTTTGTCTCTATTAAAACTGGTTTACCCAGTTTGCTAAAAAGACCTTTAGTATCATTTCCCTAACCATTGAATGTGTCATGTATGCTAGCATCATCATTATCTACGAACCCCACGTGAACGGGAGCCAATCAAGTAATCTCTACACCAATTCCTCTGTCTTTTTCTTTCCTAATTAACTGTATATTTCTTATATTTGAATGCTTTCATAAATATTTAATGATCAGTCTTTGTGCCTTTATGACTAACAACTTTCTCTTGAAAAATAGCTGTAGAAATTGAGATGTATAATTCGAAGGCAAGGATAAGGACAAGAATCTACCAACCAAACCATTCAACTAGGCTCTTATAGGAGCTTGTGACCAATTTGGGTATTGTTTATTCCAAATATGATGGGTCACATAAAACCACAAATGGGGCAGAAACTGAAAGCTTGTATTCAAAGCAAAGCTAACGTAATAATAGTTGGACCACAAATAACTCTAGTTTAACAAAGACAACATAAATAAATATTTAAGTTCATGAATTCATCTCGATCGACATAAGAAGCGTAAATGGGGATGTTTTCTATCGTTTTCAGTTTGTTCTTCTGTTGCATGTATTATACATCAGGTCCAAGGCTCCGTTGAAAATTTAACTCATGGTAATAAAAATTGAAGTAAAGAAAATACTTTGGATACTTCACATTTTCTATCGTGTCAAATCCATGATTGAGCGCATCAAAAAATTTACATCTTTATTTTTGACAGAACAACGCAGAAGCTAGATCTCTTTTTTCTTCTTTCTATCATAAACAATGCACGGGCATCATAATAGTCCCTAATAGTGATGAAAGACTCAAAAGCACACAGAAAAGGGGTTGAGATACTCTTCAATTAGTTGATAATTGGATAGTGTCCAATTACCCCTATCATATCTCTCTATTTCAATTTTAAGGGTCAAGATGAAGCCACATAGGACTCTAAATATTATTTTCAAAATCACTATCGTCTCTAAAACCACTATTGTGAAAACCGGTATTGTGACAGTGGAATTCCTAAGAGGTTTCATCTTAGCCATTGGAATTAGAATAGAGAGATAAGATTGGGGTAATTGGATACTCTCAACGTATCACCTAATTGGAAAAGATTCGAATTCACAGAAAAAAGTAGTAAAAGACTCTTTTTCTCAAATATCGAAGGTAAGAAGAGATTTGGAGTTTTTTTTTTTTTTTGAAGAAGAAGACGGTGGGTAAAGATAAACCCTCCGTTGTTTCATTAATAAGAATTTAACGAAACATTAGAAGAAAGACAAAAGTGTGTCGAAGTAAAACAAAATATAAGAGAAAGAGACTAAATGAAAAGAAGACAAAAAAAGAGAGTGCAAAACCAGGAGCCACAACACATAATACTCTCGTGATGCATTACAAAAAAACAACAACAAAAAGGACAGACAAACGAACTCAGAGTCCCTCCATGACATTGTCATGCATCACACACCGCTCATCAGCAGAAGAAGGATCAACGTCACTCCTGTGGGCCAAAGTGCGAAATAACTGATCTACACACTCCTTAAGAGAATCAGTCTCAGAAAACATGGGGACATCCAACGAGCAAGTTATGCATGTGGAGAACCAAGATTCTGAACAATAACTGAAGTAGAAGGGCAAAGTGCCGAAGTGACTAATCTCATCTTCTGGATCCTGTTCAAAGCCAAGTCACAATCTGAGAAGACAAGAAGATATCCACCATAACATGGAAAACCCTAGTGAGATTTTTTGTAGCAGGAGCATGTGGATTAAACAATGCCGAAGGTTTTTTTTTTTTTTTCCTTTTGTTTGAGAACAAAAATCGAAGTCCTGTCATTTTTCTTTCGATTAAAGCTTTAATAGGGAGATGGCTGTGGAGATAGTTTGATACTTTTGATTGTTTTGTGGAAACATGTCATTTCTCATAACTACTATATGAACAAGGATTTATTGGATAATTAGAGAAGTAGTATGTCAAAATTTTGGGGTAACATCATTTCTCAACTGGGTATTTTACTAAAGTTATTGTTGGAAATGGAACAAATACTTTCTTTTGGTTGAATAAATGGTGTGAAGATAATACTTTGGCTTCTTTATATCCAAGCCATATCCAAGCCTATATGGTCTATGTGAGAAACTAAGGGCCCCGTGGCTTTTTAGTAGAAAAAAGGTTGGGGATACTTAGATTTGGGATATTAAATTTGTGAGAAAATTGCAAGGGACTTTGGTGTAGCAATATTTAGATCTCTTGAACAAGATTCGGAATGTTTCTTTTAATGATGAAAACGATGAATAAAGAATCCAGAAGCTCATAGGGAAAACGTCACAACAAGTCAACAAAAGAAAGAGCGAAAACGAAGAAAAAAAAACGATCACAAAAATACGGTTCGTTAATCAATATGATTACCTCTGTCCTCGGATTCTTATATGATCACGATTTCACTAATAATTAAGGAAGACTACAACCAATCCTCAAACACTAATCTCACCAACTAAAATTGGCGGCCAAAGATATATACATTTATATATGAGAGTTCTATCCAGAAGGCTGGAGGGGAAAGAAAAAAAAAACCTACTCCAAAAGCATGGTAGTCGGTAGCCGGTAGCTTTGTCCTAGAGAAAGGGGGGGAAAAATCTACACTTCAGTTCTAAGATCAAACTTTAACTTCAGACTCACATTTGACATGAGAAATTAAAATGTAAATTCAATCCCCATTAGAACTTTGCCAGTGTATGACCCACATGTTTATTGTAATTTTATAGGCAGGCTGGAATCTAGGAGAAATATGTACTGTCATGGTCGTCGAAAGCTGCATATACAGTAGGCAACTGGAACTGTTTGCTCATTCACATTTCTCTAGGAAACAAAATGTAAATGAGATATTTTTTGTTGCATTTCTTATTCACAATTTTTTTTATAACTATATCTAAAATGACATGCTCATGCAACTACAACACCATGATCAAAAGAGAGACAGACAGGGCTTCAGCATTCAACTATACAAGTAAAGCCACTTTAGCTCTGTCCATCTCAACAATGAAAACCCCTACATAAAGAATCAGAATATGATAAAGGTAACTCCTCTTTCCAAGCTAAAGGTGCCATTGCTATCAAAGATATAAGATGAGAGAAGGGAGATGATGATGACTGATGAGGAAAGTACACAGTTGAGACAAAAAAGGGGGGTAGTTTTACAAAGTTTTAGATGCAAAAGAAGAATACGCTAATAATAATAATAATAAAGGCTGCACAAAGATGCTGAAGTCCTTGTTGATGTGGGCTCACCTGTTTGGCTGCAAGCAGAGCTGTGTTTATCCTGGAGCCAATAGTTTACAGAAACCATGCCCTACATAGTTCTGTTGAAGTCAGGAAGTGGTCTACAATTTTGAGTTTTGCGAGTGTTTGCTGAGACAAGGACAGAGCAGCAACTATAAGCAACCTGTAGGTACTAGAGGTTATGGATACATGTATGAGAGATCCTTTGGCATCCAAAAGAACCTGTTTCTATTTTATAAATCAAATTTCTCTAGGCCAGTGATGGATTGCACCTTGTATGGTCCAGACAAATATTTCAGACAGTACAAATCTGAGAAGTATGCTGACTAGAAAAGTGGGGTCTCCTCGGTGCAGGTCAGATACTCAACAGCAAAGGTTTTATGCGCAGACTATGCTCACATAATGTGCCTAGTTGCTAGTGGTATAATGATTCCCAACAGTAAGTAATAATTTTTATAAAGCAGATGTGTTGGATGAAGAGGAGGATCAATACCTTTTATCCTTGACCAGTAATCCAGCATGAGAATGCCAACAACGTAGAACAAATTAAACCTTGTTTTGTGCCGTATTCTTCGTAATGACAATAAAATCAACCAGCAAAACATGAACACAAAGACTGCATAAAGGGAGAACAGTACCCATATGCAAAAAAAGGAAGCAATCCCTGTCCAGCGTGACCGACTCTTCAAATATCATCTTATAAATGTCAAGTGTTGGTGAGCACAAACAAGTAGACCATAAAACACATATGTAAGTAACTCTACTTAATCCTAGCATTGAGTTCTTTCCTTCTTTTACCAAAGTGATTTTCCTCCAGTTCAAGAAGAACTTGGGAATACTCAAAGAGTAATTGTCATTGATAAATCCACTGCAATAAACTGTCAGCATGCAGTACTCAGGTCCAGCATTGCAAGAAAACACTTGGACTGCTGATTTATGTCCTCGGCTTTAGCTGCAAAGATGCCTTGCATTAGGAAGCACTTCAGACCAGCTTCTCATCTTTTCAACAATCTCTTAATATTAACAACTCCTCTTAAAATGTACTCGCAAAGCCTTTGCTTATGTTTATATTCCCAAGTGAACTACCATATTCTCTACTTCCAGTAGTCTGAAACCCACTCTTAAGCCAAGCAATAGCACTAAGATCTGAAGCTACTGCAGCCAACTCATGACTTGAAATGGGTGGAGTCTCAACAAAATCAATAAACTCAGGGCCCAACAAAGAACTTTTAGAACTTTCCTTGTTACTCCCACAACACCCATGTCCACATCTCGATGGAACCTCCGGTTCACAGCAAATACTATCAAGTAACTTACAGGTTCCACGGTTAGATATAGAGGGCTGGAAAAGTGATCCATGTGCTCCAGTTGGCCTTGAGAGTAAAGAACCACTTGATTGACCAGATGCAGGAGAATACATGCTGAAGGCGCTTACTCTTGCAACTGGCCTAAACAAGTAGGGCGGATCTTTAATCTCAGGTTCACAAGACTGAGCTTGATTCTGAATCTTATCCTCACTCTGATCAGAAATCTTTTCCCTTGCATTAAAATCTCTTCCTTCCACGGGCTTGAAAGAATTAGCATCCCCTAAGGATTGAGTTTCCTCTGAAGATCCTCTAGTTTTGTCTGCACTAGCATCTTCAGGAGAACAATAGGCTGTTCTAGAATGCTCTAGTTCAAAGCGTCGACGCTTTAGAGTAGAATTCCAGTGATTCTTTATAGCATTGTCTGTTCTGCCTTCTAAAAGCCTTGCAATGGCTGCCCATTTGTTACCATGGACAGCATGGGCAGCAATAATTATTCGGTCCTCTTCCTCTGCAGAAAGCATGTATGCATATTAGAGTTGTTCAACAAGGATATTGAGGCATCATATGCTAAAACTGAGAAGATGCATTAAGTTAAGAGGCGGAGACCTCATCTTATACATAACAATAGATGAAGCCAACCACCAATCTTTAAAACATGAAATATCTAGCCACTTGGTAAATTTCTACAAGTTCCGATTACACACTATAAGCACACAAGTGTACTATATCAAAGCAATATTTCTACAAAATGCAGCTTAAGAAAAAAATAATATTTTTTGAATATTTCAAAATAATTGAATGCTACAAACAACAAGCTAGTTGTCCAGTATTTTGCTAGATTTCTCTAACCAAGACCCCTTTCATACCTGTCTACGTAATTTTCTCCAATCCTAGTACTCCTCTTTTCTACTAGAAAACCGACATGATGCTCACTTCAAATACTTGTCTAAAAACATCATAAAAGTTTTATATCTTCTTGGAATCAATATGATACTATGCAACATGCATGTCATCATCTTAATCTTTAATCCATTAGAGTTGCTTCTGATGTGCTCGAGCAGGCTCAAAGGATTAGCATCTTCTAACTACCTCTAATACGCTCCTTGTACTAGTTTCCAATAAGAAAGGGATACCATTTCGATATATACTACCGAAATCACTTCCACATTTCCCTGTCCATTTATTCTTTGGGAAAACCAGTGAGCTTTAGTTTATTGATAACAAACAAAACTAAACTTTCAAATATATAAATACATGGGGATAGAAGGATGAGAGTAAACTAGAAATTTGCATAATGCCTCCTACTTCTGTTTAGTGCTGTATAGCGGCAACTAATCAAGCAACAACTCGACAAAATGTAAAGCACTCCCCTTAAATCTTCATCAAGTCTGGTTCTTTGAGTTGAAAACACGCTTGTTATCCAAATCAGCAATCAATTGCAACGACCGTGCAATCTCATTTGTTTCTTCTATTAACACGAATCGCATTCAAACACCATCATGATGAAAAACTCTTGCTTTTTGCAAGTCATGCACTCAACCATTACCATTCTCTACTGGTTCAACATTTCATACCCAACAAAGACTAACGAAAAGATCATCCAATTCTTTAGACAGCACATTCCATTATCATGTCAATTACTAGTGAATCATCGATCAAAAAACAAACTTTAAACATAACAATTCAAAAAATTACAAACATCAGAATGATTTTTACCAGTAAAAGGCTTTCGCTTAACATAAGGAGCAAGCTGATTACACCACCGAAGCCTGCAGGATTTCCCCGATCTGCCGGCGATCCCTCGAGCGATCAAGCTCCAATTCCGAGCTCCGAACTTGCTCACAAGCCTGCTCAGCACCGCGTCCTCCTCCGGCGACCACGGCCCCTTCACTCTGTCCTCCGCCGCCGCGGCCGCCGCCGTCGCTGCTTCACTGCTTCCATTGGCCAAATCATCGTCGTCCGCGATCGTGATAGCATCAGCAGCAGAAGCAGCAGGAGTTGATGTGACCATTGATCCTTCAGGTTTCGATTCTTCCATCTTCGATCAAAACTATGAAATTTCTCGATTTTGATTTTTTTTGGCTTTTTGAGATTTTTTTTAATTAGAACGAAGAACCGCCTAACTGTAATTTTTGGTCCCGCTGGGGTTCGGTTGTATAGGGCAAATGTCCCCGAAACGATTCATGTTAAACTCCTATTTTGCCCTTTGATATTTGGTTAAAGACCGATCAGTCCACAGAGGCCCACCGGTGAAAATCGGTGGGGTTTTGAAACATTTGAAATGGATGGAACCGTATTGGGCTTCGGCCCGCCAAATCTCCCATTGGAGGTGGGGGTGCAAATCGTTCAACTACGACCTGATACGGTTCATATCTATCACATCTGTTCACCAATTACGGATATGGAAACTGGTCAAGCATGTCTCGGTAAGAAAATTTTATATTCATATTCACCAAAATCAAATATAAGTATAGATATACGTGTAGATATATATGCGGATATAGATAAGGATACGAAACGGATATGAGAAAATGAATATAGTTCACATTATATTAGAAAGTTTATTAATGTGTTTGTTATATCTGAAAAACTAAGATTAGATTTCTTGCTCATCAAAAGTAACCTCAAATCGATTACCCTAATGATTAAAATTTTTACAGCTGTGTATGTCTATGATTAACATATATTCGGATATTTTGAATACAAATGTGGATATTTTCACTACATATTCGTGTGTGTGTGTCTATATCTATATATACACACACACACACGAAGGGAATGTTCATGGTTATTATCATCGACAAAGCAAAGTTAATAGGATTTTTGCAGAACAAAATCATTTAAATTTTATTGTAAACTTTTGAAACTTAGATTATATAAAATTCAGATTCCCATAACCATAGTACACCGTATGCAATATTTCATATCAAAAACACTATACATCGTAATTAAAACATGGACATTAACTTTTGTTTCACTCTCAAAACTCTTCTCTCCCCTAGACTACATCTCCTATATACGGTCTCGTAAACTTCTTCTTGAGGTGGGCCCTGGGCTGTTGACTGCAGCATGAGCAGGAACAGAGAAGGTAAGCAATGGGCTGAAATTTGGGCCAGCAACTGGAGCACGAGCAGGAGCAATTGATGGACTAGGCTTTAGGGTAGGAAATGGGCCAGGTGCAGCACCGGAGCTCCGAAGCGGGGCCATTGCCTGATTAGGATCCGACCAACGAACATGGCAGAGGTCTGGAAGTTGTATTCCTGCTTGCAAACCAAAACCAAGTATGATCATAAGAGTAAGAAAAATGATAAATTAAAAAACGGAGTTGCCATCTTTTATTGTCTTTATTTTGTTTATTTTATAACTAGTTGCATTACTTTCTTGTTAATAAAACAGAATGAATTTCTCTTGACTTTTCTTAGCAAAGTGAAAACGTACATGATTAAGATAAAAAGAAACTGGATAAAACCAAGTAAATAATGCTTAAATAAAGAGAAAAAGGCTAGATAAACAAAACAAAAGAAAATTCTCATCCACCTTTAACATTTTTTGATTATATAACTTTCATCCCATTTTGAGTTATTCTAAAAGTAATAAAAGATTTTATTTCAAAAGATGGTTATTTTCTATTACCCAACCTTGTATATTAACATTGACATCGTAAAAAAAAAAACATAAAATTTAAATAGAATAAGACAGAAAATTAAGCAACTCAAAAAACAATCTATTTTTAATATACCTTCACCAACTGCAAGATTATAGTAGAGATCAATAATATTAGCGCAATGCTGAAAGCACTCCGGGGAGCATAATCTATCTAGAAACCGAGGCTCAAGAAGTGCATCGGATGAAATTCCCACCGAATTTTTTTCAACTCCACAATCTCTAATACATTGGTCACTCTCAATATGATCGAAGATTCTCCCGACGCCAATCTCTGACGTCTGACATTTGTACTCCATTCGTCCACCATCACGTCGATAACTCTCCAAGATGCATCTTTTTGACGATGAGGAGACGGCAAATGCACATTTATCTTGTGGCAAATTCTCACAAATTACACTAGCTGTAGAATGTGAAAATAATTAAACACAATTATTTCGAGAGATCGATAAACATGTGACTTGTACATACCAAATGTCGATGGAATGAAGAGAAAGAAGGAGAAGATGAGGGCCAAAGGCATATTAGCCATGGTGTTTGGACTCTCTTTGCGCATTTTCGTCTTTAGATTTTGTGATTTTGTGATTTTGTTTCTTGGTTTTGGGGCGAAGGAGATGAAGAGGTTTGCCTTATATAAAGGCATCCAAATTTAGGAGAGGCCGATAATCTAGGACTTTCGTTGGTAAGATGAACATATGTACGGACTTGTGTTCTCTTGTTTAGGTTGAGTTAATGATCATATATCTAAATCATAATATATTACTCGTTTTAGTAATAGTTATAACTATTCCCTACAATGAATGCAATCCATAGAGATTGTCGTGTTAGTCATGCTCGAACAAACACGGTCTTTATCTATTGGATGTACGTTTGCTGATTATGCAATGTTCACTCATGCGCATCAGTAAGCGGGCCTAACCAGGCCTAATTACTTGCTATCTTCAAATCGGCCCAACAAACAACAGGGAAGCAAAGGCAACTTGTTCAAATGCTCCGAAACTAGAAGCAATGATGTCCTCACAAATTCAGAGGTGCAAAAAATGCAATCCCAACTGCACCAGTACAAAACCAAAACTTCCAAGACAAAAAAGGAAGCAGAAACAAAAGCAGAGCATCACACAAGAGCTCTGACCATCAACAAACTCCACAGCCATGGCCACTGCCACAATCTCAACCCACCTCCTCTCTAAACTTACCTCCTCCCGGTCAATCTCTCGACTCTCATCCTTCAGTCAAAACTCAACCAGAGCAATTCTGCTATCACCAAAGAGAATCACACAGCGCAGTGCTGCGAGAGTTCATTGCGCTGCTGTTGAGACTGCAGCATCTGATGCAAAGACAAAGAAGAATGAGAGCACTTATGAGCTGCAGACTTTGACGACATGGTTATTGAAGCAAGAGCAGCAAGGGATTATCGATGCAGAGCTCACCATTGTGCTATCGAGTATTTCCATGGCATGCAAGCAGATTGCTTCATTGGTGCAGCGAGCAGGCATCTCTAATCTTACGGGTGTGCAGGGTGCTGTAAATGTACAAGGAGAGGATCAGAAGAAGCTTGATGTTGTCTCCAATGAGGTCAGATCTTTGAACATTTTATTGTCATGAATAGATCTCAAACAAGCTCATTCCATAGTTTTCCTTCGTAGACTCACAACACATGAAATAGCGAGTTTTTCGGTATGTATGAGCGTGATTAATTACAAATATGTCAAAACGAACGAAAATGAGCAAATATTGTTGATTATTGCCCGTAAAATATGCTTTAGTTAATCTTCCTTGGGTCGAAACGAACAAAAATAGACAAAAATCATGGGTTAACCAATGAAAACCGTAAATTTGTAAGAAGTCATTAATAATTATCATTGGGTCAAAACGACCAAAAGTTAACGAAAATTAACAAAAAATGTGTTACCCGACAAAAATCACAAATTTCTAAAGTATACATAATTAGTGGCCATTGAGTCGAAACAAATGAAATGCACAAAAAATATGGTTTATAACACATGAAAATTGCGATTTTCGTAGTGTACACCTAATTAATTGTCATTAGGTCCAAAAAGACAAAAACGGACAAACTTCGTGGGTTAAAGTCCATGAAAATTGTGAAAATTGTTGGTTATGCCCATGAAAATCTTAATTTTTGAAGTACGTATAATTACTTGTCATTGTGACGAAACTAACAAAAATTGCCAAAAGTATGGATAATAATCCATCAAAATCGCGAATTTTGAATTACTCAAAATAATTGACAATTGACATTTGGTCGATTAAAAAATAATGGACAAAAATTATGGGATATAGTTCATGAAAATCGCATATATTATAGTTCAAACAATTAATTGCTCTTGGGCCGAAACAAACAAAAATGGACAAACCATAGACTATAGCCCATGAAAATCACAAATGTTGAAGTAGCATACTTATTTGTCATTGGGTCGAAGAAAGAAAATGGACAAAAAATTATGAATTTTGAAATATGCATAATTAGTTGTCATGGGGTCGAATCCAATGAAAATAGACAAAAATTATGGGTTATAGCCCATGAAATCACAAATTTTAAAGTGCGGATAATTACTTGTCATTGGTACGAAACAAACAAAAATTATCAAAATCGTGGGTTATAACCCATCAAAATCATGAATTTGTAAGTAGTCATAAATAATAGTCAGTAGGTCGAACAAATGATAATGGAAAAATATCATGGGTTATATAGCCTATGAAAATTGTGAATATTAATGTTCGCACAATTAATTGCTATTGAGTCGAAACGAACAAAAGTGGACAAGACCCATGGACTATAGCCCATGAAACTCATGAACATAAAAATATGCATATTTATTTGTCATTAGGTCGAAAAAATGGACAAAAATCGCAGGTTATAACCCATGAAAATCGCAGCTTTTTATGAAAGAAAATGTTATTTGTTATTGGATCAAACTAACAAAAATAGATTAAAATTGTGGATCATACACATGAAAGTCATGAATTTCTTCATACATGTGATCAATTGTCATAATTAATTGCCAATGGGTGAGTGAATGACAATGGACAAAAATCATGGGTTATAACCTATGAAAATCGTGAGTATTTAAATTTGCACAATTACTTACTAGTACTACTAGGTCGAAACAAATAAAAATGGAAAAAATCATGGACTATAAATCACAAACAATACGAATTTCACCGTATGCATACTTATTTGTCGTTAGGTCGAAGAACGAAAATTGACAGAAATTATGGGTTAGAACCCATCACAAATTTTGAAGTACGTATAAATACTTGTCATTGGGACGAAATGAACAAAATTACCAAAATCATGGGTCATAACCATCAAAATCGCAAACTTATAAGTACTCGTAAATAATTGTTCTTGGGCAAAATGAATGATAATGGACCAAAAACGTGGGTTATAGCCCATGAAAATCATAACTATTGATGTTCGCACTTTTAATTGCAATTGGGTCGAAATGAACAAAATGGACAAAAATCATGAACTATAGCTTATGAAATCACAAATTTTGAATTACATATATTTTTTGACATTGGGACGAAGAAAGAAAATTGATAAAAACCGTGGGTTATATAGTCCATAAAATTCGCAGCTTTTATGAAAGAAATTTACTTGTAATTGGGTCCAAAATTCACAAAAAATCCTTTGTTATAGATAATGAAAATTCCATGTTTTAAAGAAATAAAACTTAATTACCATCGGGTTGAAACCAACAAAAATTGACAAAAATCATAAGTCATATCCCGTAAAATTCGTGAATTTTAAAGGTACGCATAATTAACTGTCATTTTGTCCAAACAAACCGAAAAATTGACAAAACAATCATGGATTATCCCATGAAAATTGCTTATTTTGAGTACATATAATTACTTGTCATTAAGATGAAACAAACAAAAATTACCAAAATCATGGGCTATAACCCATAAATGGCAAATTTTGTAGTCATTATTGATTACAACGAGCGAATAAATGATAATAGACAAAAATCATTGGTTACTCATAAATACATGAGTACTTACGTTCATACAATTAATTACTATTAGGTCGAAACGAACAAAAATTGACAAAAAAACATGAGCAATAGTCCATAAATATCACGAATTTCACCGTTGGGTTGAAGAACGAAAATTGATAAAAATTATGGATTATAATCCATGAAAATTGCGAATTTTGAGGTATGTATAAATACTCGACATTGGGAAGAAACAAACAAAATTACCAAAATCGTGGGTTATAACCCATCACAATCATGAATTTGCAAGTAATCATAAATAATTATCATGGGTCGAATGAATGATAATAGACAAAAATCGTGGGTTATAACCCATCAAAATCGTGAATTTGCAAGTAATCATAAATAATTATCATGGGTCGAATGAATGATAGTAGACAAAAATCGTGGGTTATAGCCCATGAAAACCGCGACTATTGATGTTCGCACAATTAATTGTGATTGGTTCGAAATGAACAAAAATGGATAAAAATCATGAACTATAGCTTACGAAAACCACGAATTTCGAATTACGTATACTTTTGTCATTGGGACGAAGAAAGAAAATTGATAAAAATCGCAGGTTATATCTTATAAAATTCACGAATTTTGAAGTACGAATAAATACTTGTCATTAGGACGAAATGAACAAAATTTACCAAAACTGTAGGTTATAATAACCCTTCAAAATTGTGAATTTGTAAGTAGTTGTAAATAATTATCTTTGGGTTGAATGACCGATAATAGACAAAAATTAGGCGTTATATAGACCATGAAAACCACGACTATTGACGTTCAACAATTAATTACGATTGGGTTAAAAACGAACAAAAATGGATAAAATCATGAACTATAGCCTAGGTTACCCGTACAGTTCGTCTAGGCTGTCGTATCTATGTCTGAGACTTCTCGTATCCGTGTCCGTGTCGGACACTCTTTGGACACTTATGTATAAACATTTATTCAGATGTTTACTCAATATATAACACATGTTTTAGGTTAAAACAAACCTCGTGATACACTTATTAAACATATATCAAGACTTAACCTCAAATTTATGCAACACATAGGACTCAAGAATGGTTCGTTTGAGCAAATGCGTAGTTCATAAGTATGATTTTGGATCGTTTGGATATCTAGTTCAAAACCGAGCGGTAGTTCAATTTATAATCTACTCAACAAAAGAAACATAAAAATGGTATAAGAATTTTCGTTCTCATAACATGTGAATCCAAAACAATATCGATTTCATACAGATTATTAATTTTAATATGTATGTATATAGTCGTGTCCCCGTATCCTAACTTTTATAATTTTTCCATGTCCCATATCTACACCCGTGTCCGTGTCCGCGCCCATACCTATATCCGTGCAATATAGACTATAGCCTATGAAAGCCACGAATTTCGAATTATGTATACTTTTTTATCATTTGGACGAAGAAAGAAAATTGATAAAAATCGAAGGTTATAGCTTATAAAAATCGCAAAATTTGAAGTACGAATAAATACTTGTCATTGGGACGAAATGAACAAAATTTACCAAAATTCTGGGTTATAACCCTTCAAATATGTGAATTTGTAAGTAGTTGTAAATAATTATCCTTGGGTCGAATGAATGATAATAGCCTATCAAAATTGCAACTATTGACGTTCGCACAATTAATCGCTATTGGGTCGAAACGAAAAAATAGTCGAAAATCATGAACTATAATCCATGGAAAATCATAAAATTTAAATTACACATTTATTTGTCATTAGGACAAAGAAAATTGATAAAACCATAGGTTATATATAGCACATAAAAGTCGTTTGTTATGAAAGAAAATTTAATTGTCATAGGATCGAAAAATTACAAAAATCTTTTATTATAGACATTGAAAATCGTGAATTTTTACGAAATAAAACTTATTCCCATTGGGTCAGAACTAACAAAAATTGACAAAAATCATGAGTTAGCAGCTCATGAAATTCACAAATTTTAAAGTACGCATATTTAATGATAATGGACAAAATTCATGGTCTATAGCCCTGGAAAATAGCTGCTATTTAAGTTCACACAATTAGTTACTACCAGATTGAAATTAACAAAAATGAACAAAAATCATGGACTTATAGCCTATAAAAAATCACGAATTTCAAAGTAAGCATATTTATTGGCAGTTGGGTCGAACAACGAAAGTTGACAAAAATCATTGATTATAGCCCATGAAAATCGCGAATTTTATAGTACATATAAATACTTCGCATTATGACAAAATGAACAAAATTTACCAAAATCGTGTGAATTTGCAAAAAGTCGTAAATAATTGTCCTTGGTCGAATGAATGATAATGGACAAAATCATGAGTTATCGCCCATTAAAATCGCAACTATTGATGTTTGCACAATTTATTGTTATAGAGTCGAATCGAATAAAAATGGACAAAACTCATGAATTATAGCCTATGAAAATCATGAATTTCGAATTACGCATCTTTATTTGTCATTGGGATGAAGGAAGAAAATTGATAAAAACCGTGGGTTATAGGCTTATATAGTCCATAAAAATCGCGAATTTTGAAGTACGTAAAAATACTGTCATTGAGATGAGAAGAATAAAATTTACCAAAATCGTTGGTTATAGCCCATCAAAATCATGAACTTGTAAGTAGTCATAAATAATTGTCCTTGGGTCGAATAAATAATAGTGAACAAAAATCATGGGTTATAGCCCATGAAATCACGACTATTGATGTTCGCACAATTAATCGCTATTGGCTCGAAACGAACAAAATTAGACAAAAATCATGAACTATAACTCATGAAAATCATGAATTTTGAATTACACATTTATTTATCATTGGGGCAAACAAAGAAAATTGATAAAAATTATGGATTATAACTTATAAAAATTGCGGTTCTTTATAAGAAAATTTAATTGCCATTGGATCAAAAATTGATAAAAATTGTTGATTATAGACAATGAAAATTGTAATTATTTAAGAAATAAAACTTAATAACTATTGGGTCGATACAACAAAAATTGACAAAAATTATGGGTTATAGCACATGAAATTTGCAAAGTTTGAAGTACACATGATTAACTGCTATTTTGTCCAAACAAACGAAAATTGATAAAAAAAAAATCATGGGTTATAACCCATAAAATTTGTTTATTTTAAAGTACATATATTTACTTGCCATTAGGATGAAACAAAAAAATTACTAACATCATAGGTTATAACCCACCAATCACAAATTTTGTAGTCATAATTAACTGCTAATGGGCGAATTAACGATAATGGACAAAAATCATGGGTTATAGCTTATGAAAATTGCTACTTAAGTTCACATAATTACTCACTCACACAATTATTCACTACTGGGTCAGAATGGACAAAAATGGACAAACATCATGGACTATAGCCCATAAAAATCACGAATTATAAAATACGCATATTTAATTGCCGTTGGGTCGAAGAATGAAAATTGACAAAAATCGTGGGTTATAGCCATGAAAATTATGAATTTTGAAGCACGTATAAATACTTGCCATTAGGACGAAACGAACAAAATTTACCAAAATCATGGGTTAAAACCCATCAAAATCATGAATTTGTAAGTAGTAGTAGATAATTGTTCTTAGGTAGAATGAATGAAAATAGACAAAAATAGTGGGTAGAATGGATGTCAATAGACAAAATTAGTCCATAAAGATCGCGACTATTGATGTTTGCACAATTAATTGCTATTGGGTCGAAACGAACAAAAATGGACAAAAACCATGAACTATAGCCGATGAACATCACAAATTTCAAATTACACATTTATTTGTCATTGGGACAAAGATAGAAAATTGATAAAAACTGTGGGTTAAGCCCATAAAAATTGCGGTTTTGTTGAAAGAAAATTTAAGTTTCATTCACCAAAACTACCAAAATAGACTAAAATCAATTGTAGGTCTAATGCAAAGAACATGGTAAACATCGTGCAAGTTTATGTTTCACTATTGAATATGTAAAGTACAATCAAGTATCAGTCTGAAGAAATTTCAGAACAGAACTTGCTTAAACCTAATGGTTGAAGTTACTAGTTTTCAAAAAGTTGTTAAATACAATATTGATGGTATGCACAGTTGTATATACAATTAGCTGTCCTTTTATAAGACTTGCTACAGTAGTATTTTCTTTAGGATTAGTGTAGATAACCTAAACTCTGTGTGTGTATATACAAATTTCATCAAAATAGATTGTTACTTCGTCTTTTAAGCAAACCAATGTTAATCAATGCTCAATAACCTCATAAAAGAAGAGTAAACAACCCTTGAAGAATTATGCCAGACATTGAGCAAGACTAACCAACTCAAAATATTGCACTTCTATCAACCAATGTATCTATGCTAAGTTGCTAGCACATTTTAAACCTGCAGGGTTTTTCAAATTGCCTAAAGTCCAGCGGGCGAACAGGGATAATTGCATCAGAGGAGGAAGACGTACCAGTGGCAGTCGAAGAAAGCTACTCCGGAAACTACATTGTGGTCTTTGATCCCCTCGATGGATCTTCTAACATCGATGCTGCTGTATCAACTGGATCCATCTTCGGTATCTACAGCCCCAACGACGAATGTCTTGCTGACATTGATCAAGACAGTAATGTAAGCAACTAATCATTTTATTTAGAGTTATTTGCAATTTACACTCCAAAGTTTCACACTTTTAACTTCAAAACCCTAGAGTTCTATTTTGGCAATTTGATACCCCGAAGTGTAAAAAAGTTGACATTGCTTTTTGTTCGAGAAAGTCAACATAGAAAAGTGAATGAGAAACAAATTTTCTACCAAATTTCAGTTTTTCGAGTTTGGGTAAAGTAAGGAACAAAGTTAGGGCTTTGGGGAATCAAATTGTCAAATTAATGTCAATTTAAAAACTTTTGCGTATCAAATTGTCAAAATAGAACTTCATGGTATCAAAATTAAAAGAGAGAGAAACTTTGTGGTAAAGTGCAAAGAACCCTTATATTTGCGAAGAACATCAACTAATTATTAAAAAATATGTTGCAGCTTGATAAAACAAAAGAAAGATGTGTAGTAAGTGTATGCCAACCTGGGAGCAATCTTCTTGCTGCAGGATACTGTATGTACTCAAGCTCGGTCATATTCGTTCTGACAATAGGAAAGGGTGTATACGCCTTCACACTTGATCCCATGTACAGGGAGTTTGTATTGACCCAAGAGGAGCTGAAAATACCGAAGGCTGGAAAAATATACGCCTTTAACGAGGGAAACTACACGTTATGGGATGAGAAACTGAGGAAGTACATGGATCATCTTAAGGACCCAGAGCCTACAGGGAAGCCTTATTCAGCTAGGTATATTGGGAGTCTGGTCGGTGATTTTCATAGAACACTGCTTTACGGTGGAATTTATGGGTACCCAAGGGATAAGAAGAGCAAGAATGGGAAGCTAAGGTTATTATATGAGTGTGCTCCAATGAGCTTTATTGTTGAACAGGCTGGAGGAAAGGGATCAGATGGCTATGGGAGGATATTGGATATCAAGCCTACAGAGGTAAATAGAAACTATCCACAACTTGCTTCACCAAACTCAGTCTCAAGACAGTATGATCTCCAATTTAACGACACTGCAATTCTTAATTTTTATAAACAAGATATTTGCTCTGAGATCATAAGTTCAAATGCTATCAAAAACTTGAACAGGCATGGGTAGCTTCAATATACAGTGATTATTTTATTTTAGATATTAATGCATTGGGTCTCTTCTCTTATCCATTTAACTTCTATGTGTTTAACAACGACAGATTCATCAGAGAGTTCCTCTCTTCATTGGAAGTGTGGAAGAGGTGGAAAAGGTGGAGAAGTTTTTGGCCTGATCGTCTCTTCTCCAAAGAGAAATAAAACTGGGAATTCAACAGTAGAATTATTAAAATGGAAAACGAAAACCAAAGCTGTGTTTTCCAGCTTTAGTGTATCGTCTAGTCGAGAATGTCATCAATATTGTGTCAACAATGAAAGTATTCAGCAGTTTTTGTGTTCATTGTTTCAATTGTAATGACTCTTTTTATACTCTTTCCCTAATTTCTTCATGTTGCAATTTAGTCTATTGTCTATTTGAGATATGTGTTTATCCAACTATAATACCTAACTATTATTTTATTACTACAGATAGACGTGTGGATCTCACCTCTTTGAATCGTGATCATTCTTGCCTGTCACTTTCTAATAGCCAAATAATAGTCAGACATTTATAGTTATTTTAGCACTAACTTTTCTACACGAGATAAAAGAGCTCATAAGAAAGGGTTACCTGAAGGAAACCAATTGCTAGAGTTTGCCTACACCATACCCTGCAACATCTGAAACATTAGTTCGAGCATTTGTTTCTCTTGACTCAGATTATTCTATACTGAAACCACATGAAGCTAAAATTTCCTCTCAATCAGTATTACAACATATATAATTATTCCATGGAACATGTTCAATCTGGAATTAAAACAAAACAAAGATCATTATGTGAGCCCATAGATAACAGGCAACTGCCACTGAAACACCATGAAATAAAACTAAGTAGAAAAGAAAATAAGATCAAATTTCATAGAATCATAAAAACTATCTCAGGGGAAACTTAACAGTCTAATGTGTCTTGTCTTGGTGATGACTATGATCTGCTATGCCTCAATTTGCTCTACTTTTGAAGTGCTTGTCACAGTCTTATTAGTAGAAGGAAAATACTTCCAACCTCGTTTATGAACACCACTCAGTTTCACTGGAGAATCTGTAACTGGCAATCCTGCAGAATAATTTCATACCATCAATCGATGTGGGGAAAAAACAGAACTATCAGTATATAATTATGTTCTTGAACTGAAACCAGATGCTGTGTTGATAAGTGAAAGCACTGCCTACAGAACCAAAGGATCATATCACAATGTGCACCAACTAATAGAAAGAGCATCTAGGGAGATGTTCGTCAATAAGCAGGTGTTATAGAAAAATATGATTAGGTAAATGAGTCTCTGACAGTGACAACTCATATTGTGTAAGAATGCCAATCAAATCTTGAGATGAGTATCGATTTGCTTGATTTAGTTAAAAACAACTGCATCAGAAATTGGACTCATAAATGTAGAGTCTGAGGATCTTAACAAAACATTTCTAATCAAAGAACAATGTTTTACGAAAAAACTGACGGTGGAAACAATAGGTATGTTAGAATTTGGGATGGATGCTTGGGTTGGCATTCGCTACAAATGGAAATGGATCTAAGATCCTTCTTCTTGTTTGTGCCTAAAACTAGGGTTTGCGGTAATCAGGTACTTGCAGTTCACTTCAGTCCAACTCTTCTCGACCTTCTCAATATACACAAATATGTACAGAGTAACAAACTGGTCATATGGAAATTGAGGGACAGAAGAGGAAACTCACCAGCCTTGTGCCTGATTCCCCAGGCTTTTCCATGCCTCCCATCCTGTGTATCAAACTTTAGAATCAAACTCAACAAACAAAGAAACTGCAGTCCATTGGAAATGTTGAGAATTGAAATTGGAAAAGAGAAGAAGAGTCGAGACCTTGTAGAGATTGATCCTGGTGATCTCGTACGAAACATCCCTCCAATGGTTCTTCGCCATCTTGAACCCTATCCCCCAATTTGGAAGGAACTGCGCTACTTCGAACAGGTTCTTCTTCTTCCTCATCCGCTTCGATTTCTTTGGATCCGCCACGTCAGCAGCAGCAGGAGAGGCAGAGGCCGAGGTGCCCAGGGCTCTGAAGGGATTGAAAGATTGACGGAAGAAAACAGAGCTTCCATCTTTCGCTGCTCTGCTCGCCAATGCCGCCATTTTCCTTTCCTCTTCCTGTTCGCTGGAGAAAATGAGGGGATCTTTTCAGGATTTAGGGGTTTATTATTAGCCTGTTTGATTAAATGTAGCACAGCCGCCCCAAAGGATCCGTTTCTGGCCCACCCTTTTATATTATGGGTCATAATGGGCCAAATGGTCTGTACTATACGAACTGCCCGTGTCAAATCCGGCCCATTTCCCTATTTGCATCTCTTCAAGTTATGAGGATTGCTTACCTTCATTGCTGGCTGTAACTCTTGACTCACCATAACTTCGAAGCTCTCGTGCAGTGGGAGAGTTATTTGACATTAAATTGACCTTCAAGTTTGTCACTCTCGTATCCAATTGATTTGTCAAAATCTTCGCCTGTGCGAATTCTACGTAGACATCCAGTATTATTATTTGCATTCTGTTTTAGCCCCGAAAGCAGCATGTGCATATGAAGTGTAATTAATTGTAGTCCATGAAAATTGGTAAATTTAAAGTTAGCATGTAGATAAAAATTAACACAAATTATTAGTTATAGCCCATGCAAATAGTGAATTTTAAAGTATATACAATTAATTGCAATTGAGTTGAAAATGAACAAAAATTGAATGAGATTAGTGGGTTTTAGCTTCTAAACAACGCGAATTTTAAAATATGCATAATTAATTGTCATTGCATCTCAATGAGGAAAAGGACAAATATCGTGGATTATAACCGTAAATTTTGAAGTACGCGTAATTAATTCTCATTGGGTCGAAACGAACATAAATGTACAACACTCAAGTGTCATAGCTTACGAAAATCGCAAATTTTAAAGTTAACATAATTAATTGTCATTAGGCCCAAACAAAAAATAATAATAATCATAAGTTATAGCTCATGAAAATTGTGTATTTTGAAGTACGTATAATCAATTATCATTAGATCCCAATGAATTAAAATGGACAACTGTCATGGGTTAACCTAGAAAAATCGTGAATTCGAATTACGCTTAAATAATTATCATTGGGTTTAAACGTACATAAATAGACAACAATCGTGGTGCTATGGTTTATGAAAATCATGAATTTTAAGTAGGCATACTTAATTATTATCGAGTGAAATGAACAAAAATTGACAAAAATAATAGGCTATACCCATGGAAATCACTTATTATGAAATATGTGTAATTAACTATCATTGATTTGAAATGGAAGAAAATGGACAAAAAAGGATTGTAGCCCACGAAATTGCGAATTTTGAAGCACGATAATTAAATTTTCGAATTGAAAAAATGTAAAAAGACAACAATATGGGTAAGAAAACTGTGGGTTAAATAAAATAGATAAAAATTGTGAGTTAAGCTCATGACAATAAAAAAACTTGAATAAAAAATTAATTTAATTGCTATTGTGTCGAAATGAACAAAAACAAACTAAAATTGTGGTTTAGCTCATGAAAATCACTAATTCTGAAGGGGAAAAAAATGCATTGACTCAAAATGAAGAAAAATGGACCAAAACAATCAATGCCAATGATAATTGTGAATTAGCAGGTGCATATATTCACTTCTTTTATTTAGATAACAATCTTACTAGTAGATTGACTAATTTTAATTCTACTCTGCAACCTGAATCTTCTTCCAGAATTTGCAAAAGGAAACAGAAAAGTTCAGAAACCATGGTCATGTCTCGAGCAATAGACTCCCTGAAAGCAAAACGAACAGATTTCCGCAAGAAATTTACACTATTCTCATTCAGTGATAAAAACAAAAGTGACAATTTCAAAAAATCAATTTCTCACCCGCAACAGAAGGTATTCAAATTTATGTATCAGTAAACATGATAAAAGGAATTCAGAATAATGTTCTCATGCAATGCCAATCCAACAGTTTAAGACAAAACTAGAAACCATCTCATTCATAATAGAAGTAATTAGAAGTCATACACCAAAGTCAAAACATATATTCCCATGACATACCAACATCCTAAACTAAGAACAGAACATAATAAGCAAATTGTAGCTCATACAACAACTACCACAATACGAAGTAATACTCGAGCATAAACTGGCAACAGGAAGTTGCAGCAGCTGAACTCACTGGTCATACTCTCCTTCAACCTCCTCATCCTCATATTCTTCTTCATCAGCAGTCGCATCCTGATACTGCTGATATTCCGAAACCAAATCATTCATATTACTCTCAGCCTCAGTAAACTCCATCTCATCCATACCCTCCCCAGTATACCAATGCAAGAAAGCCTTCCTCCTAAACATAGCAGTGAACTGCTCACTTACCCTCCTGAACATCTCCTGAATCGAAGTCGAGTTCCCAATGAAAGTCGAAGCCATTTTCAACCCAGTCGGTGGAATATCACAAACAGTCGATTTCACGTTGTTAGGAATCCACTCAACAAAGTATGAGGAGTTCTTGTTCTGAACATTGATCATCTGTTCATCGACTTCTTTGGTGCTCATTTTGCCTCTGAACATGGCTGAGGCTGTTAGGTACCTACCGTGCCTTGGGTCAGCAGCGCACATCATGTTCTTCGCATCCCACATTTGTTGAGTGAGCTCGGGAACTGTCAGAGCTCTGTATTGCTGGGAGCCACGAGAGGTCAAGGGAGCAAAACCCACCATAAAGAAGTGAAGACGAGGAAAAGGGATGAGGTTGACAGCCAGCTTTCGGAGGTCAGAGTTCAGCTGACCAGGGAACCTGAGGCAGCAGGTTACTCCAGACATTGTTGCAGAAATCAGATGGTTCAAGTCTCCAACTGTTACAAGGAATGATGGATACAAAGTGAGACAAGTATCTCTAAACAAGGGTTATTTGCCGATGCAGCACCAATGTTTATCTATTTTATTAGCACATATAATCCTGGTCCTCTGACGCTGTGTTTTTTCCATTAGATTCCATTAAGGAATCAGGTGATGGTCAAAGTTAGATGTTTGCTACCTAATGATTCTAACTTGAGTTTTCACATATGTCCTGATACATCGAATATATCTATAAATAATGCTATTAAAAAAGAAAGATATATCACGAGTTTAAAAGAGGTTTTGCTTACAGCTGGGGGTTGTGAGCTTGAGAGTCCTGAAGCAGATGTCATAGAGAGCTTCATTGTCCAGGACCATACACTCGTCAGCATTCTCTACGAGCTGGTGAACTGACAAGGTTGCGTTGTAAGGCTCCACAACCGTGTCTGAGACCTTGGGAGAAGGGAAGACTGAGAATGTGAGCATCATACGATCAGGGTACTCCTCTCTGATCTTTGAGATGAGTAAGGTTCCCATTCCCGATCCTGTTCCACCTCCAAGGGAGTGGCATACTTGGAATCCTGAAATTTTACCAAATAGCAATGCTCAACCAAATGAAATATCTAATTTTATAATAACAGGTAAAACATACCAATGTGCATCAACAGGGAAGGGTCTACTTGCGTTACCAATTCATTAAAATAATAGATTAGACTAGACCATATTCAAATATATGCAGTCCCCATGCCTCCAACCTTTTTCTCTTGGGAACACAAATTCGAAAGTCAGTACAAAGTTTTAGAGAGACCATTGAGTATCATCAAAGTATAGTTTGAAACTTATGCTTATGTTTCATAGGCCAAAAGGCAAAAAACACCTATTAAAAAATAGCATGAATTTATTGACACACTATTTGTTAAACATATGGTAATGTTCGCATGTTCGCCAAAGGTAAAATATCATACACCTCACAAATAACAACATACACCTCACTAAACCATATAAATACCTTAATACGTAATAAAAATCAGAAAACCGCATGAAGATCTAAGCAATCAAAACATCAAACACCTTGAAAGCAATTATTCAAAAATGCTAAATGCCTAAACCGGGTTATAATGCATCGAAACTAACAGATCTTAATTAGAAAGTGACAAAAAAATAAGCATCAAACTACTTCAAATCTAAACTAAAAACTATCAAACACCACCAGATCTAATCATTTCGCAGTAAAAATTCCAGATCTAGCAAAGAAATCATACCTTGCAAGCAATCACAATTCTCGGCCTCCTTCCTCACGACATCAAGAACGGAATCAATGAGCTCGGCGCCCTCAGTGTAGTGGCCCTTGGCCCAGTTATTCCCAGCCCCAGACTGGCCAAAAACGAAGTTATCAGGCCTAAAGATCTGACCATAAGGCCCAGATCTGATGGAATCCATCGTCCCGGGCTCCAGATCCATCAGCACCGCCCTCGGCACGAACCGACCGCAGCTCGCCTCGTTGTAGTACACATTGATGCGCTCCAGTTGCAGATCTGTGTCTCCGGTGTATCGACCGGTCGAATCGATGCCGTGCTCGGCGCAGACGACCTCCCAGAACTTGGCGCCGATCTGGTTCCCGCATTGGCCCCCTTGGATGTGAAGGATTTCCCTCATTTTTTTTTTTACGAGATTTGGACGATTAGGGTTAGGGTTTTTCCTTTTTGCCCTTTCTGTTTTGAGAATGGAAAGGGGGGAAAGGAGTAATTAGGGCAGAGTGAGGGTGGAGAGGGGGTTTATGTAACGAGGGAACGGGGTTTGGAAATGGACGGCTGGGATTGAGCGTGGGAAACGGTAGGGAGAGTGACGGCAGGATGTGGAGGGAATTTGAATTTCGAATTTTGAATTTGGGGGATTACAGCTGGATATTAGTAACGGGCGGATGGAGAGCGCGAGGATGGTCAAAGTAACGGGCGGGTTTAGCTGGAAAAAAGACTAAAATAGGTTTTTGGTTGAATTACAAATTGGTGTGATGAATAGTTGAACTAGAAATAAATGAAAAAAGCTCAGCGCCAGAGAATAGAAGGATTTAATTAGGGTAAGTTGTTAATTAGGCGTAGTGACAAGGTGACAGCTTCAGCAGAGTTGGATTTGGTAGGAGAATTTGTCAGTTAATCATATGTATGGCTTTATATCTAGCAAAATGTTCGTTTGTTCCTCATCTAGAGATTAGGGACATAATATCTTTGAGCGATGTATTGGCTATTATATCTAGCAACTAGCAATATGTTCCTTCTTCTCCATTCTCCTGTTTTATGATTGCTTTATGACATTTATATTTAGAATATAGGGGTTTTTCATCTTAGCCCCTGACATCTTTAGTATTTTGATATTAGTCCCTCAAATCTTTATATTTTGATATTAGTCCCCTAAATCCTCTATATGTGTTGACAGTAGTCCCCCTAGTTAGAATAAGAGGAGAATATTCCGTTAACTTTAATGTTTGGGGCGGTTGGGTAGTTATACCCCCATTTTCTCTTTTGAGGAAACGCTCAGCCTCTTCCCCTCGGACTTTCAAGTCTTTCCAGGTTTTAGACGGTGCAGTGCCCATGCGATCCGTCCGTGAGAGGTTATCTTTGGCGGTCTTGAGGATGAATTCCTCCGTGATTGGGTCACGACAGTTCATCGCCTTGTTGCGGAACCGTTTGACAAAATTATCCACGGTTTCTCCATCCTTCTGCTTCTCGTCCCATAACGCACCGAGTGAAACCTCTGTGTCGTCATCGAAGAAGTTTGCCAGGAACATAGATTCCATGTCTTCCCAAATGTTGATGCCGCCCGCTTTGAGACGGCGGTACCAATCGAAGGCCCCTCGCAGTGTAAACGAATGACCGAACCATCAAGGGCTCGTTAGGAGATGACTCCTAAATGGCTCTTGAAGTAGATAAGATGTTGAGTGGGGACCCTCTCCCATCGAGCGGCGTGAAGTTTATTAAATTAAACTTCGATAGGGATTGACTCCCACTCTCGGGTAAGGGCACGGAATCCCGTCTTCTTCACTTCTTGGCGAGATGGCGAGTTGACCTTGCTCTCGGATCCTTGATCTTGTCATTTTCCCTTGCATTTTTGTCCGATGATTTTGAGGTAGGACCATGGTGTCATCATCGGCGTTACGCTCATCGGTGTTAAGGTCTTGCTCTTCATCCGTGTCGCTATCAGTCAAATTGGCGTTGTTGCGGCGGCCCTTCACCAGCGATTAATCATCGCTTGCATCTGCCGGTCATGCATTTCTCTCATCTGGCGCATGGCCATGTCCATCTCGAGTTTGAAGTTGTCTTCGTTTTGCCAAGGCTTCTTCAAGTAGCAGCCACCTCGGTACACTAATCATGAGTGCTTCCGAGTATGACCTTCACTAGAGGCGGTGTCATCGGATGCCATTGCCGAGCCGTCATCCGATACTTCATCCGAAGGTACTCTTATTGCGGTGTGCCTTGAAGGGATCCCTCGTTGCGGTCGTGATAGTTAGGCCGTCGATAGTACCGCCCGCAACCGAAGTCACACGTTGGGAGGGCTCGGAATGCCGCGTGGCGGTGTTGCCTTGTTGGTCATATTGATGGTGACCTCAAGCGGCTCATCCTTGCCTTGGCGAGTGCATGTCTTCTTCGGGAACGCTTTGACCGAGGTCTTGGCGGTTCGTTGGTGCTCGATCTTTGGAAGGCCGACACCCTTTCCGGAGTTTTATGGCGGCATTTACACTCAGAAACCGCCTTGATCAATTTAGTACAAATGCAAGAGGATGCGGTTTACGGAGAGCTCGTCTCTGAGACTTCTTCCTACCCCGGCCGCGATAGTATAACTCATCGGCATGAGTGCGGAGCAACCTACCGTGCGGCGACACAATCTCGGGTATAGCGTCATCGTCGGATGGCGGCGTCTCCATCGAGGTTGGGTGCGGCATCACGAAGTCTTTGAAAGTTACGCGCTTTAACGCGACGCTTTTGCGCGCGACCTCTCGGCGGGCTTTTGGACCTCGATCCGCAAACCGGTTGGTGGATTCTCCGTGACTTCGTCGGTAGTGAAACTACCCGGCATTGCGAGTTGTCACGGATCTCTTCAACAAGCTTGCGGAGTTGACCTTTCACCTTGATCCAACTGAACCGACCTAGGCCAAACACCGAACCCTTATCGAAAGGGGTGTGGTGTTGGCGAGTCTTTGTGGAAGGCCGTACATCGAGGAAAAAGCTCTGATGCGGGAGGTGAGTTCGACTTGTTTACGGTGACTTCTTGTTCACCTCTGCTCCTTTGGGCGTTGAGTAGCTGAACCAGCGCGTGCAGCGTCACGTAGGGCCGCGGCGTTTTGGATCCGCCCGAGGGTGGAGCGATCTCGCTGACGCGGATCCATTCTTGATCGGCGGTTTAGAGGAGTTACCACCTATCTTCGTCTTCGGGGCTCGTGCCCCGTCGGAACCGGATCCGGCTTGTATCGGACACCGCCCATGGATTCTAACGCTGCGTATTACAGCGCAAAGGCGTTGTCGGCGTTGGCGGGCTCTCTTTGAGAGAGTCACATCGCCGGTGGACTTCTCCTCATTGGCCGGAGGAGGAGATCAGATCTGGCCTTTGGATGGCGCAGGGAGTTATTGCCGTCATTGTTGTTGGCGGCGAGGCGTCGGCTTCGGTCGGTGGCGCCTTGTGAGTCCTCCTTGCGGCGGAGGGCTTCTTCGTCTTCTTGGGGAAAAGGAGTTGGATGAGGCGAGAGATAGGCCTCAAATTTCTCTGGTCAATTCGTACTCGACCTCTTCGATCACCGGATCGAATCCGTGGGCTGCTGACAACGATCTCGGATGCAAGACCGGTGGCTCCCAGCGTGGTCGCCGGCTTGTTCTCGGGAAAAGTCACTATCTTTTCATTGGTGAAATCATTCTACCTTGATGGGATTACAAATGAGTTTGAATAAAAATCGCCTTTTATAAGGCTTTTACAATGAAAAATGATAAAAATTACAACTTTCCTCCTTGTGAACAAGCGGGCTCCGTTTATCGGATCACAAACTGCGTGGGATTCTTTGCTGTCTTGGGGATGTATTAGTGGACCAGCGCGATTCCTTTCCCAATTGTTGATCGAGCGAGATGCGGATGCGGATCTAGATCTAAAATCCCTCTTTTTTCGTGGAATTCTTAGATCGATCGGATCGAGATCTAAGCGAATCTGATTAATTAGCCAAGGAATTAATCAGCGTAGTGAACGAATCGACCAAGCGAACTCGTTACTCTTCTTCGGATCAAGGCCAAGCTTGATCCAAAGGATGGTTTGTTGTTGGCGAGTCTTTGTGGAAGGCCGTACATCGAGGAAAAAGCTCTGATGCGGGAGGTGAGTTCGACTTGTTTCGGTGACTTCTTGTTCACCTCTGCTCCTTTGGGCGTTGAGTAGCTGAACCAGCGCGTGCAGCGTCACGTAGGGCCGCGGCGTTTTGGATCCGCCCACGAGGGTGGGCGATCTCGCAGCGGATCCATTCTTGATCGGCGGTTTAGAGGAGTTACCACCTATCTTCGTCTTCGGGGCTCGTGCCCCGTCGGAACCGGATCCGGCTTGTATCGGACACCGCCCATGGATTCTAACGCTGCGTATTACAGCGCAAAGGCGTTGTCGGCGCCGTTGGCGGGCTCTCTTTGAGAGAGTCACATCGCCGGTGGACTTCTCCTCATTGGCCGGAGGAGGAGATCAGATCTGGCCTTTGGATGGCGCAGGGAGTTATTGCCGTCATTGTTGTTGGCGGCGAGGCGTCGGCTTGGTCGGTGGCCTTGTGAGTCCTCCTTGCAGCGGAGGGCTTCTTCGTCTTGCGGGGGGAAAAGGAGTTGGATGAGGCAGAGAGATAGGCCTCAAATTTCTCCTGGTCGAATTCGTACTCGACCTCTTCGATCACCGGATCGGAATCCGTAGCTGCGACTGCGATCTCGGATGCAAGACCGGTGGCTCCCACTGTGGTCGCCAGCTTGTTCTCGGGAAAAGTCACTATCTTTTTCATTGGTGAAATCATTCTACCTTGATGGGATTACAAATGAGTTTCGAATAAAAATCGCCTTTTTATAAGGCTTTTTACAATGAAAAAATGATAAAAATTACAACTTTCCTCCTTGTGAACAAGCGGGCTCCGTTTATCGGATCACAAACTGCGTGGGATTCTTTGCTGTCTTGGGGATGTATTCCGTGGACCACCGCGATTCCTTTCCCAATTGTTGATCGAGCGAGATGCGGATGCGGATCTAGATCTAAAATCCCTCTTTTTTCGTGGGAATTCTTAGATCGATCGGATCGAGATCTAAGCGAATCTGATTAATTAGCCAAGGAATTAATCAGCGTAGTGAACGAATCGACCAAGCGAACTTCGTTACTCTTCTTCGGATCAAGGCCAAGCTTGATCCAAAGGATGGTTTGTTGTTGTAGATGCGGATCGAAAACTTTGGATCTTGAATCATAAATCTCCCCGTGCAAGTCTAGATCTTGATCTCCTCTCCTTGGAAATTCTCTAACCCTAGGCACACACAAGAGTTCTGGCTATCTCCTCTTTTTATCTCTGCCGACCTCGAAAATGAAACCCTAGCCGTCACTTTTATAGGTACGCTTGGCGGATGCGGTGGGCAAAAGCCCATTCGGCCACAGTGTCTCGCCAGGCGAGACACCTCTGGTGTCTCGCTTCGGCGAGACACCTCTGGTGTCTCGCTTCGGGCGAGGCGCCTCTGGAGTGTCTCGGTGGCGAGACACCTATGGGTGTCTCGCTTCGGCGAGACACCTCTGGTGTCTCGCTTCGGCGAGACACCTCTGGGTGTCTCGCTCGGGCGAGACGCCTCTGGGTGTCGGTTTTGACCGAGCGGGACCGCCGAAAACTCTGCGTAGGGCGTCTTGAGGAGAGCGTTTGCGTTGCGTTCACTTGTTGTGTCGTCAACGGTTTGCCATTACTTCATCGGATGACTTGTCGATTATTCTCGTCATCACGAGCTACGTTCGGGGACTTATAGGCAATTTTCAACGCCTACACATGGTGGTAAAGTTTTTATAAATATCATATGCATCAGATTTATGTTTCATCAGGTAGACCCATGTAAAACGGGAGTGATCGTCGATGAATGTTATGTAATAACGATTGTTACCACGAGATGGATGTGGAGATGGTCCCCAGATATCAGTATGAATGAGGTCGAAAGGAGCGGAAGCAGTTTGATTGTTTTTTTGAAAAGATTGGGCCAAGTGTTTTGCCAACTTGCAGTCAGTACAAGGTGACAAAGCATCAGTAAAAAAGTTTCCTAATTTACCAGTTGTGGAAAGGGTACGAAGACGAGATAAAGATAGATGACCGAGACGACGATACCAGAGGTCACAGGTGGTTGGTTTAGAGTTAAGGAGGCGAATGACGGATGCAGTGGGAGTGGGGAGGATGAGCTTGTCCATGTAGTATAGGCCACCGATATTACGGCCAGTCCCAACCGTTTGTCCCGTGCGAGGATCCTGTATAAGACAAGATGTAGCGGTGAAGGTAGCAGTATAGTTATGTGATGTGATTTGTGAGACTGAAAGTAAGTTCATTGTGACATTAGGGACATGGTGTACGTTGGGGATCGAGAATTGAGGCTTAATATGCAGGTGACCTACAGAGGTCATGGGTAGTGGTGTGCCATCGGCGGTGCGGACCATGGCTGTGGGAGGTAGGGGCGTTTGGTTGTGGAGGTGTGTTTGTGATGACGTAAGATGATGTGTAGCATCCGAATCTAAAATCCATGGGTTAGTCTTTGTACCTGATTGAGTGACATACGAAGTAGCAGCCGAGCCTGTGTTGGGTGAGGAAGTGGATGGATGTAGCGCCTGTAGGAGATCAGTGTAGGATGATGATGTGGATGGAATTTTGCCGACAGTCGCCTGGGGCGTTGGGGGCAATGTCTTAGCTAGCTTCACTCGACACTTATCTGTAGAATGTCCGTAGAGTTTGTGGGTGTCACACCATTATTTGCGTGCTGAGGTGAAGCCAGGTTGTTGCTGTCTCGTCGACGAGGTGTATTGTTGATAGGAAGGACCACGGTGAGTGGCTGAGCGTGAGATGACGTGAACGGAGCTCGGGTTGATGGAAAGTGTGTTCAGGTGAAGACATGTTTCTTCAGCCTGTAACTCTGTGATAGCTGTTTCAAGAGTGGGTCTAGGTGACCGGTGGATGAGTTGGCTGCGGACGGATTCAAACTCTGGTTGGAGCTTCATCAGGAACTAAAAGAGACATTGCCTATCTCTGTTGTTGTGGTGAATGGCCCTGGAAGTCGAGACAGTAAGGGGTGTTTCAAGGGTTGCGAGTTGTTCCCAGAGGTCAAAGATGTGGGTATAGAACTCGCGAATCGAACGATCGCCCTGTGTAACCATGGATGTCTCCTGGTATAGTTAAGGAGGCGAATGGCGGATCACGGTGGGAGTGGGGAGGATGAGCTTGTCCATGTAGTATAGGCCACCGATATTACGGCCAGTCCCAACCGTTTGTCCCGTGCGAGGATCCTGTATAAGACAAGATGTAGCGGTGAAGGTAGCAGTATAGTTATGTGATGTGATTTGTGAGACTGAAAGTAAGTTCATTGTGACATTAGGGACATGGTGTACGTTGGGGATCGAGAATTGAGGCTTAATATGCAGGTGACCTACAGAGGTCATGGGTAGTGGTGTGCCATCGGCGGTGCGGACCATGGCTGTGGGAGGTAGGGGCGTTTGGTTGTGGAGGTGTGTTTGTGATGACGTAAGATGATGTGTAGCATCCGAATCTAAAATCCATGGGTTAGTCTTTGTACCTGATTGAGTGACATACGAAGTAGCAGCCGAGCCTGTGTTGGGTGAGGAAGTGGATGGATGTAGCGCCTGTAGGAGATCAGTGTAGGATGATGATGTGGATGGAATTTTGCCGACAGTCGCCTGGGGCGTTGGGGGCAATGTCTTAGCTAGCTTCACTCGACACTTATCTGTAGAATGTCCGTAGAGTTTGTGGGTGTCACACCATTATTTGCGTGCTGAGGTGAAGCCAGGTTGTTGCTGTCTCGTCGACGAGGTGTATTGTTGATAGGAAGGACCACGGTGAGTGGCTGAGCGTGAGATGACGTGAACGGAGCTCGGGTTGATGGAAAGTGTGTTCAGGTGAAGACATGTTTCTTCAGCCTGTAACTCTGTGATAGCTGTTTCAAGAGTGGGTCTAGGTGACCGGTGGATGAGTTGGCTGCGGACGGATTCAAACTCTGGTTGGAGCTTCATCAGGAACTAAAAGAGACATTGCCTATCTCTGTTGTTGTGGTGAATGGCCACGGAAGTCGAGCGATAGGGGTGTTTCAAGGGTTGCGAGTTGTTCCCAGAGGTCAAAGATGTGGGTATAGAACTCGCGAATCGAACGATCGCCCTGTGTAACCATGGATGTCTCCTGGTATAGTTAAAACTCTCGAGCGTCATCTAACTGTGTGTAAATGTGCTGAAGATATGCCCAGAGGGATATGGCAGTGTTGAATTGTGCAAGCTAAAGTCGAATGGAGGGTGAGACGGATTGTACGATTGCAGCGATGACGCGATCTTCAGCAAGAGTCCAAATCATAAGGGTAGACTCATAAGAGGAGAGGGCGGCTGTATCCTTGGTGAGATCACCGGTAGGAAGTGGTAGAGTTGGAGGTTTTGAGGTACCGTCGATGTGTCCCCAAAGCCCACGACTACGAAGAATGACTCGTAGGAAGTAGGACCAGAGACGGTAGTTATCACCATCGAGTTTTACATCGATGGGCTGTTGATGGAAGTGCATTTCTGGCATTGTCATAACAACTTACCGCTTATCTGAAGGATATTACTCCGTGATTAGTTTAAGATCTAGGGAGATCTAATTGATAAAGTTGAGGATCTATGAAGATCTAGTTTGTAAGCCAAATGATTGGCGCAAGATCTGATAAGTCAAATGATTGACACAGGATCTATGAAGATCTGGTTGATGAGCCAAATGATTGGCGTTAGTCTTCATATGGGTGATGAGCCAAATGATTGGCGTAAGATCTCTGAAGATCTGGTGCAAGTGGTGCGGTTTTGGCTCTGTTGGTCGAGCTTTGGTGCAGATCCGGTGCACGTCGTGCGGATCTGGTGCACGGTGGTGCAGATCCGATGCACGATGGTGCAGATCTGGTGCATGTTGGTGCGGTCGATGCACGGTGGTGCAGATCCGATGCACGATGGTGCAGATCTGGTGCATGTTGGTGCAGATCTGATGCACGTTGGTGCGGATCTGATGCACGGTAGTGCGGATTAGATTTGTGGGGTTGGGATTTGATGAGGGAATTGATTGAATGTCTCTGATACCATATTAGAAACAGAGCAAATCAAGAGAAAAGAGCAATTGTATTCATTGGTATTGTGGTATATATATACATTGTGAGTAGCATTGTTTTATTACTCTACCCGATGTAGGACTAAACAAAAGAGACAATCTATGCAATATTTAACACATTCATATGTTCGAAATTATTTGGTTCAATGGGCATGTATTTGGAATGAATTTTGAAATTAAGAATACATTGGTAAATTCTGATTTTTGAGAAATTTTATTTTATTTGAATATTTTTTGTCACATTGTTTGTATATTTTAATTTTATATAAATTTCTGTTTCATTTTGCCTCTATATATGTTTTTAATATCTGAATTGTATCTTTATTCGTTTTTGCAGATATGAGCTTTGAATTTTCTTATCTGTCTATATCCATATTAGTATTTGTTTTGATGGACCGCATCATACGTGAGAGCACATATTCTTTTAGAACACCCTGCACACTACGAGCTATCCGATCCAAACACAGGGCAATGAAAATATCTAAACTGTCCCTCTACTTCTTCTCCATTTTGTTTTAGAATACTTAATCTTGTGCAGATCGTTCTGATAGAATTTGTACTCCCGACCCATTTGTACTTATAATTCAAGCTCCTTCAATTTGCTAGTTTTGATCTAAACGCAACCTATCACTTTAACAAGTCTACTTTACATACCTCGGCTTCAATTTCATCATATAAAAAAACGCTGTTTTAGAACAGTCAATGCATGTTGAGCAGAGTCATTATAGATATCAAAAGGCATCAAAATACTTTCAGTAAGTCCAGTATCTTGAGACTCAATCACATGATCCACCAGCATCCAAGGAAGAGAACATTCAATTGGAAACTACATGCAAATTTTATAATTAAAGTTCATCTCTATCATTGTGTCCCAAATTCAGTCAACATCGAAATGGGATCTGAAAATTGTACACAATATTGTTGGATATTCATGTGTGAGTATAGTCCCACATTTGATAGGATAAATAAGAGTTATGAGTTTTAGATATAAAAGTTGTGGCCAATCCCTAGTAGTTGATGGCTAAGATCAGGAAGAAAGCTAGACCAAGTCAAGTTAATCAACGGACTCCCGTGGAGTGGAGTGATATGGTCAGGTTAGCCCACAAGTGAAGTGGCGGAAGATTTTGATAGTTCATATTTATGTGTGAATATAGTCCCATATGGATTTGGGCCAATACAAGTGAAGTGGTGAAAGATCTTGATCATGAGTATAGTCCTTCATCGGTTTGAGCTAATACAAGTGAAGTGGTGGAAGATCTTGATAGTTCACATACTCACGTGTGAAAATAATCACACATCGAATAAGTTAAGTAAGAGTTAAGGTTAAAATTGGTTCCTATCCTCTGTTTAAAGCTTGTTAACTTTGGGTTGGGCCGGATTTTTACCCAGTCTCTCTCCACATATAAGTTTTGTTTGCTTCTCCCAAATCTCTCTCCACATATAACTGATTATTTAATTAGCTTTTGCCTTGTGTTTGCTCCATCAGATATGATCTCAATGCATTTAGCTCTTAGCTGAGGGACATCTTGTCATCCCCAAATTATCAGTAGAATTTTGCAATAAACTCATGATTGTCCTTGTAGCAGCATTCCGATCGAAGAAGTAACTAACAACATTCATTTCTCGCCCCAGACAACCAAACCATTAGGTTAGACATATTACGATAGTTTGGTAAGGAAATTTGCTTAACCTTCTGGGTATCAAAATGTTAAAGAAATATTTTGGAGTATCAAAGTGAAAATGGATTTAAAGTTTGGGGTATTAAATTGTTAAACGATACTTTGAAATATCAAAGTGATAAAAGGGGTAAACTTCGGGTACCAAAGTGAAAATAAGACTTTTCTTCATGAGAAAGGAAGCCGCATAACAATAAAGTAATGCGCCGAAGGAAAGCGCGTCCTTGGATTTGAAAGCTACGTTAATGATTTATATCAATCTGGTAGAACGTATGACAATTGGCAACACTAAAAAAACCAATTAAGTGACAAAATATTATGTGGATGATATTTGAATTGATGATAAGGTTAGGTGGCTAATCCTATATATCTCATAGGATTTGGAATTCCTATATTGCTTGAAGATAGAAGTCTAATTCTTTAAAGCCGTGAGATGTAATTCCTATATTGTTTGAAGATAGAAAAAACTAAACGTTTTGAATATAATAGATGACACTTTTTGACTTTGAAGCGCAATTTGATTTGGAAGTGCGGCAAATGAGACAGGTTTGTAGGCAGGCAAGAACTTCTCCAGGTCAAGGCCTTGAGCAAAGACGAGCGTTGTTAGCATTGAATTAGGCTCTACTAACATTTTATTTCAATTAGTGGAGTTTTTGCACGTAACATTTTATTTTATTTTAGTCTCTAGACAGATCTCTACTAGATGGGATGCACTTGTGGTCAAATATCCTTAGTGTTTTTTGACTTTATGTTTCTATTATGAATCGGTTGCAAAGTATTTTATGATATGGATTTGGGTTATAAAAAGCCAAAGCAAAAAAAAGTACACTAATTTCTTATAAGTTTTTAAACTAAATTTAATAATTTTTTCTTTTATTTTCAAAATGCAATTTCAGAAGATGCATTAGTTGAAATTTGTCATACTGTCGGATGCATGTGTGTTGCACGTAGACTTACTTGTTTTATTTTTTGAATTTACTTTAGAAGCAGAAAATTGAATAATATTATAATTTATTGATAGAATAATGAAAAAAGTTTTTTACATTATAAATAATGAAATAGTTTTTTTATTGTTAAATTAAAGATTGTTTAATTAAAGTTTGTTGTATAATTTGAAAAGTCTGGTTCTTGGATGTAATTATAGAAAGCTTTGGGGAGTTATATGTGACATGTTATATAATTTATTGAAAATTTTAATTTTGGATGTAAGTATAGAGAATTTCAGGATTTATTTGTAATTTTCACATCATTAATTAGAACTCTAGACTGAGCGCACTATAAGTTCACTATAAAAATAGATATCTCCAAATTTGAACATCGTGTTCAAAAGAATATTTTCTTATCCGGCCACATTGCTTATCAACTTAGTATAAACTCTACAAAGTTTCTTTTGGGATATTTTACAAATACTAAAATACAAAATCCATTGTCTCATTCCAACAACTTTCTAAGATCTAGTTTTCTCTTTTTTTGAGATTTTAGAAATTGACTCTCCGTTCATGTAGAACTTCTAGAACATTACCCGACAAAGATATGAAGAAGATGTTCTAGAGTAGCAGGAAAGTGAGTTGTTCAATGCAAATTATATGATCCGAATTGCTTCTCAAAATAGTGAAAGGACAAATAGTGAAAGGACAATGATATTATTGTGCATTGAACCTGTTGGGCGCGCGGACCGCGGAACCGTCGAGAGAAACCACCACAAACGATAGCAAAAACACAATAAAAGAGTAAAGACACGAGATTTACGTGGTTCGGCAAGTTGCCTACGTCCACGGGGTAAGGAGGGGGGATTTTCACTAATAGAAAGAGAGAATACAAATTAGGATTACAAGTTCTCACAAAGAAACCCTAAAAACAAACCTCTCAATCTCTCAAAAGATCTCCTCTCCAAAGATGCACCAAACTCTCTCAAAGGCTGCTCCAAAACGTGCTTCTTAGCATTCAAATAATCAGGTTTAGGGTTATTTATAAACTCTAAACGAACCGGGTTTAAAACCAAAACCCGTTTTGAATCTGCCAGATTAGTCGACTACTACTTCATATTAGTCGACTACTCATCAGATTAGTCGACTACTACTTCATATTAGTCGACTACTACTTCATATTAGTCGACTACTACTTCATATTAGTCGACTACTACTTCATATTAGTCGACTACTCATCAGATTAGTCGACTACTACTGCAAATTAGTCGACTACTAAGCCCGAAAACTGCTTGTGCATGTTTTTGTGCATGTTCTACAATTCTCCACCTCGTACATCATTTGATTTACCTCAAATTTTGGACGAACACCGTAAGAACACCAAGAACATCTAGAGATCACCATTAGCCAATCCAGCCAATCCAACAAGGCCACTACACCGCGGATCGCCACGCATCTCCACCGGATCAAGCTCACCGTAGTTCACCTCAAATCATCTCCACCTTACCCATTACCGCCCCGAAGGGCCATGCCCTCTTGGGCAAATCAACACGAGCTGATATGAAGCAAGTCCAAGCAATGCTTAAACTTACTACACGTGACCACCTTGGTTAACATGTCGCGGGATTCTCATTCGTGTGCACCTTCATGAGAGAAATATCACCTCCTCTATGACATCCCGCACAAAATGATACGACATCAATATGCTTGGTACGAGCATGATGAACTGATTCTTCGCCAAGTGAATTGCACTCATTTGTCACACCACAAGTTCACGTTTTCTGCTCAATCCCCAAATCGTCTAGAAGACCCCACAACCACAATGCTTCCTTCACTCCCTCGCCATGGCCATGTACTTTCCGTAGTAGAAAGTGCCATCAGAGTCTGTAACATCGATCGCCAACTAACCGGAGCTCCATGTATCTTAAATACATAACCAGTAGTAGATCGCCGTCTATCTAGATCGCCCGCATAATCAGAGTCCACAAACCCGTCAATCTGACATGTTTCTCCACCAAAACAGACCGTATCAAGCTGTACCCTTTATGTACGAGGACCCACTTCACTGCTTCCCGGTCGCCTTTCGGATTCGCCATGAATCTCGACCACACTAACCGCCAGGAAATATCCGGCGTGTACACACCATTGCATACATTAAGCGCCAACTGCACTAGCATAGGAACACGCTCCATGTGCGCCTTCTCTTCCGCTGTAGTGGGAGATTGATTACCAGAAAGCCTAAAGTGTGGAGCCAATGGAGTCACCACCGACTTAGCACTTTGCATCCCGAACCTCGCGATCACCCGCTCTATGTAGCCCTTCTGACTCAAGAACAATCGTCGATTCGCCCGCTCTCTTCTAATCTCCATACCCAGTATTTTCCTAGCAGCACCCATGTCCTTCATCTCGAACTCTTCACCAAGTTGAGATTTCAACCTATCTATCTCCACCACGCTCTTAGAAGCAATAAGCATGTCATCCACATACAAAGAAGATAGATAAAATTACCTCCATGAAGCTTCGAATGTAAACACAACAATCATGATCGCCAGGAAAACCCATGCTTCAAAGATGAAGGAGTCAAATCGCTTGTACCATCACGGGAGATTGCTTTAATCCATACGGTGACTTCCTCAAGCGACACACATGGTTCTCCTTATCCTCAACCTTGTAGCCCTCAGGTTGATGCATGTAGATCTCTTCATCCAAGTCTCCGTGCAAGAAGGCCGTTTTAACATCGAGTTGATCCAGCTCAAAATCACCATAAGCAACAATACTCAATAGCACCCGAATAGATGTGTGTTTCACCACCGGAGAAAATATCTCATTGTAATCCACACCCTCTTTCTGTGCAAAACCCTTAGCCACTAGCCTCGCCTTGTATCTTACACCACCGAGCTCTGAAAGATCTTCCTTTCTTTTATACACCCACTTACAACCAATAGCTTTTCTTCCCTACGGGCAATGGGACCACCTCCCATGTTTGGTTCTTCGAAGAGATTCCATCTCTTCCTCCATCGCAGACCAACCAACTCTCACTATCCTTGTCCCGAATAGCTTCCTTGAAGGAGACCGCTCGTCCTCCTCCACCGAGAGTCGTATTCAACCATATTAGCTTGCCCATAGTGCTTGAGGTTGATCAGCCCCGACTTCAAAACACGCTTGTATGCTCGCTTTGGCCTAGTGGAAGCCAAATTATCCTCGAGCTGCTGTTGTTGTAGTGCTGTGTATTTTCTGCTGAACCTCTGCTCAAGCTCATCATCTACGACTTCCCACTTGAGCACGATTAGAACCTAGTTGGTCTTTAGGTTCTATTTCAATAACACGAGACTTAGAAGTCTCACCGGTCATAACACCATCATCCTTGGGCCCTAGCAATCATGGATTTCTCATCAAAGGTAACATCCTGGCGACCACGAACTTTGAATCTTCCGTACACCAAAGGCGATAGATAAAATTACCTCCATGAAGCTTCGAATGTAAACACAACAATCATGATCGCCAGGAAAACCCATGCTTCAAAGATGAAGGAGTCAAATCGCTTGTACCATCAGCCGGAGATTGCTTTAATCCATACGGTGACTTCCTCAAAGCGACACACATGGTTCTCCTTATCCTCAACCTTGTAGCCCTCAGGTTGATGCATGTAGATCTCTTCATCCAAGTCTCCGTGCAAGAAGGCTGTTTTAACATCGAGTTGATCCAGCTCAAAATCACCATAAGCAACAATACTCAATAGCACCCGAATAGATGTGTGTTTCACCACCGGAGAAAATATCTCATTGTAATCCACACCCTCTTTCTGTGCAAAACCCTTAGCCACTAGCCTCGCCTTGTATCTTACACCACCGAGCTCTGAAAGATCTTCCTTTCTTTTATACACCCACTTACAACCAATAGCTTTTCTTCCTACGGGCAATGGGACCACCTCCCATGTTTGGTTCTTCCGAAGAGATTCCATCTCTTCCTTCCATCGCAGCCAACCAACTCTCACTATCCTTGTCCCGAATAGCTTCCTTGAAGGAGACCGGCTCGTCCTCCTCCACCGAGAGTCGTATTCAACCATATTAGCACGCCCATAGTGCTTGAGGTTGATCAGCCCCGACTTCAAAACACGCTTGTATGCTCGCTTTGGCCTAGTGGAAGCCAAATTATCCTCGAGCTGCTGTTGTTGTAGTGCTGTGTATTTTCTGCTGAACCTCTGCTCAAGCTCATCATCTACGACTTCCCACTTGAGCACGATTAGAACCTAGTTGGTCTTTAGGTTCTATTTCAATAACACGAGACTTAGAAGTCTCACCGGTCATAACACCATCATCCTTGGGCCCTAGCAATCATGGATTTCTCATCAAAGGTAACATCCTGGCGACCACGAACTTTGAATCTTCCGTACACCAAAGGCGATAGCCTTTACGCCTTTGCATATCCCAAGAATATTGCCTTCTTGGCCCTCGCGTCAAGCTTTCCCTCGTTGGCGTGATAGTAGGCGGTACATCGAAAATTCGAGCCTATCATAATCGCATGCTCCTGACCACACCCTATAGGGTGGATCACCATCCAATGTCGAATGTGGTGAACGGTTCACAATGTAACAAGCTGTAGCCACCGCTTACGCCCACCATTCGTTGCCCAATCACGCATAAGATCGCATACTCGCGCCTTTTCCGCGGTGTTGGTTCGATCTCTCGCGACCCCATTCTGGCGTGGTGTAGACTGGCTGTCGATGTCGAACAATTCCCTCGATCACGAACTCCTTGAAAGCACCATCGTATACTGCATGCGGTTATCGGATCTCGGCGTCTTCAATTTCTTTCTGTCTGTTCTCAACCATTGTTCTCCACTTCTTGAATGTCTCGAACACCTCATTCTTATGCCTCGAGAAAGTAAATCCAAGCATACCTAGAATAATCATCAATAAATGAGACATAATACACGGAACCACCCTTGGAAGTTGTGCGAGCGGACCCCAAACATCCGTGTGCACATAATCTAGTATCCCTCGCTCTTAGACTTCTTTGTTGAAACTTGACCACGTGTGACTTTCCATACACACAATCCTCGCAAAAATCCATGCTAGGTTCCTTGATTCTTATTGAGACCCTCTTTACCAAGCGAACTAGACCCTTCTCGACATATGCCCAAGCCGCCTATGCCATAACCGTGTGTGCTCACATGGGTCTCCACCACTTCCTTCAGCCTCCAACCACGATTCCCCTGCCACCGCCGTATTCGAGAGTATATAGATTACCGTGGCGAACACCCTTCATCACTACTAAGGAACCACGAACAACCTTCTTCACTCCGTTTTCGTCACAATCCGCAACCACCGGAGTCCAAAGCACCAACCGAGATAAGATTTTTCCGCAAGTCGGGAACATGCCTCACATCCGTCAAGGTTCGAACCACTCCATCATGCATCTTGATTTTGATATTACCTAGCCCCACTGTTTTACAAGCATGGTTATTCCCCATCAATACAGTTCCACCATCAATGCCTCGTAGGTAGTAAACCATTTCCTATTTGGACACATATGGTAAGAGCAACCGAATCAAGTATTCACTTCCGGAGATCTCCTCGCCACCCGTGGCGACATAGCATTCCTTATCGCTCCTTCCTCAAACGTAGCTCGCTTCTTCCTTGCCCTCTCTCCTCTCGGTCTTGTTGTTGTTCTTCTTTCCACCTACTCTCTTATTTGGACGGTCGACTTTGAAATGTCGGCTTCACCGCGACTTGAAACATCCTTTTCCGCAAGAGGTCTTGATTTAGATCTAGACTTTCCTCCCTTGCCTTTTCCTCGCTCATTGCTCCTTCCTCTTGCAAACAATCCTGCGCTTGTTCCTGTTACGCCGGTGGCCATGTCACTAGTTGCCGTCTTAGAAGATCGTCCGCTAGAAGTGCCGTTCTAGTCTCATCCATCTTCGATTTTCTCCCACAAGCCTCGGTGTTTGCACGAGGTTCTCATAAGACTTCGGCAGAGACAGTAGTAGAAGCGCTGATCCTCGTCTCCTACTTTAACATCTATGTCTTTCAAATCGATATGATCCTATCAAACTTGTTGATGTGTTCCGGATTGATGAGCCCTCCTCCATCTTGCAAGTATACAATTTGGATTTTAAGTAGATCCGGTTAGTTAGACTCTTCGTCATGAAGGTACCCTCTAACTTCTTCCACACGCCCTGACCGTTTCCTCTCCATCTACCAAGAAAGCTACATCCCTCTCGAGGCATAGGATAATCGGCGCGTGCTTCGAGATCCAACTCCTCCCAATCCTCATCGACATATCCTTGTTCTTCTTCTCCTTTCCATCCAAAGTCTTGTGCAATTTTTGCGAAATTAGAAAATTTTTCATCGCATCCTCCAATAAGAAAAATCGTTCTTCCCATTGAACTTTTCAATCTCGAATTTTCCCACTTTGGTGATTCTTGGTTGACGCCATCCTCTGTTTGTCTTCGTGAATCCGCTTCTCGGGAATCACCGAACACCCCTCAAATTAGAAATTACACCACTTCAATCGAACAATAGCTCGATACCAATTGTTGGTAGCGGACCGCGAACCGTCGAGAGAAACCACCACAAACGATAGCAAAACACAATAAAAGAGTAAAGACACGAGATTTACGTGGTTCGCAAGTTGCCTACGTCCACGGGGTAAGGAGGGGATTTTCACTAATAGAAAGAGAGAATACAAATTAGGATTACAAGTTCTCACAAAGAAACCCTAAAACAAACCTCTCAATCTCTCAAAGATCTCCTCTCCAAAGATGCACCAAACTCTCTCAAAGGCTGCTCCAAAACGTGCTTCTTAGCATTCAAATAGTCAGGTTTAGGGTTATTTATAAACTCTAAACGAACCGGTTTAAAACCAAAACCCGTTTTGAATCTGCCAGATTAGTCGACTACTACTTCATATTAGTCGACTACTACTTCATATTAGTCGACTACTACTTCATATTAGTCGACTACTACTTCATATTAGTCGACTACTACTTCATATTAGTCGACTACTACTTCATATTAGTCGACTACTACTTCATATTAGTCGACTACTACTGCAGATTAGTCGACTACTAAGCCCGAAAACTGCTTGTGCATGTTTTTGTGCATGTTCTACAGAACCTCAAATTTGATTGAACTTATGAAGCTGCCGATTTTTTTTATTTGCATAACGATGTTCAGGTGAAGTTGTTTACGCGCTGGACTATTGGTTCTCACAATTATAGATAATTTTGTTATGACAAACCCTCAGGATAAACTAAAATCAATCACACGAAAGCACGAATATATTGAGAACACACACAAATATATACGTTGTTCAACTTATAGCCTACATCCACAGGCGAAGGAGGAGAATTGCTTTACTAAATTATGAGGAATACAATATGGAATCTCTCAAACACTCAATCCCTGACACACCCCAATATCTCAATCAATCTCTCTCACAATCTCTAATTAATTAGATCAACAAATAGAGAGCTAAACAATTACAATCTTAACAAAGAACTCCCTGTTCTTTTCTCTAGAAGCTACGCTTTCAAAGTCTCTGGTTGGATGAATATATAGATGCTTCTCCGAGCCCTACATGACCCGATGAAATTGGGTTGTTGCAGGACTACTATGGAATCGAAATTCAAATCCAAGAGATTGGTAGTTACAGAAACAATGAGTCCATGTGATTCTAGTCTTCTAGGCTCTTCGTTCCAAATCAAATTCAAAGCCACACCTTATCTCTTAGCCAATAACATGTGCACAAGACTCAGTCATTGATCCTATTTGAAATAGGATTATGCACTAATTAACCCTTTTGTCCTTATCTCCAATTCACACAGCAAATCCTAATCAAGGCAAACTGAGATATATTAATTTCGATGCCGAAGTTCGATTGAGTGCCGAGTATTTGAGTCACAACATAACAAATCTCCACATTGACTCAAATAAACAGAAAATTCCTCACTCCAAACTAAGCTAACTTACTCCACCTTCTCCAATAGCCCCACAAGGCAACTAAGTGCGGCACGTATCAATCAAGTCCAAGCCCGGCTTGAACTTGCTTACTGAAAGAGGCCTCATCAACAAATTGACTGAATTGTCCGCACGACGACTGTAACTTTTAGTGAAGTTATCACCTGAAGTAGCTTCTGAATAGCTGAAGGGCACAAAATTGTCAACCGACTATGTATAAGCTACTGTATCTTCATATCTTTACGGTGATCGAATATCTCATCTAGACCGATCTCTAGCAATAGTGTATTCCCGCTCTTTCTACAGCTGCTGAGGTGCTTCACCTACTTGAACGGGATCTGGCTGTTGAACTCCCGTAGTTTTATCCTGCTAAAAAGCTGAATAACGACTTTCTAACTCCACCTTATGTTCTGTAGTGTGCGCCTTATCGTCAACTAAAACCGGTGACTATTTTTGGTGGAACATAACAGACTCATGAAAAGTGACATCACGGCTGATAATAATCTTAGGAGACTTCGGATCAAGACACCACAATCTAAAATCCTTAACGCCCGATGCATAACCTAGGAATATGTACTTCTTCGCTCGCGGCTCAAGTTTCCCTTAACTAACGTGCGCATATGCAGGGCAACCAAATATTCTAAGATTAGAATAACCCACAGGCTTACCGGACCAAACCTCCTCTGGAGTTTTACTACTAATAGTAGTAGATGGTGACCGATTCACTAATTAACAAGCCGTATTCACCGCTTCCGCTCAGTATTTCTTGCCTAAACCTGCATTGAACATCATACAACGAGCTTTCTCCAAAAGGATTCTGTTCATGCGTTTTGCCACTCCATTCTATTACGGTGTACGAGGGACTGTACGATGTCTAACTATTCCCTCCTGATTGCAGAACCCATTAAATTTTTGTCCATAAAACTCAAGGATATTATCAGTTCTAAGCCTCTTAATCAGCCTCCCAGTCCGCTTCTCAATCAAAGACTTCCACTGCTTGAAAGTCACAAACACCTCATATTTATATCTCAAAAAATAGACCCAAACCTTCCTAGAGTAGTCATCAATGAAGGTCAACAAATATCTCGAACTACCACCCTTCGAGGCGATTTGAGAAAGTCTCCAAAGATCTGAATGAATGTAATTCAAAGTACCTTTAGTCTGATGCACTGCTGTACTGAAGCTGGCTCTTTTATGCTTCTCGAAGATGCAATGCACGCAGAATCACAATTTTCCTGTACTCTGTCCATATAAAAGATCCTTTTTGCTCAACTCGGCCAATCCGCGCTCACTCATATGACCAAGTCTCATATGCCATAATCTGGCAGTATCAACTCCTGATATCGATGATGCAACTGTAGCCGAACCGGTAACGGTAGAACCCTGCAAAACGTACAAGCTACCAATCTTCTTTCCTTTCATAACCATAAGAGGGCCATTTATAATCCTAAGAACTCCAGCTTCACCTGAAAAATTACACCCAAGACGATCAAGAGTGCCCAAAGATATGAGATTCTTCTTTAAATCTGGAACATGCCTAACATCAGTCAAAGTCCTGATGACTTCATCATGCATCTTAATCCGAATTGTGTCTATCCCGACAGTCTTTCATGAGGCGTTATTCCTCATGAGAACAACTCCACCATCAATAGCTTCATAAGTGGTGAACCAGTCCCGATTAGGACACATATGATAAGAACAACCTGAATCTAAAATCCAAGCATCCATGCTCCTGGTTTTATCATCTGTAACCAACAAAATCACATATTCAGCAATACCAACTTCAGCGGAGTGCTCCTTTGATTTTTCTTCATATTCATTTTGTTTATTCTTGTTCTTCAATTTGTAACAATCGGTCTTGTTGTGCCCTTTCTTCTTGTAATATTTACATGTCAGATTCTTGTGCTTTGACTTATACCTGTTACCTCCAAAGCTCCTTTTTTCTGATCTTCCTCGAACAAATAAGCCACCAGCTTTATCACCACTTTCGCTTGTGGTTAACTCTTTATCAATCTTCTCCTTATTCAACAAGTTCTCTTTGACGTCCTTGATGCCAATAGAATCTCGACCGTAAATCATAGTATCCCTGAAGTGCTTGTAGGAAGGCGGCAAAGAACATAATAATAATTGAGCTTGATCTTCATCATCGATCTTAACATCGATCTTACTCAAATCTGTAATTACAGAATTAAATTCACCAATATGAGATTTGATGGGTGTACCTTCCAACATCCGAAGTGTGTACAACCGTTGCTTCAAGAGGAGGCGATTCGTGAGCGACTTCATCAAATACAAATTCTCCAACTTAGACTACAAATCAGCGGCTGTTTTTTCCATGAGAACTTCTTGCAAAACTTCGTTAGTCAAACATAACTGGATCGATGTGAGAGCTTTATCATCCAACTCATCCCAATCTTCCTCGTCAATTTGTAACAATCGGTCTTGTTGTGCCCTTTCTTCTTGTAATATTTACATGTCGATTCTTGTGCTTTGACTTATACCTATTACCTCCAAAGCTCCTTTTTTCTGATCTTCCTCGAACAAATAAGCCACCAGCTTTATCACCACTTTCGCTTGTGGTTAACTCTTTATCAATCTTCTCCTTATTCAACAAGTTCTCTTTGACGTCCTTGATGCCAATAGAATCTCGACCGTAAATCATAGTATCCCTGAAGTGCTTGTAGGAAGGCGGCAAAGAACATAATAATAATTGAGCTTGATCTTCATCATCGATCTTAACATCGATCTTACTCAAATCTGTAATTACAGAATTAAATTCACCAATATGAGATTTGATGGGTGTACCTTCCAACATCCGAAGTGTGTACAACCGTTGCTTCAAGAGGAGGCGATTCGTGAGCGACTTCATCAAATACAAATTCTCCAACTTAGACTACAAATCAGCGGCTGTTTTTTCCATGAGAACTTCTTGCAAAACTTCGTTAGTCAAACATAACTGGATCGATGTGAGAGCTTTATCATCCAACTCATCCCAATCTTCCTCCGTCATTGTAGCCGGTTTCTTCGATTTCCCAAACAAAGCCTTCTTCAATCTGCTCTGTGTCAACACGGCGATCATCCTAACTTATCAAAGGCTGAAACTGATGTTGCCGTCAAACTTCTCGATATCCCACTACGTAGTGGTTGTCGTCATATTCTCGTCCGATCGATAACTGAAGGCTCTGATACCAATTTGTTATGACAAGCCCCAGGATAAACTATCAATCACACGAAAGCACGAATATACCGAGAACACACGAACACAAAGATATACGTGGTTCGGCTTGTAGCCTACGTCAACGGGCGAAAGAAGAGAATAGGTTTACTAAATTGTGAGGAATATAATATGGAATCTCTCAATCACTCAATCCCTAACACACCCCAATAATCTCTATCAATCTCTCTCACAATCTCTAATTAATTAGAGCAACAAATAGAGAGCTAAACAATTGCAACCTTAACAATGAACTCCCCGTTCTTTTCTCTTGATGCCGCGCTTTCAAAGTCTCTAGTTGGATTAATATATAGATGCTTCTCCGAGCCCTACATGACACGATGAAATTGGGTTGTTGCAGGACTATTATGGAATCAAAATTCAAATCCAAGAGATTGGTATTTACAGAAACAATGAGTCCATGTGATTCTAGTCTTCTAGACTCTTCGTTCCAAATCAAATTCAAAGCCACACCTTATCTCTTAGCTAATTTTGTCCATTTTCAAATCTATTAATTACAACAGCAACAACAACCAAGCCTTTATCCCAAATGTTTGGGGTTGGCTACATGAATCCTATTCTTCCATTCCATCCTGTTATGAGTCATCTCCTCCGTTAAGTTAGTCTTAATCATATCCTTCTTAACAGCTTCTAACCAAGTCATTCTAGGTCTACCTCTAGATCTCATAGCCCCATTAATTATAATATTATCGTTTTTTCTAATCGGCGCACTAAACGGTCTCCGTTGTACATGACCAAACCATCTTAATCTATTCTCTCTCATTTATCCTCAATAGGAGCAACCTCTAATTTACTACGGATGCTCATCTTAATAATCCTAAAGAGATAAATAACAAACACAATGTTGAGTCTTTACGGCAGCTGAATTAATGGCTCTCTTTATGTTTTGGAATCCTACGAACACGTTGATAATCATCTTCATTTAATCGCAGTGGCCTATGATCAAAAAGTTTTCGATCTGGAGCTGGCTTCTTTGCCGGAGATGAAGGACGTATCATTTATGCAAATTACTCAAAAATATTAAATCGTAGAAAAATATTAAAAATATTCACGAAGTTGCATTAAATGGGCATCAAATATGTGAAATATTGATAGCAGAAGCAGGACAGGATGATAATTAACATATCAATTAAACATGAAAAAAAGTAATTAAGCATGTAGAACTAAAACATCGGCACACAAAAATAGTGAATAAATATATGCAGACATTGTACACCATGCTTCCATGCTGAGTTTTGTTCAGTCATCTTCTCAAGAAAGATAGGGATGAACTTAGAAATTACTGTGCCGTGGTGTAAATCACTGCCTTAAAAGCTATTTCGCCCCGACCGTGGTGCAAATCGGCTACTTGGCGGTCGCTCCCCAAGGTTAACACAGCGTCCTCAAATCATGTGCACTCATAATTAGAGGAATGAAACTCAGCTCGAACAATTGCTCAAGAATTGAATAGAAGAAAACTATTGTTTTTGAACAGAGAAAGAAAGTTAATTTTGTTTCTGTATATCTCAGGCTAGCAAAACCAAAAATATTTATAGATAGATTTTTTCTCCCGTTAGTGGATCAAATATTGCCAATTAAATCAGCACTAATGGGCATTGATAAGGTTAACGGTAGACAACATTAATAGAGAACATTAATCAGCAAATTTGCTAATTAAGGTAATATCTAATCACATAATAAAGAAATATTGCTTCACAATTAAAGGGTGATCAAAGGGAAAAGTGAATGTTTCTGGTGAGAGAATTGAGGACTCAAAACGTGGGCTATTTACTATATTTGCTAGTATTCGTATATTTTGCATTATATCCCTCTCATAAAGTTGTTTTTACATCCATTTGGTGTATTATCAATTTATGAATTGCAGCTAAGGCAATAAGAGCACGCACAGTGGCAATCTTAGTGACAGGTGAATAAGTATCAAAGAAATCTATGCCTTTCTTTTGGGTGTATCCCTTGGCGACTAGTCTAGCCTTAAACTTATCAATATACCCATCAACTTTCAATTTCTTTTTAAACACCCACTTGCACCCTATGAGTAAACTTATTGTTGAGTCTTGGGTTATATTCTTAATATAGAACTGAACACTTGCTAAGCATTTTTTGTTTCTGTTGGGTCATCTTTCCCGAATCTAGTGAACGGTAGCTAGTATGCTAGAATTGAACATCCAGGTTGTGAATCACCGAAACTCTTTGATATATGCTATATGAACTGTTAAACAACAAAGACTCCCCAAACTTTCGATATAAACCATCAGTTGACTCCGACATAGAAATTTAAAACCTTGTTATGTAATTTCGTTCACATTATATATATTTCTAGCACTTTTGTAACATGGCTTTAGCAATGTCTTGGAAAACTCTCACTGGTGCTTTGATCACAATCTTGTACACTGGGATCACTCATTTTTTAAGAAAATCATATGTATTAAAGGAAGAATGCATACTTGTGCACTCTTATAGAGAGTGTTACAAACGATCCAAATTAGAATATGCTATACAATAATAACATATAAAAGAATTACAGAAGAGAAAAACAAACAACGAAATATAAAAACAATCAACAACTTTATGACTGCAGAAGAAGAAGCTCGAGGCCAGTGGAACACTGTTTCCTTAAGCAGTCGCCCTCTTGGTCTTGTGAAGACTCTTGTGGACATCTACCTCCGGGATACAACGAGCTGCAAGGTAGCAAAGACCGCCCTCTTGTCAGCGAACCAAACAAGAAGAGAAGAACTTGAGAAAGAGGAGGGGGAGGGATTGCTTTTTCGGTGTGTTTTCGAAGCTTGAAGGACTACGGTATTTATAGCGTGGTGAAGAACGGCCTCGGAGAAAATTTCGGTGGAGATGGAGAGGTAACGTACAGATGACGCAGAGGAAGATCTGTAACCGCCCCACGACTCGTGCAAATAACGCAGAGAAAAATCTGTAACCGCCCCACAATTGGCGTGATCGCCAAATCTGTAACTGCCCCACTCGCGAAATTTCCTCGTGGGCAAGCTGAACCCAAACCCGACCGCGCCTGCACACGAGTTCAGGCTAATCGGGCTAGTTCAGATTCTGGGATTTGCACCCTCCTGCGCGGGCGCGCGAGGCACAATGTCCCCAATAAGAGCTTACCTCCTACTATTGGGCTTTTACTTATAAACTCATCCTCATTCTTTGCTCTACCCAATGTGGGACTAAACTTTCCACTTGTTCTTGGCCCCTTTGGGAACTATTTTTTCCCATTCACCAAAAGCTATTTTTCCAACAGAGAGGCCCACAGGCCCACAAGGAGTGCTACTGTTATATGCCTAATTCACTCAGGATGAGGATAATAAAAAGATTAGGATCAGAATTAAGAAGATTAGTATGCATAATATATCAATCTCCACTATAAGGACCCGGTCAGGGGAAAGGTGAAGATTGTTTTTATCTTATGTTTTGTTCTTTCTAGTCTGAGTCCAACGAAGAACCAAGAAATTCCTCAAGAATGAGAATAAAGAGATAAGGGATATGATATCCCATTCCACATCAGCATATATCTCCAATAATCTACTCATTCTATTTGTTTTGCTCTTTTATGATTATGGGAATTAAACGGCTAGGCTAGCTAAGGTCATATGATATATTTCAGGACTACTTTGTTCAATAAATGGTATTTTAACTTGTTATATCATTCTCATAAATCATGCTCCTGAGCTAAGTGTTGCCCTGGCCAACTCAGATCAAGAAGTGATGATTGGAGTATGTAAAGCTAAGAGATGAACAAATTGGTCTGCCAAATTAGAATAGAGGAGTATTTACTATCTTGTTTACTATCTTCACATCGGCATACATACATATATAATACAATAAAAATGAAAGTTGAACCCTGAGAACAAACAAGAAGTGGGGGGTTGTGTTTCATTTGGTGGAAAGTAGAACCTTTTCTTGCAAAAAGTACCGAGAATTAATGACAGAATTGAGGGTATAGTAAAAAACAAAGACTACAATATTTTCGTGCAAAATAATGTCGAGGTAGGTTATGCAAAAAGTACCTAGAGTATTTACTATTATTGTCATGCAAATTTGGAACATTAATTGCAGCAAAACCATATCGAACTATTAATCATGCAAAAACTGTTATGGATTTGTGATGAGGGAAGAAGAGATGAGAGAGAGATGGTGGCTGCTGAATATTTTGGGAGGAAAGCTCAAGTTCACATTTCTCTCACTTAGGTTTACATATTACATAGTGCTTGGCCCATAGGCCCAATAGCAATTTGGGTCACAATATAACAATCTCCACCTTGAGACAAATTACGTCCAAAACAAACTAAACATAAACTAACTTAAACAAAAGCAAACAAACATAAAGACACAACTAGTATAAACTAAAACTAGCAACAAAAGATAACTAGCAGCAAACTAGAAGCAAAGCAACACCGAACTTGAGCAAAACTTGAACTTTGCAATTGGAAGAGGCTTAGTGAGCATATCGGCGGGATTTGACTCGGTACCAATCTTCTTCACGATAACCTTACCTTCCGAGATCATATCTCGAACAAAATGATACCGAATATCAATGTGCTTAAACCTCTCATTGTACATGCGATCCTTCGTCAAATGAACGGCACTTTGGTTGTCACAATATATCTCAATAGGACCCTCAAATGAGGACATTTCACCAACAAAAGCCTTGAGCCAAATAGCCTCCTTAATAGCCTCCGTAATTGCCATATACTCGGCTTCGGTGCTTGAGAGTGCAATGGTTGATTGAAGTTAAGACTTCCAACTAATTGCACATCCTCCAAAAGTAAACACATAACCGATCAAAGACCGTCTCTTATCAAGATCACCCGCAAAATCCGCATCCACATAACCCGTTAGGTTATCATTGCTCCTTCCAAACTCCAAATGAGCATCAATGGTACCCTTCAAATAGCGGAAAATCCACTTCACCGCTTCCCAATGCCCTTTTCCGGGACAAGAGAGGTACCTACTTACCACACTAACGGCTTGAGCTATGTCGGGCCGAGTACACACCATCAAGTAATAAGACTCCCGACCGCACTTGAATATGGAACTTTCTCCATATAGCTCTTTTCATGATTGGATTTTGGGCTCATATCGGCGCTAAGCTTGAAATGCGTCGCAAGAGGAGTAGACACAACCTTTGCCTTTTCCATACCAAATCGACGTATCACCTTCTCGGCGAAACTCTTTTGTGAAAGAAATAATTTCCGATTGGACTGGTCCCTTGTGATCTCCATACCGAGGATCCTTTTGGCGGCCCCTAAATCTTTCATCTCAAACGCCGAAGCAAGTTGCTCCTTCACCTTCCCAATTTCTCCCAAATCGGAGGCCGCAATCAACATATCATCAACGTAGAGCAACAAATAGATGAACTCATCACCCACTAGCTTCTTGAAGTAAACATGATGTAGAGCATGGCGGACATATTCATGTAGAAGCGGGACCGACTCAAGCCCAAACACGGATCCGCATATATCTCCAATAATCTACTCATTCTATTTGTTTTGCTCTTTTATGATTATGGGAATTAAACGGCTAGGCTAGCTAAGGTCATATGATATATTTCAGGACTACTTTGTTCAATAAATGGTATTTTAACTTGTTATATCATTCTCATAAATCATGCTCCTGAGCTAAGTGTTGCCCTGGCCAACTCAGATCAAGAAGTGATGATTGGAGTATGTAAAGCTAAGAGATGAACAAATTGGTCTGCCAAATTAGAATAGAGGAGTATTTACTATCTTGTTTACTATCTTCACATCGGCATACATACATATATAATACAATAAAAATGAAAGTTGAACCCTGAGAACAAACAAGAAGTGGGGGGTTGTGTTTCATTTGGTGGAAAGTAGAACCTTTTCTTGCAAAAAGTACCGAGAATTAATGACAGAATTGAGGGTATAGTAAAAAACAAAGACTACAATATTTTCGTGCAAAATAATGTCGAGGTAGGTTATGCAAAAAGTACCTAGAGTATTTACTATTATTGTCATGCAAATTTGGAACATTAATTGCAGCAAAACCATATCGAACTATTAATCATGCAAAACTGTTATGGATTTGTGATGAGGGAAGAAGAGATGAGAGAGAGATGGTGGCTGCTGAATATTTTGGGAGGAAAGCTCAAGTTCACATTTCTCTCACTTAGGTTTACATATTACATAGTGCTTGGCCCATAGGCCCAATAGCAATTGGGTCACAATATAACAATCTCCACCTTGAGACAAATTACGTCCAAAACAAACTAAACATAAACTAACTTAAACAAAAGCAAACAAACATAAAGACACAACTAGTATAAACTAAAACTAGCAACAAAAGATAACTAGCGACAAACTAGAAGCAAAGCAACACGAACTTGAGCAAAACTTGAACTTTGCAATTGGAAGAGGCTTAGTGAGCATATCGTGAGTTGACTCGGTACCAATCTTCTTCACGATAACCTTACCTTCGAGATCATATCTCGAACAAAATGATACCGAATATCAATGTGCTTAAACCTCTCATTGTACATGCGATCCTTCGTCAAATGAGCGGCACTTTGGTTGTCACAATATATCTCAATAGGACCCTCAAATGAGGACATTTCACCAACAAAGCCTTGAGCCAAATAGCCTCCTTAATAGCCTCCGTAATTGCCATATACTCGGCCGGTGCTTGAGAGTGCAATGGTTGATTGAAGTTAAGACTTCCAACTAATTGCACATCCTCAAAAGTAAACACATAACCGATCAAAGACCGTCTCTTATCAAGATCACCCGCAAAATCCATCCACATAACCCGTTAGGTTATCATTGCTCCTTCAAACTCCAAATGAGCATCAATGGTACCCTTCAAATAGCGGAAAATCCACTTCACCGCTTCCCAATGCCCTTTTAGGGACAAGAGAGGTACCTACTTACCACACTAACGGCTTGAGCTATGTCGGGCCGAGTACACACCATCAAGTAATAAGACTCCCGACCGCACTTGAATATGGAACTTTCTCCATATAGCTCTTTTCATGATTGGATTTTGGGCTCATATCGGCGCTAAGCTTGAAATGCGTCGCAAGAGGAGTAGACACAACCTTTGCCTTTTCCATACCAAATCGACGTATCACCTTCTCGGCGAAACTCTTTTGTGAAAGAAATAATTTCCGATTGGACTGGTCCCTTGTGATCTCCATACCGAGGATCCTTTTGGCGGCCCCTAAATCTTTCATCTCAAACGCCGAAGCAAGTTGCTCCTTCACCTTCCCAATTTCTCCCAAATCGGAGGCCGCAATCAACATATCATCAACGTAGAGCAACAAATAGATGAACTCATCACCCACTAGCTTCTTGAAGTAAACATGATGTAGAACGCATGGCGGACATATTCATGTAGAAACGGGACCGACTCAAGCCCAAACACGGATCCGGTCGAGGAAAATTGCTTGGGATGAAGAACATGACGCAACTTTCAATCCATAAGTCGAATTTGGACGATTTTTTTTTAAAATCGCATATTTTTTCGAGACGGAGCCAACCAAACCTAACTACGTTCAGTTTGATCACCGTTTATTTCGCCAAATTCCTTCCAGATTGAGAGATATCAGCGTTTTTGTCAGTTTTTTACTATTTTTAGTAATGTTTTAGGAGTCTGTTTTGATTAGGAAGCAAATCCGGTTTGATTCCAAATTTGACCGAATTACTTCCCTAATCATAGGGAGTCTTTTGAGGTTAGTTTTTCTTATTTCTATTTTTGGTAAAGTTCAGGTCAATTAGAAGTCTTGTTTCTATTTTTAGTAGAGTTTGAGTTATAGTAGGAGTCTTGTTTGTTTTCTATTTAAACAGAGTCTTGTAAGCCATAGTGGCATAACTTTCATCAATAAAATTTTATTTATTATATTTTCTTTGTGGATTCGAAGCTCTTCGTGGATTCGAAGCTCTTCGTGGATTCGAAGACGTTCTTTGTGGATTCAGAGAATAACCCTTGGTGGATTCCGAGGTTTCAACTTCCGCGCTGCGTCAAAACACAACTATCATAGCTAGAACGGTGGAAACCAATACTCACCATGAATGAGTCAAATTTCTTGTACCATTGCCGCGGGGATTGCTTAAGGCCATAAAATGACTTCTTCAACAAACAAACATGGTCCTCCTTTCCCGCGACTTCAAAACCCTCCGGTTGCTTCATGTAAATGTGCTCTTTTAAATCACCATGCAAGAAGGCGGTTTTCACATCGAATTATTCCAACTCTAAATCCTTCATTGCAACCAAAGAGAGCAAAACTCGAATGGAGGTATGCTTTACCACGGGAGAGAACACCTCATTAAAGTCCACACCTTGGACTTGGCTATAACCCTTAGCCACAAGTCTGCGCTTGTATCTAATATCCCCGAATTTGAGCCATCGACCTTCTTCTTAAAACCCACTTGCAACCTACAATCCTCTTGCCACTAGGCGGCTTCACAAGAGTCCAAGTTTGGTTATCTTTAATGAATTTAACTCTTCATTCATGGTCGCAACCCAATCGGTTCGCGTTCTTGGAAGAGATAAGCCTCTTTATAACAAGATGGCTCGCTTGAATCTAAATCTTGGCAATAGCCAAACAATAAGCATAATCGAATATCCATATCTTGCGGGTGGTCGGATTTCCCTTCTTGTGCGGTCCCTCGCCAAGGCATATGGTTGATCTTCTTCTTCCTCTTCTTCGACATGAGCATATTCATGATGTGACGTGGCCTCATCACCTTGTTGGACCGGCACCTCAAACTCCACCTTCTTCTCAAACGTCTTGTCCTCCTTACTAGTCGGCTCGGGTGCTCCACCTTGTGTCTTTAACATGGCCGACTCATCAAATATAACATCCCTTGAGATGACGAACTTGGACAATTTAGGACACCATAATTTGTACCCCTTCACATTCATGGGATACCCAACAAAGATACACTTCTTCACCCTTGGCTCCAACTTTCCTTCATTCACATGGAAATAAGCGGGACAACCAAACACCCGCAAGCTCGAATAATCGGCCGGCTTACCCGACCACACTTCTTCGGGTGTCTTGCACTCAATTGAAGTGGTAGGAGATCGATTCATCAAGTAGCATGTCGTGCTTATGGCTTCGGCCCAAAACTCCTTACCCAAACCCGCATTGGAAAGCATACACCGAGCCTTTTCAAGTAGTGTCCGATTTGTCCTTTCGGCAACACCATTTTTTTGTGGAGTGTGTACAACCGTCTTATGATGAACAATCCCTTTGGCCTTGCAAAAGTTATCAAACTCACGGTTGTAAAATTTCAAACCATTATCGGTTCTCAACCTCTTCACTTTCCTTCCCGTTTGCTTTTCCATAAGAGACTTCCATTCTTTGAAGTTTTTGAACACTTCACTTTTCTCTTTCAAGAAATAAACCCAAAGCTTCCTTGAGAAATCATCAATGAAAGTGAGCATATAATGAGAACCATTACCTTTAGATGGCACTTGAGAGGGTCCCCAAAGATCCGAATGAATGTAATCCAATGTTCCCTTGGTCGAATGAATGGCCGTCGAGAAGCTCAATCTCTTTTGCTTGCCAAGTACACAATGCTCACAAAACTCCATATTGCCCGTGCATTGGCCGCACAACAAGCCTCTCTTACTCAAGATGGTCATTCCTCGCTCGGTCATATGCCCCAACCTCATATGCCACAACTTTGTAACATCCGCATCCGAGGTAGGAGCCGCAATAGTGGCCGAGCCCGTGACCGTGGAACCTTGCAAAAAATAGAGAGTTCCAATTCTTCTTGCTCTCATGATTATGAGAGCCCCTTTTGACACCCGAAGGACTCCACCTTCACTTTGGAACTTATATCCCTTTTCTTCTAAAGAACCCAAAGAAATTAGATTCTTTGTCAAATCGGGTATGTGCCTCACACCCGTCAACCTTCGGATCTTGCCATCATGAAACTTGATCTTTACCGAGCCAATCCCGGCAACCTTGCACAAATTGCTATTTCCCATGAGCACTTTACCCTCCGTAGGCTCATAGGTCTCAAACCAATATCGATTTGGAGTCATGTGTTGTGATGCATCCGTATCCATAACCCAACAATTCTTGTCATCAATATTGGTATCAACCACACACAATGTATCCACCGTGTCACAATTGGCCACATTGGCCTCTCCCGAAGAAGCACCTTTATCCGCCTTTTGTTTGTTCTTGAGCTTGAAATAATCGACTGGAATGTGTCCCTTCTTCTTACAATAATTACAAGTGAGATTCTTGTGTCTTGACTTTGAACGGGTCCTTGAATATTTCGGGGTTTTGTCCTTTGACCTACCCCGATCAACAACCAAACCAACGTCTTGATCTCCTTTCTCCAAATTAGTCATCTCATTATCAATATGCAACTTGGCTTGTAAATTACTCTTCACATCCTCAAGAGTGATTTGATCTCTACTATAAATCATCATGTCTCTAAAAGCCTTATAAGAAGCGGGCAATGAGCACATCAACAACAAAGCTTGGTTCTCATCCTCTACCTTAGCACCAAACTTGTCCAAATCATTTAACAATGATGCAAACTCCAAAATATGATCGAAAATGGCTGTACCTTCTATCATACAAAGAGTGTAGAGGCGCAACTTTAATCGCAATCGGTTGATAAGGGACTTCTTCATGTAGATACTCTCCAATTTCTCCCATAAACTGTTGGCGGTCTTTTCTGAAAGGACCTCTTGAAGTGTTGAATTACTCAAACACAATTGGATGGTCGAGAGAGCTTTATCATCCATATCTAGCCACATCTTATCGGTAACGGCTTCAACCAACTTATCTCTCCCATATATGGCCCTTAATTCCAAGATCGACAAGATGGCGGCCATCCCATTCTGCAAAGTGCAAAACTCGTCTTCCCATCATACTTCTCAATATCAAATTTTTCGGCCATCTCCAAGACTGGACAGTATGGCGGAAAATTTGATATTGAGAAGTATGATGGGAAGACGAGTTTTGCACTTTGGACCGCATCAAATTTTCCGGCCATCTCCAAGACTGGACAGTACGGCTGGCAGATCCGCCATTCTCCCTCAGATCCCCTGATCTCCGTCGACCAGCAGCATCCGAGGGAGAATGGTGGATCAGAGGATCTCGAACGATAGGTTCGAAGCTGGATCTGACGTCGAGCGCGATCGCGACCGGCGGCGGACTCGGATCTGAAGGAGGAGCGGCTCGATAGGTCGAGGCTGGATCTGGAGGGCTGGTATCTGCTGGATCTAGTTGGGCTCAAGATGATGCAGCCGCCAACACCGACGACGAGACACTCGACGAATCTGAGGGAGAATGGCGCGATGGAGATCGGTAAGGCTCTGATACCAATTTGTTATGGATTTGTGATGAGGGAAGAAGAGATAGAGAGAGAGATGGTGGCTGCTAAATATTTTGGGAGGAAAGCTCAAGTTCACATTTCTCTCACTTAGGTTTACATATTACATAGTGCAAAATAAGATATGGCCCATAGGCCTAATAGCAATTTGGGCACAATATAACAAAAACAAATAGCAACAAATGCATATATACCTCAAACTCAACTGGAAGGGCCACCACGAATAATGACATCATGAGTAGGTAACGGAAATGGGGGCGATTTCTCCAACACCAAAGTTATAATATTAAAATACAGTATAGCAAACTTTTCAACGAGTTACCTTATCTTCCCTTGCAGTGGTTATAGTCATGAATGTGACATTATGGGAAAATTTCTTTATCTTGCCACGAATTACCTTATCTTCCCTCACATTAATCACGCTTTTCTGTCTCTTAATTGTATAATATTTTCAATAATTTTTAATTGGGCTCTGGGAGGGGTAATTTGTTAATCACGTCTGCATATTCTCTTCAACAGGGTACTATATATTATTCCTAGTCTTCAAATAGGAAGGTTCGTTGTGTGTGTATGGGTGGAAATGATTAGGATGATAAGATAATTTTGTTTTACTTCTAAACAGAAACAAGTTCTAGCTCATCTGATGATTCGGTCAAAAGTACTCTACGGTGCATAGCAAAACCATTAATAAATAGAAACATGTTAATATCACCGATCACCTTAACGTCTGTTATTTGTAAGTCTTGGTGATCAATAAAAATTGAAGTCCAGCCCCTTGAAATCTTTGCAAGACGGCTGACCTAGAATAAGTGTGACACCTTATTAGTAGTCCCACATCGAGAAATTGATAGAGTTTAAAAGGATTGTAAAAATTTCGTCTTGAGAGTCAAATACAATATTGACTAGACAAATTTGACAGTGGATTGAACCAAACTATATACTGTACTTAGACATTGCATCAACGGGCTGGTGGACTTGAAGCGTGACAATTAGTGTGATTGAGAGATCACGACTACATTCTTCATAATTTGATAGCAAAGTTCTTCAAAAATCTTAACAATATTAAGTAGTTGTATTTTTCATTTAACTTGTTGTATTGGTTGTTTCTTGATTGTGATATCCCAAGATTTAGCCAAACCATGTGTCCCACTCAAGGTCCCGTGTTTATCATGCCAACGGGCTCATGGGCGGAGTGTGGCAAATGGTATCGAGAATAGTTCTTGGTAGAAATGTTGAGCTAAGTCTATCTTGGGACTAAGTACTAAATCGGACGTCCGTAATTAAGATGAGGTGACTGTGATACTCCAAGATTTAGTCTCATATTAGATATTGATTGAGTGATTGAATACTTTATAACATAAGTCCAAGGAGTCAAGTACAACATTGACTAGTCAATTTTGACAGTGGATTGAGCCAAGCCACGTGTCCACTGGTGCTCGGGGTTTACATCATGCCAACGGTTCATATGCCCGTGCGTGAAAATGGTCAATGTAGTCTAAAAAACAGAAATAAACCTAATCTATCGTTGAATTCCTTGATCAATTTAAAAAGTTGATGGACAATCAACCTAATCTGTCCCTATTTAATTCCTTGATAAATCAGTTAAGGAGTGAGATATCCCATATAATACAAACTATTTAATAATTATTTTGTTTTATGTTAGAATGTAAAATTATAAACCTCAATTCTCACCACAACTTTGGAGGTTTAGTGTAATGATTAGAGAATTTTGTTTTACTTCTAAACAGAAACAAGTTCTAGCTCATCTGATGATTCGGTCAAAAGTACTCTACGGTGCATAGCAAAACCATTAATAAATAGAAACATGTTAATATCACCGATCACCTTAACGTCTGTTATTTGTAAGTCTTGGTGATCAATAAAAATTGAAGTCCAGCCCCTTGAAATCTTTGCAAGACGGCTGACCTAGAATAAGTGTGACACCTTATTAGTAGTCCCACATCGAGAAATTGATAGAGTTTAAAAGGATTGTAAAAATTTCGTCTTGAGAGTCAAATACAATATTGACTAGACAAATTTGACAGTGGATTGAACCAAACTATATACTGTACTTAGACATTGCATCAACGGGCTGGTGGACTTGAAGCGTGACAATTAGTGTGATTGAGAGATCACGACTACATTCTTCATAATTTGATAGCAAAGTTCTTCAAAAATCTTAACAATATTCGTAGTTGTATTTTTCATTTAACTTGTTGTATTGGTTGTTTGCTGATTGTGATATCCCAAGATTTAGCCAAACCATGTGTCCCACTCAGTGGGTCCCAGGTTTACATCATGCCAACGGGCTCATGGGCCCGGAGTGTGGCAAATGGTATCAGAATAGTTTGCCAGCCAGAAATGTTGAGCTAAGTGCTATGCGGGACTAAGTACTAAATCGGACGTCACGTAATTAAGATGAGGTGACTGTGATACTCCAAGATTTAGTCTCATATTAGATATTGATTGAGTGATTGAATACTTTATAACATAAGTCCAAGGAGTCAAGTACAACATTGACTAGTCAATTTTGTGATGGATTGAGCCAAGCCACGGTCCACCGGTGCTCTGGTTTACATCATGCCAACGGTTCATATGCCCGTGCGTGAAAATGGTCAATGTAGTCTAAAAAACAGAAATAAACCTAATCTATCGTTGAATTCCTTGATCAATTTAAAAAGTTGATGGACAATCAACCTAATCTGTCCCTATTTAATTCCTTGATAAATCAGTTAAGGAGTGAGATATCCCATATAATACAAACTATTTAATAATTATTTTGTTTTTATGTTAGAATGTAAAATTATAAACCTCAATTCTCACCACAACTTTGGAGGTTTAGTGTAATGATTAGAGAGACTTACTTTAAGATGTATCAGAGTAATTCAGGTTCAAATCCTATCGACCACAAATTTAAGCAAATTTCCTAAAAGTTAATATAGATGCGTGTTAGAATTAATATAAAAAGAGAAAATTGCTTCAAGGCCCCAAAACGTGTGAGCTGATGTGGCCCAGCCCCACGTAGTTTGGCCCATGTGCAAAGGCCCTTAAAAATCCCCAAAAATGTGACCAAGCCCTAATAAATCATTTTGTACCCGTATTTTGACCCACACACCCGAAAATACCCCTCTCTCTCTCTTCCCAGCCTCGAAAATCAGATCCGGAGCTGGAGAACGCTCACCGGCGCAATTAAGGCGATTTGATGGCTATTTTGGGGGGAAATTTCAAGGATTTCCCTCCATTATATCTCCTCTTAACTCATTTTTGTGTGAATAGGGTTCATTTATGTTGTAAAGGCCACATTTATGAACTTAGGGTTCATGATCTTCAACCCCCTCTTGTCCTAACGTTTCCTTCATTACTCCTCTTAAATCACCTTCATTTATGGGAGAGAAACCTCTGATTTGCATGGTGTCCTTGGGTGAGAAAGCAGTGTTCTCACAATTAACGTCTTCAACCTCTTTTTCTGAATTGACGTTTGACGTGGCTGAGAGGTTGAAGGTGTCATATAACGCGTTATCTATGGTGTATAAATCTGAAAGGGACCCTGATCTCAATTTTGAGATTGAGAATGAGGGTAATTTTAAGTGTATGGTGGAGCACAACCGTAACATCGGGTGTCTGAATTTTCATATCCGAGCTACAATTGATGTAAATGTTTCCAAATCTCAAAACACTCAGAAGGAACCTCCTGAACGTAAGTTGTCTTATAATTATTGTGAAAGTTGTGAATTGTTCACAATGTGAATTGTAATCATGTGTGATTAAAATGCGGTCAAATGAGTAGTATAGAGACTTATACATGTTAATTATTTACGGTTACATGTTAACTTTTCGAGTTACATGTTAGCTGTTTACGGTTACATGTTAGCTGTTTACGGTTACATGTTAAGCTGTTTCGGGTTAAATGTTAACTATTCTGAGTTACATGTTAGCTGTTTACGGTTACATGTTAACTTTTCGAGTTACATGTTAAGCTGTTTCGGGTTAAATGTTAACTATTCTGAGTTACATGTTAGCTGTTTACGGTTACATGTTAAGCTGTTTCGGGTTAAATGTTAACTATTCTGAGTTACATGTTAAGCTGTTTCGGGTTAAATGTTAACTATTCTGAGTTACATGTTAGCTGTTTAAAGATCGAAGTTAACTACTAGCCTTCATCGTTATTTTAAGAAAAATAAAATATTTATATATGTGCGACATAATGACTACATTGTGAAAGTTGTGAATTGTTCACAATGTGAATTGTAATCATGTGTGATTAAAATGCGGTCAAATGAGTAGTATAGAGACTTATACATGTTAATTATTTACGGTTACATGTTAAGCTGTTTCGGGTTAAATGTTAACTATTCTGAGTTACATGTTAACTTTTCGAGTTACATGTTAGCTGTTTAAAGATCGAAGTTAACTACTAGTCTTCATCGTTATTTTAAGAAAAATAAAATATTTATATATGTGCGACATAATGACTACATTGTGAAAGTTGTGAATTGTAATCATGTGTGATTAAAATGCGGTCAAATGAGTAGTATAGAGACTTATACATGTTAATTATTTACGGTTACATGTTAACTTTTCGAGTTACATGTTAAGCTGTTTCGGGTTAAATGTTAACTATTTACGAGTTACATGTTAACTGTTTAAAGATGCAGAAGTTAACTACTAGTCTTCATCGTTATTTCTGAAAAAATAAAATATTTATATATGTGCGACATAATGACTACATTGTGAAAGTTGTGAATTGTAATCATGTGTGATTAAAATGCGGTCAAATGAGTAGTATAGAGACTTATACATGTTAACTGTTTCTGGTTACATGTTAACTTTTTCAGGTTACATGTTAACTGTTTCAGGTTAAATGTTAACTATTCTGAGTTACATGTTAGCTGTTTAAAGATCAGAAGTTAACTACTAGCCTTCATCGTTATTTTAAGAAAAATAAAATATTTATATATGTGCAAAGATAATGACTACATTGAAGCCACAGTTTATTGATAGCACTCCTGCCGCAAGTCAAAGTTCGAGATTATTCCCAATGATAATCCCGGTGGTGGCAATATAATGCGGCGATGACATTATCAACAACACAGTAATGATTCCTGCTTGGTGGCATACTGCATTAACTGAAGAGGGTCAAGAATTTGAAAGTGCTGATGAATTAAGATTGGCTTTGACATACTATTCAATAGCTTAAATGTTTGATTATGAATTTCAAAAGAACGAACCAAAACGCATCCGTGTTTATTGCCGATATAAAGTAACTTACGAGTGCCCATGGATGTTGTTTGCTTCTCCTGTTAAGAATGAAAAGAGACTTTCGATCAAGAAGTTTGTGAATCAACACACTTGTAGACAGCACGGGCAAAATGCAGGTCGTTCAAGGGCATCTCGTAAATTCATTGCAACACAGTTACAACCACTACTAAAGGTCCACCCAGAAATCCGCCCCGTTGATGTGAAAAAGGAGTTCCTCATAAAGTACGGCCTTAGAATTGATTACAGCAAGATATGATGGGGTAAAGAGAGAGCACAAGAGAAGCTGTACGGAGATATATATGAGTCGTATGATCAACTAAGATGGTAAAAACTTGAGCTTTATTGTTGCAATGATTTTTTTTACTGTGAATGTTGCCTTATGTTTGTTAACTTACACTGATAACACGTTAAGTCTATTGTTGTCCATGTTATAATACACCCATAATATATTAAGTTTTATGGTTTGCTTGTTAACATGCAACGATGACCTGTTAACTTTTACAATACACTTGTTAAATGTCATTGGGAAGATGTTAACTTTCGCTGTTCACTTGTTAAGTTACACTGATAACATGTTAACTTTATTTGTTAACTTGTTAAGTTACAGCGATAACATGTTAACTTTATTTGTTCACTTGTTAAGTTACGATAACATGTTAACTTTATTTGTTCACTTGTTAAGTTACAGCGATAACATGTTAACTTTATTTGTTCACTTGTTAAGTTACAGCGATAACATGTTAACTCTTTACCATAACATGTTAACTCTTTACCATAACATGTTAACTCTTTACCATAACATGTTAACTTTATTTGTTCACTTGTTAAGTTACAGCGATAACATGTTAACTTTATTTGTTCACTTGTTAAGTTACAGCGATAACATGTTAACTTTATTTGTTCACTTGTTAAGTTACAGCGATAACATGTTAACTTTATTTGTTCACTTGTTAAGTTACAGCGATAACATGTTAACTTTATTTGTTCACTTGTTAAGTTACATTGATAACATGTTAACTTTATTTGTTCACTTGTTAAGTTACAGCGATAACATGTTAACTTTATTTGTTCACTTGTTAAGTTACATTGATAACATGTTAACTATCGATGGTTGCTTGTTACTTTTCTAGGTATGAGCGCATGATAAAAGAGACAAATCCAGGCAGTTATATTCACGTTGAACAGAATGAGGAAAGGTTTTCAAGACTCTTTGTTTGTTATGCTGCATGCATCAATGATTTCTTGAGTGGATGCAGACCCCTTCTCTTTTTGGACGGTACCTTTTTGAAGGATCGATATAAAGGTATTCTCCTCTCCGCCATAGCATTCGATGGGAACCAAGGGATATTTTCCTTAGCATATTGCATATGTGATCAGGAGAATTTGGTGAATTGGAAGTGGTTCCTTCAAGGTCTGTGGTCCATACTGTATGAGAGGGCTGACCCATACAATCCTCCCCACCAGTTGGTTATAATTTCGGACACGGACAAAGAAATTAAAGAATTAGTAAAAGAGTATTTTCCAGAAGCTCTACACTCTAGGTGTGTTCTACACCTCGTTGAAAACTTTAGGCTAAAGCTGAAGGACTTGGGCTTGAAATCCAAGGACACTTATGTTTTGGGGAACTTGCTACAAGCTGCTTGCTATAAATACACTATAGCAGAATGGAACGATTACATGAAAGATATATATGATATTGATCAAAGGGCATATAACATTGCTGTGAACTACTCTCCTGATCAATGGGCAAATGCGTTCTTTCCCGGAATAAGGTAATGTTGTACAATACATTTAAATTTGATGAATTCTGATTAAGCTTTTGCCACTATAAATATGTTTTAGCTTTAACCTTTATGTTATAACTGTTAACTTTTATAAAGAAACTGTTAACCTTTATAAAGAAACTGTTAACCTTTATGTTATAACTGTTAACTTTTATGACTAAACTCCTAATGTTTGCGTTAATACTGTTAACTTTCAATCGAGAACTTTTAACTTACATAGCATAACTGTTAACTGCCAATAGTTCTCTGCTAACTTACATTATTTAACTATTAGCTGTCATGCTATAACTGTTATGTTATATTGTGTAACTGTTAAAGCTCTCCTAATATATTTTCAGGTACGGGCACTTAACATCTAATGTGGCTGAGTCTTTTAATAGTTGGATTCGGGAGGCTAGATTGCTTCGAATTCTACAAATGGTTGAGCATATTCGTAAACAAATCATGGTCCGAATAAATGATCGCCGGGTACTTGTAGATAAATGGGGTGGATATCTCTGTCCAAAAGCAGAGATAATGCTTAAAGAAAATATAGAAAAAGGCCGTCCATTGGATGTTAAACAAGCTGCAAATGACATATTTGAAGTGCAATCCCATAAGACTACACGGGTTGATTTGGAGAACAAGACATGCACTTGCCGTGCTTGGGACGTCATGCGAATTCCTTATAAACATGCGTGTGCAGTCATCTTGTATATGAAGAGAGACATTTACCAATATTGTGATTGGTTTATGTCTATAGAAGCATTTAAAAAAAGTTATGAGCCTATTCTATATCCCATACCAGATTTTGAGAAGCGTCATGTACCGAGGGATGAGATCGAGCTACTTCCACCACATACTACCAAAAGAAAGGGGAGAAATAGAACACGGCGTATCAGCAACAGAACAGTTTACAAACACCCTTTGAAATGTTCTCGATGCCACGCCGAAGGTCACAACCGAGCAACTTGCAACGAACCGATCGCTGATTGATATTAGGGATGTGAAACACTTTTGGGCAACGAACCAATTGCTGGTTGATATTAGGGATGTGAAGATGAAGCACTTCTGGGAAACGAACTGATCGCTGATTGATATTAGGGATGTGAAACACTTTTGTGTATATGTAATAGCTGTATATATGAACTGAAACTCTTAGCTATATATATGAATTGTAAGCAGAATGTGATATATAAATGTTGTACAAATTTGCTATCGCATTAATATGTTAACCGTTTTTCTTTAAATTGAATTGTAAAATCTAGCTGCTATATGTCTTATCTTGTTAACTATAATTGGCAGCCTGTTAACTCTTTTCCTTTATCTGTTAACTATAACTCTCTTAATGTTAACTTTTCTCCATTATTGTTATCCTAAATAAATTAGTTGTTAACTATAACTTTCTTAATGTTAACTATTTACTGTAAGATGTAAACTATAATCCTGGAAGGAGCCAATCACTGATTGATAATAGGGATGCTCTTGATGTTGATGGATATTAGCGATGTAAAAATTTTGTATATATGTAATAACGATGTATATGAATTGAAACTCTTAGTCAGATATATGAACCGTAGCGTGATGTGATATATAAGTGTTGTACAAATTTTTCATTAACATGTTAACTCTTTACCATAACATGTTAACTATTTACCGTAACATGTTTACTATTTAACATAACATGATAACTATTTAACTTCAGGTCGGTTATAAGAGGCGAATGTTAACCTAAACTCATGAACTGTTAACTATAAGACGTAATGTTTTAACTATTTGTAGTAAGATGTTAACTATAACCACGCTCCTAGTATCTCTTATGGGTTCTTTGTTAAACAAGATATGAGAAAATAATTTTGGGAAAGGACCAACTGATTGATATTAGGGATGATATGGAGAAACAATTTTGTGTAGGCGTAATAGCTATCGCATTAATATGTTAGCTGTTTGTTTTAAAGTTAACTTTAAAAATCACCACAAATACTTGTATCCCGTTAACTAAATCAAGTAACATGTTAAATATTTACCGTAACATGTTAACTATTTACCGTAACATGTTAACTATTTATCGTTATCATTAACTATAAATATCTTCGTGTCGCTTATAAGAGGCTAATGTTAACCTAAACTCATGAACTGCTAACTATAAGACGTAATGTTTTAACTATTTGTAGTAAGATGTTAACTATAACCCCGCTCCTAGTATCTCTTATGGGTTCTTTGTTAAACAAGATATGAGAAAATAATTTTGGGAAAGGACCAAACGATTGATATTAGGGATGATATGGAGAAACAATTTTGTGTAGACGTAATAGCTATCGCATTAATATGTTAATCGCTTGTTTTAAAGTTAACTTTAAAAATCACCACAAATACTTGTATCCCGTTAACTAAATCAAGTAACATGTTAAATATTTACCGTAACATGTTAACTATTTACCGTAACATGTTAACTATTTATCGCTATCCGTTAACTATAAATATCTTCGTGTCGCTTATAAGAGGCTAATGTTAACCTAAACTCATGAACTGCTAACTATAAGACGTAATGTTTTAACTATTTGTAGTAAGATGTTAACTATAACCCCGCTCCTAGTATCTCTTATGGGTTCTTTGTTAAACAAGATATGAGAAAATAATTTTGGGAAAGGACCAAACGCTGATTGATATTAGGGATGATATGGAGAAACAATTTTGTGTAGACGTAATAGCTATCGCATTAATATGTTAACTGTTTGTTTTTAAAGTTAACTTTAAAAATCAGCCGTCAAATACTTGTATCCTGTTAACTAAATCAAGTAACATGTTAAATATTTACCGTAACATGTTAACTATTTACCGTAACATGTTAACTATTTATCGTTATCTGTTAACTATAAATATCTTCAGGTCAGTTATAAGAGGCGAATGTTAACCTAAACTCATGAACTGTTAACTATAAGACGTAATGTTTTAACTATTTGTAGTAAGATGTTAACTATAACCTTGCTCCCAGTATCTCTTATGGGTTGCTGTTAAACAAGATATGAGAAAATTATTTTGGGAAAGGACCAAACGCTGATTGATATTAGGGATGATAAGGAGAAACAATTTTGTGTAGACGTAACAGCTATCGCATTAATATGTTAACTGTTTGTTTTTAAAGTTATCTTTAAAAATTAGCCGTCAAATACTTATCCTGTTAACTAAATCTAGTAACATGTTAACTAAATCCAGTAACATGTTAACTATTTACCGTAACATGTTTACTATTTACCGTAACATGTTAACTATTTACCGTTATCTGTTTGTAGGCAGTAAAAATTGCCTTAATCCCTGCACAGCAACTCGGAATGAGCCAAAGAGCCTAAGAGTCCATCTGAGTGGAGTCAGGCCCACCTAAAGGTTAAGTTTACCTGGATGTTTGACTTTACAAAATAGACAGAAATGCTGATATCTCTCAAACCAAAAGGAACTGGGCGAAATGACCAGGGCAGTTGGATCCGTCTCGTCGAGATGGTCGATTTCCATATATAATTCGTCCAATTCCGACGTACGGTTTGAAAATTACGACTGTTCTTAAGTAGCGAGGCGAGGTTCGCCAATCACGAGACTCAACATTCAGCGAGGTTCGCCAATCACGAGACTCAACATTGGCGAGGTTAGCCTATAGCGATGAACCTCGACATCCAACCGAGGTTCGCCTATAGCGGTGAACCTCGACATTCAACCGAGGCTCGCCTATAGCGGTGAACCTCGACATCCAACCGAGGTTCGCCTATAGCGGTGAACCTCGACATCCAACCGAGGTTCGCCTATAGCGATGAACCTCGACATCCAACCGAGGTTCGCCTATAGCGGTGAACCTCGACATCCAACCGAGGTTCGCCTATAGCGATGAACCTCGACATCCAACCGAGGTTCGCCTATAGCAGTGAACCTCGACATCCAACCGAGGTTCGCCTATAGCAGTGAACCTCGACATCCAACCGAGGTTCGCCTATAGCAGTGAACCTCGACATTCAACCGAGGCTCGCCAAGCAGCGAGACTCGACATTCAACCGAGGCTCGCCAAGCAGCGAGGTTCGACATTTAGACAAGACTTGCTCAAGAGGCGGGGCTCAACCTCAACACGAGGTTCGCATGTGAAACGAAGCTCGCCAGTGGCGAACCTGCGTCATGGCAAGCGTCGAATGGCGAACCTGCGCCTACAGCGAGGTCCCCTTGAAAGAGGCGAGCCTCGTGCGCTTAGCGAATCTCGCCCGGCAACAAGATGAGCGTCGCCCATCTTTGCGAGCCTCGTCCAAGTGGCGAACCTGCGTCATGGCAAGCGTCGAATGGCGAACCTGCGTCATGGCAAGCGTCGAATGGCGAACCTGCGTCATGGCAAGCGTCGAATGGCGAACCTGCGTCATGGCAAGCGTCGAATGGCGAACCTCGTCATCATCAAGAGGTTCATTCAAACGTAACTAACGCCGCCTCGCCGCGAGCCTCGTCAAAGTGGCGAACCTGCGTCATGGCAAGCGTCGAATGGCGAACCTGCGCCTACAGCGAGGTCCCCTTGAAAGAGGTGAACCTCGTGCGCTTAGCGAATCTCGCCCGGCAACAAGATGAGCGTCGCCCATCTTTGCGAGCCTCGTCAAAGTGGCGAACCTGCGACTTCGAGCATCAGTGAAGCATCCTATCGCCACCAGAGCCCATACAAAGAGGAGTCAAATCAACCTCCTCTTCCTCATGTCGAGAGAATTTGATTGTAATACACACATTCGATCAATAAACATTTTCGACCCTAGAAGATGGCGACCACGGTGGGAGCAACCATTCATTCCGATGAATCGGTGGTGGCGCAATCGAGACAAGATTGCGGTTGGAACCGAGGTTCGCCTATAGCGGTGAACCTCGACATCCAACCGAGGTTCGCCTATAGCGGTGAACCTCGACATCCAACCGAGGTTCGCCTATAGCGGTGAACCTCGACATCCAACCGAGGTTCGCCTATAGCGGTGAACCTCGACATCCAACCGAGGTTCGCCTATAGCGGTGAACCTCGACATCCAACCGAGGTTCGCCTATAGCGGTGAACCTCGACATCCAACCGAGGTTCGCCTATAGCGGTGAACCTCGACATCCAACCGAGGTTCGCCTATAGCGGTGAACCTCGACATCCAACCGAGGTTCGCCTATAGCGGTGAACCTCGACATCCAACCGAGGTTCGCCTATAGCGGTGAACCTCGACATCCAACCGAGGTTCGCCTATAGCGGTGAACCTCGACATCCAACCGAGGTTCGCCTATAGCGGTGAACCTCGACATCCAACCGAGGTTCGCCTATAGCGGTGAACCTCGACATCCAACCGAGGTTCGCCTATAGCGGTGAACCTCGACATCCAACCGAGGTTCGCCTATAGCGGTGAACCTCGACATCCAACCGAGGTTCGCCTATAGCGGTGAACCTCGACATCCAACCGAGGTTCGCCTATGTGCTCGAGCTTTGGTCGTTGGACGGATTTCACTATCGTCCGAAGAAAGCCGGCGAACCTCGTCATCATCAAGAGGTTCATTGAAGCTGAAGCGAGCGTAAGCCTGGCTGCGAGCCTCGTCAAAGTGGCGAACCTGCGCCTACAGCGTGGGGTCCCCTCAAGAAATGGCGAACCTGCGCCTACAGCGAGGTCCCCTTGAAAGAGGTGAACCTCGTGCGCTTAGCGAATCTCGCCCGGCAACAAGATGAGCGTCGCCCATCTTTGCGAGCCTCGTCAAAGTGGCGAACCTGCGCCTACAGCGAGGTCCCCTTGAAAGAGGTGAACCTCGTGCGCTTAGCGAATCTCGCCCGGCGGCGTGATGAGCGTCACTCTGTCGGCGAACCTGCGTCATGGCAAGCGTCGGAATGGCGAACCTGCGTCATGGCAAGCGTCGAATGGCGAACCTGCGTCATGGCAAGCGTCGAATGGCGAACCTGCGCCATAAGCCGCGCCCGAGCCAAGGGAAGTGGCAACCTCGCCAGTTCGCCAAACCCGACTCGAAGCCCTCTCACGCGAGGCTCATTTTTGAATCAGCGGGGGTACACCCACTTCCGATCTCGTGATTATCTCACACGCAAGCGCGATGCCAATCAAATGCGGTCTCCTGCTGGCGTGAGAAGCTCATCTCCGCAATGCGCCCAATGTTCATCCGCGCATCAACCCGGTTTTGGCGATCATCGACCCGTCAACTAGGCGAAGCGGTTCCACCGTAAAGGCAAGCGGCGCGAGGTCATGGAGTAACCATTAACATGGTTGGAAGGGCGGGGCGAGACCCGATGGCGATCTGAATCGTCGACCGAGTACTCCCGAGGTCTGGCGCATTAATCAATAGTCAAAGGCGCTATCGAAGCACCGCCGCACCGAGGCGGCAATCCCGTTTGATTATAGCCGGTTGGTGGGGTCCTTCGAAGAATTGGAGAACTCGCCATCGCTACATCTCAACCTTCAAATCGATTTGGTGTCGGGCCGGTGTCCTCATGGCGAGCGAGAAGAAGAGATGACACGAAGAATCGAAGAGCAACAAGCTACTATTCTTGCGCAACAAGAATCTATCGACGCTTAGAGATGATGATGGAGAAAGTTGTGGGCAAGAAGAAGATGGACGAAGGAGGATCGGATCGAAGCAAGAAGGCTACGGCGGGGATCATGATGTTCACTCAATGTCATCGAGCGGAATCGAATCCAGCGTCTGAAAGAAGCGAGATCATATGTTGCGGGATTTCCAAAAGCGGTGGGCGCTGAAACTCCAAGGGCAATCTAAGGAGCCGGGGTGGCAAGGCCATACCTATAGAATGGGATGATGTCCCATATCCTCCGAAATTCAAGCCACTTAATTTAGTGCGATTCGGCGGAAAAAGCTCTCCGTCACAACACATCTATTACTTCCAAGCGAAACCGGCATATAACGGTAACGATCCTATCATGACCGGTTATTCATTAGCACTCTTAAAGTCGCCGAATGGTTTGAAGGTTAGAGCCTGTTCTATCGGCTCTTGGAAAGATGTCTGAGAGGCTTTTATGGCCCGATTCTTCGATGATGACACCGAGGTGTCTATGGCCACTTTGTCGGGTCGAAAAACAAAAGAAGGCAGTCTGTCGGCACTTTGTCAGCGATTCGAATCTGTCTTTGCATTCCGGGACCGAGCCTCGGAAGCGACATTCATCGGGATGTCGCGAGCCAACCTCTCGATCAACATACTTTCAAAGATGGGTGCGGTCGAAGCACACTCTTGGAAAGTGGTGGCGAGGCGAACAAGTTGAGAACATGCTTGTGAGGATCGGCCGAGGAACCCGGATTCTCGTCCTAAGAAGGGGGTAATCGAACAATTTTATTCCTCAAAAGCAATCGAAGGGAAGGAGACCTTGGTCATGGAGACCCAACCTACTTGAGACCCTTCAAGCGAAATCGTATGTTTCGACACCGTCTTCAGGAAGTATGATTTTAAGGATGACCAGGTCATACCAATCCTTAAAACTTTACTCAAGATGAACAAGATCACACTTCCGTAAATAAGGAAGCCGGAGGAAGCTTCAAGGGCGGACGATCGAAATCTGCATGTACCATCGAATGGTTCACCATCCGACGGGTCATGCTACATCTGAAAAGACAAGATCCAAGTCTTGTTAGAGGCGGCGTTATGACTCTGCGGGAGGATCGAGAAGAAGGTGTCTGCAAACCCGTCGCCTCCAATTTGGCGACTTTCGGAATTCAAGTGCAAGATGGTGTGAAACCGATCCATAAAGCGAAGCGAGTTGTGAACTTTGATCTTGACATCGGGAGGCACAAGGCATGATCCCTTACACTACCGAAGGCTTAAATTATGTGGGTTCACCCCGACTTGTTATCGGATGAACAATGGACTTCTTCAAAGTCTAAAGGAAGACTTATGTTGCCTCTGCTTGAGAAAAGAACAAATCGATGATTCCCCGAGCAACAAATCGCCCGTCGCACAATTTGTACCGGCGTTGGCTACGAGGTGGGAAAGAGTTCTCAAAGGAGTATCGAGGCAATACTTGGCGCACCATCGAAGCGCCGATCATTGAGCCCAAGGCAAGGGAAATACGCTACAACAGAGCTTTAGGAAGGACACACCTGAGACTTCGAAGGCCCCTTTCCAGTTCGATGTTTTAGCCCAACTCTCTAACATCCCGGCGAGAATCACCTTATTTGAACTCTTACGGCTTTCTCAATCTACGGAGAAGCTCTGCGAAGCATTGGCGGACAACGAAGCCTTTCGCTCATTTCGGAAAGCTCAGAAGTTTCGCCCGGTGTCATCAGTCTTCAAAGGGCGATGCCTTGCATTACTTTTCATCGAGAGGACATGCAAGTGAAGAACCCAAAGCATGATAGGCGTTGTACTTCACCGGCTATATTGGATCTGTCAGAATCAGCAGAGCTCAAGTTGACCGGGATCCGCATTGAGTATCATCCCATTGAGAATTATACAACATCTTGGGATACCGCTGCATCGGTTAGCGACGACCGGGACTACCATCTATGGTTTCAATGCTACCAATTCTCGTCCCTTGGGCAAGATCAAACTCAGATGCGGATAGGAGATTTGAAGGCAGGGCGTCACACTCGTCATTGATCTTTGATACATCCTACAATTTGCTATTGGGTGACCACGGATCCATGAAAACTTGATCGTCCGTCTCTGGCTGCATCAATGCATGAAGTATATAGATGAAGAGGGATGGTTAAAACATTGGTCGCGAAAGGCAACCATTCAAAGGGGTGGAGAATTATTTTCTTGATTACGTCCACTACCTTGAGGAAGGCCAAACCGATGAACCACAGATCGAGGACTATGACAATGAAATGAAGTCGACATAGAGTCCTAACAAGGAGTTGTTTTCAATGATGAAAAACCTTTTGTAATCGATCTGAATGATCGATGGCGATGTCGTCACTTTCAATGAAAATTACGATTTAGCTTACGCCGGTGTTGAAAGTCATCTTGACTTAATGTCGAAATGCATACGGTTGTATCTTTGAACCTACATTGCACATGCCAATTCGATCGTCGTTTATGGCGACCGGAGGCATTCTAACCCTTCTGGCGATCTTTGTGGTACCGCCAGAATAATGATCGAGAAAGACATTATCTTTGGGCAGGTCAGGAAACCATTGCAAGCTGAGGAGGAACAACCCCAAGCAAAAGAAAGAGAACCCCAATTTTCATATTTCTGCGGCGTGACATTTGATGAAGAAAATGGGGTATGACTTCTTCCGCAAAGAAGGACTAAACTTCGGGAAAGGCATCAGGGCACCGATCCGATCCGCCTATGTCCCGGAAGGCCAGCCTGATGATTACTATCATAAAACTCGTAAAGGGTTGGGGTATGAGTCACCATCGTACTCATGGCATGCCGAGACTGAGAGTGATTCAGAGCACTCATCGTCTGGAACAGTTTCCTGGGATTCCGAAGCCAGTACAGGACATGAATTTCGGTCCCTGATGGCCAACATGACTGCAGCCGATCAACTGGAGATTCAAGAGGATGATCAGTTGTCATTATTCGAAGATCCGCTAAGTCAACAGCTCGGGATGCAGTGGGAACATCGTTTTGAACAACGAGAACCGCCCACCGATGACAAAATAGTCCGAATTGACATGGGGGACGAAGCTAGTCCAAAACCCATATTTATAAGCGATAGTTTGACGACTGAGGAAAAGGACGGCCTTATCGCTTTGGTACGGGAATACATCGATGTCTTCGCTTGGAGCTATGAAGATATGCCTGGCTTAGACCCTCAAGTGGCTATGCACCACCTTAATATCAAACCAGGTGCTAAGCCTGTTAAGCAACAGCAACGACGATTTTCCCCTCAAGTCATGAAGGCCATCGAGAAAGAAATCGAGAAGCTGATTGAAGCAGGGTTCATTCGGGAGGTTCAACACCCCGACTGGGTGGCCAACATAGTACCCGTTTTGAAGAAAAACGGACAGATCCGACCGTGCGTCGATTACCGAGACTTAAATTTAGCATGTCCGAAAGATGATTTTCCTCTCCCCATCACGGATCTCATTATCGACAACACATGCGGATTCGAAAGGATGTCTTTTATGGATGGCTTTTCGGGATACAATCAGATCAAAATGCACCCCGATGATGAAAAGCACACTGCTTTCCGAACACCGTCAGGAATATCTTGTTATCTGATTATGCCTTCGGCTTGAAAACGCAGGGCTACATACCCGGTGCCATGACCACTATCTTAGAAAATATTTGCGGAAGACAGTAGAATGCTACGTAGATGATTTGGTGGTCAAGAGTCGCCACAAAAGTGATCATTTACACGACTTGAGGATGACATTTGAGATAATGCGGGCTCATCAGCTGAAGATGAACCCAACTAAGTCTTTTCTGGGGATGTCTAGTGGCAAATTTCTAGGGTTAGTGGTCACGGTGATGGTATCGCCTCGACAGGACAAAGTCAAGGCTATCCAAGAACTTCCACCTCCTAGAAGCCTCAGAGAGCTTCGTGGTCTCCAAGGGCGTTTGGCTTACATTCGCAGATTCATCTCCAATTTATCGGGGAAATGTCAACCATTCTCAAAGCTCATGAAGAAAGGCGTATCGTTCGTTTGGGATGAAGATTGCCGGAAGGCATTCGAAGAGATCAAGACGTATCTTTCTAATCCCCCTGTGTTGGTTGCACCTAAATCAGGAAAGCCATTTCTGATTTACATCCGCGCTACAGAGCATGCGTTAGCAGGTCTCTTAGCACAGGACGATGACAACGGCCACGAACAGGCAGTCTATTACCTCAGTAGGACGTTGTCAGGGGCCGAATATCGATATCCTCCCATTCAGAAGGAATGTTTGGCTTTGGTCTTCACCATCCAAAAGATGCGGCACTATCTAGTGGGGCCGGACCATACACGTCATCTCCAAAATTGACCCTATCCGGGTATTCGTGACCCAGCCTGGCACGTTGAATGGTCGAATGGCTAGATGGGCATTGTTGTTGTCTCAGTACGACATTCACTTCAAACCTCAGAAGGCGATGAAGGGTCAAGCTGTGTGTGATCTTATGGCTAACCACCCTTTGAAAGGGAAAGTCGAATTGTATCAAGACATGCCTGATGAACCTTATGAAGCTAATCTGGCCTCTAAGGAGCAGTATGGCGGTTGTTCTTTGTGAGCCTCGAGCGACCCACGGCGGCCCGTTGTAGCGGTGGGGGTAGTATTGATATCTCCACACAACCACGTGATACCACGGTATTATCGTTGTCGAACCATGCACCAATAGCGTGGCGGTACAATCGTTATTGATTGGTCTCGACATAGCCAAACAGCTAGGCGTGAAACACCTTGAAGCATTTGGGGATTCGCAGCTAGTCGTAAAACAACTGAGAGGAGAATACGAAGTCAGGCACGAGGACCTTATCCCTCATCATGCAGCAGCCATGACTTTAGCTGACTCCTTTGAAAGCTTTTACATTGATCATGTACCCCGCTTGCAGAACACTTGTGCGGATCTTGGCGGCGTCTCTGCGGCTCGCTACAGCCACGAGAATGCTACTCAGCAGGTTATCGTGTCTAGTCGGCAACTATTTCGGCCAAAATATGCATTACAGATCCAAACAGTCGAAGACGAGCCTAAGTCACTGGAAGCACGCGACTGGCGGTTCCCGATCATCGACTATGTCTTGCATGGGATATTGCCCGAAGACATAAAAGAAAGGGAGTCAATTAAATTGGCCAAGATTCTACTATGATTCCCAATTACGCACTTTGTATAGAAGGTCCTATGATGGGTTCTTGCTTGATGTTTGTCAACTAAGGAAGCGAGCAAGTCTTGAAAGAAGCTCATGGCGGTGTTTGTGGAGCACACCGGCTGGACCCAAGTTATGGGACGGTTCGTGACTTGGGTATTATTGGCCGACAATGGTAAAGGATCGTGGCTTCGCTAAGCGGTGCCATGCATGCCAAGTACATGCTAATTACCTTCATCAACCGCCGAACACTTGCATCCTACATAGCGTCACGGCCATTTGAAACATGGGGAATGGATATCGTTGGTCCAATTTCTCCACCTTCTTCAAAAGGACATCGCTTCATATTGGCGATAACTGAGTATTTCTCAAAGTGGGCTGAAGCCGTTCCGTTGAGATTGGTCAAGACAAGCGATGTGATCAAATTTGTTAAACATCATGTCATATACCGGTACGGTGTCTGAGAAGCGATCGTCCACGATAATGGTCCGCAATTTGTCGGCCATGCCTTCACGCTGATTTCGCGATAAATTCGGATCCGAATTTAGCATCAACAGCTTACTACCCTGCTGCGAATGGACAGGCTGAAACTTTTAATAAGACGATCATCAAGATCCTTACCAAGATGGTCTCTTCGAACAAGAAGGATTGGAATGACAAGCTGGGGCAAAGCCTATGGGCTTACCGCACAACGGTTCGCACACCGACAGGTACCACCCCATATTCTCTGGTTTATGGTTGTGAAGCCATTTTACCGTTGGAGATTCAAATCCCATCGCTGCGAATAGCGTTATCCACCGGAATGACAACCGAGGAAAATCATCGCAGACGCTTTGAGGAACTTGAAATCTTTGGGCGGCGATTACGGGCTCAGTGACATATCGAGCTTTACGGACCGGTTTCTAAAGCATTTGACAAGAAAGTCCGATGTCGCATTTTCAAGGAAGGCGACCTCGTTCTCGCTGTCCGACGCCCAATGATTTTGAACTCCAAAAAGAAGGGGAAGTTCGAACCAAAATGGGAAGGGCCATTCGTAGTGGAATCAGTTTACTCGAATGGAGCATACCGCCTAGCCAATCAAGAAGGCGACAGAATCATGATGCCTATTAATGGTAAGTTTCTGAAAAAGTACTACCCGTAGTCTTCTTTCAAACTCCCACTAGGTTATCATGTTAACAATCACATCTGATAACCAATTTCCTCCAAATTCTCTCGCCAATCCTCATCAATAGGATGGCGGGTCCCCAAAACTATCATGTTAGCAGTCACCTCTGATAGTTCCCTCCAAATTTTCTTCGTCGATCCTTTCCAATAGGATGACGGAACCACTCCCACTGTCACGTTAACATCATACCTCTGACAAATCAACTTGCCAATCCTCGTCAATAGGATGGTGGGTCCTCAAAGTTGCCCCAATCGCAAAGAAATTCTCGCCATGTTAACAATCACCTCGATAGTCCGTGCGTCATTCCCACAAATGGCGTTGTCCGATCAAGTCGTTATACTTTTATGTCACTGAACGATTCGATCATTTCCAAATAGTGGCCTACCATGCGATGTGCCTCTATTTCAATCACTGTTGTTATACTCTCACGTCACTGAACAACTTGATTGCCTCTCGATCACGATCGTTATACTTTTATGTCACTGAACGATCCGATCATTTCCAAATAGTGGCCTACCATGCGATGTGCCTCTATTTCACCATAGTCGTTATACTCCCATGTCATCAACGATTCGATCATTTCCAAATAGTGGCCTACCATGCGATGTGCCTCTATTTCAATCACTGTTGTTATACTCTCACGCCATCAACAACTTGATTGCCTTTTGATCACGATCGTTATACTTTTATGTCATCAACGATTCGACATTTTCTAATAATGGCCTACCATGCGATGTGCCATTATTCGGGTTCGCTTTGCCCCAAGAGAAGACAAAACAGGTTCGCTTTGCCCCAAGAGAAGACAAAACAGGGTTCGTCTTTGCCCCAAGAGAAGACAAAGTCTACACGCCGCCAATCCACGGTAGCCGCTTGTTATTAAACAACAATCGATCTATGCCTCTCGGCATAGGGATTTTATCTCGTCCCCATTCGAGATAAGTCTACGTCTAACACACGTAGCCGGGTAGTCTATTCCCGTAAGAAGGACAGAGTCTACGTATTCAATATCGTAGCACTAAGAGAGTTAACTCTCTTAGCACAACGTTACATGTAGAACGGACTTAGGTAATCTACATGCTAGCCCGACTCAAACGGTAGTCGGTAAAGGCTCACCAAATCCGTTGATAGCTGGGGGTTTGCTAAAAATCCTAGAGGGCGATCATTAGCTGCAGGTGAAGAATTCAAATTTACCGTGTTCGTTAGAAAGGTTCCTCGCTCCGTCTGCACGGCGACCATTTTTGCAAGTCTTCATATCCAAAGTGTTCCAGACTCCATTCAACCGCATTCAAGTCTGAAAACTTTGGAGGGGGTCTTGTAGGCAGTAAAAATTGCCTTAATCCCTGCACAGCAACTCGGAATGAGCCAAAGAGCCTAAGAGTCCATCTGAGTGGAGTCAGGCCCACCTAAAGGTTAAGTTTACCTGGATGTTTGACTTTACAAAATAGACAGAAATGCTGATATCTCTCAAACCAAAAGGAACTGGGCGAAATGACCAGGGCAGTTGGATCCGTCTCGTCGAGATGGTCGATTTCCATATATAATTCGTCCAATTCCGACGTACGGTTTGAAAATTACGACCTGTTCTTCGTAGCAGACGAGGTTCGCCTATAGCGGTGAACCTCGACATTCAACCGAGGCTCGCCAATCAGCGAACTCAACATTCAGCGAGGTTCGCCATAGCAAAGGAACCTCGACATCCAACCGAGGTTCGCCATAGCAAAGGAACCTCGACATTCAACCGAGGCTCGCCAATCAGCGAGACTCAACATTCAGCGAGGTTCGCCAATCAGCGAACTCAACATTCAGCGCAGGTTCGCCAATCACGGACTCAACATTCAGCGAGGTTCGCCTATAGCGGTGAACCTCGACATCAACCGAGGTTCGCTATAGCGATGAACCTCGACATCCAACCGAGGTTCGCTATAGCGATGAACCTCGACATCAACCGAGGTTCGCTATAGCGGTGAACCTCGACATTCAACCGAGGCTCGCCAATCAGCGAGACTCAACATTCAGCGAGGTTCGCCAATCAGCGAGACTCAACACTCAGCGAGGCTCGCCAAGCAGCGAGGTTCGACATTTAGACAAGACTTGCTCAAGAGGCGGGGCTCAACCTCAACACGAGGTTCGCATGTGAAACGGCTCGCCAGGCAGAGACGAGGCTCGCCAATCAGCGAGACTCAACATTCAGCGAGGTTCGCCTATAGCCTCGAGCCTCGACATCCAACCGAGGTTCGCTATAGCGGTGAACCTCGACATCCAACCGAGGTTCGCCATAGCCTCGAGCCTCGACATCCAACCGAGGTTCGCCATAGCAAAGGAACCTCGACATCCAACCGAGGTTCGCCTATAGCCTCGAGCCTCGACATCCAACCGAGGTTCGCCATAGCCTCGAGCCTCGACATCCAACCGAGGTTCGCCTATAGCCTCGAGCCTCGACATCCAACCGAGGTTCGCTATAGCGGTGAACCTCGACATTCAACCGAGGCTCGCCAATCAGCGAGACTCAACATTCAGCGAGGTTCGCCAATCAGCGAGACTCAACATTCAGCGAGGTTCGCCATAGCAAAGGAACCTCGACATCCAACCGAGGTTCGCCATAGCAAAGGAACCTCGACATCCAACCGAGGTTCGCTATAGCGGTGAACCTCGACATCCAACCGAGGTTCGCCATAGCAAAGGAACCTCGACATCCAACCGAGGTTCGCTATAGCGGTGAACCTCGACATCCAACCGAGGTTCGCCATAGCCTCGAGCCTCGACATCCAACCGAGGTTCGCTATAGCGGTGAACCTCGACATCCAACCGAGGTTCGCTATAGCGGTGAACCTCGACATCCAACCGAGGTTCGCTATAGCGGTGAACCTCGACATCCAACCGAGGTTCGCCATAGCCTCGAGCCTCGACATCCAACCGAGGTTCGCCATAGCAAAGGAACCTCGACATCCAACCGAGGTTCGCCATAGCCTCGAGCCTCGACATCCAACCGAGGTTCGCCATAGCAAAGGAACCTCGACATTCAACCGAGGCTCGCCAATCAGCGAGACTCAACATTCAGCGAGGTTCGCCTATAGCGGTGAACCTCGACATCCAACCGAGGTTCGCCTATAGCCTCGAGCCTCGACATCCAACCGAGGTTCGCTATAGCGGTGAACCTCGACATCCAACCGAGGTTCGCTATAGCGATGAACCTCGACATCCAACCGAGGTTCGCTATAGCGGTGAACCTCGACATCCAACCGAGGTTCGCCTATAGCGATGAACCTCGACATTCAACCGAGGCTCGCCAATCAGCGAGACTCAACATTCAGCGAGGTTCGCCTATAGCGATGAACCTCGACATCCAACCGAGGTTCGCCATAGCAAAGGAACCTCGACATCCAACCGAGGTTCGCCATAGCAAAGGAACCTCGACATCCAACCGAGGTTCGCTATAGCGGTGAACCTCGACATCCAACCGAGGTTCGCCTATAGCGATGAACCTCGACATCCAACCGAGGTTCGCTATAGCGGTGAACCTCGACATCCAACCGAGGTTCGCTATAGCGATGAACCTCGACATCCAACCGAGGTTCGCCTATAGCGATGAACCTCGACATCCAACCGAGGTTCGCTATAGCGGTGAACCTCGACATCCAACCGAGGTTCGCTATAGCGGTGAACCTCGACATCCAACCGAGGTTCGCCTATAGCGATGAACCTCGACATCCAACCGAGGTTCGCTATAGCGGTGAACCTCGACATCCAACAGGTGCACGATAAGTTAAATAAATAAAAGTCAAAGATTGTTTTTCTTTACGCAGCTAAGATTCTTCCTCGGCCTTTACAACTGTGGTTGATGCACTCTCCTTTAATTCTGGGTCATCCATGTCTAGTGTGCCACTGAGCTTTTTCAATTTCCATCCTTCTATTATCAGCTCTGCTGCAAGCCTTGCACGCACTAATTCTAATTTAATCATCAATAGGCGTAACATGCAGTACATCACCTTTTTGGAGAATAGCCCGTACATAAAGGTGAACGTATATTCCACAGTCATAGCTACAAATCACAAAATCAAAAAATAAGTGGTTAGTTTATGTTGACGAAAATTCTACAATAAAATGATATAGTGCATTTGCAACTTACTCTCCCTTTTGAGGCTCGCATGGGATTGCCTTATACTGATATGTCCTCCAAACGTTATTAGGATCAAATGCGGACTTCATATGGTCCATGAAGTTGATAACTTTGTGAACAGGCTCAAGGTAAGAACTGTAAGGGGACGAACTATAGTGCAAGGCAACATTTTCATCCAATCTAACTTCAAGAAAATACCAATGGTCGTGTCGAACAATTGGGACAATGAGAATTGATCGCCAATGGTAATATGCTTTCAATATAAACCTCATATAGTCAGCCAAGATCGTGTTCCTTCCCATAGAGTGAATGTCGCTTTTATAAAAATATGACAATTAAAGAAACATGTCATAATTAATAATGTAATATAATAGCCAATATGATTTAAATGTTATCTACTAACAAGAACATGTTAACTATTAGCCGTAACATGTTAACTATTACGAAAAAAAGTTAACTATTAATCCTTACATGCTAACTCTTACACGAGACGTGTTAACTATAATTGGTCTAATGTTATCTATAATTGGTACACGTTAACTCTAAATTGTAAAATGTTAACTACAGCATGCAACATGTTATCCATAAGCTGTAATAAATAAGGTTGAGGATTTTGATCAAGAAGCTTACACAGAAATATGATGATACAATCCTATACTGCCTATCCAGAGCGGCGTTCTCAGGCTTATGTAACCATAACCGTATTCTATCCAATAGCGCCTCGATTACCTGTGAAAAAAATAAAGCAGTTACTCTTTCAAATCATAATGATTCACCATAACACGTGCTTAAAGATGCAAGTTACTTTGTCATCGACCCTTCCTCCGCGGATCAGGTAAAGGAGTTCCTTCCTCGTAATTGTGCTATTCATTATCACGATGACATCCAATTTTCTAAAAAGCAAAATAATTTGTTTCGGCAGAGGGTTAACAGCTAAATGATCCAGTTAACATATACAAACTGAAAGATAACATATTCCATTTAACATAAAAACTTATAATGGAGTGTTAAAAGCTAAAACGCAAAAGTTAACATGTAAACTTTGAAATATAACATGTTCCATGTAAAGTTCACATCTTACAAAAGAGAGAGTTAACAGCTAAATCAACTACGTTATAGTAAAAGGAGCAATATTGATTTGCACTTACTGGCTACATTTCTGCTTGCAAAAATGCGCGAGCCATTTGTTCTCCTCAGCTGTAAGTTTAGCCGCCACGTTGCTTGGTATTTTGTAGTTATGTACAAAAGCCCCTGTGCTGTCCAACACTCGTAAACTAAACTTACCTACATCAGGAATTCCCTCATTCACCTTCTTTATAGCATCGCGATCAACATCCGTTAAATACGTGCTTTTTAGCACGTCCCATTTGGCAACACTGTCATCATAGTAAACAGTTATCTCTTCTACCTTGTCGGTGACAACAAGTGGTTCATCTTTGTGCTCCCCTTCCTTAGATTTCTGTTTTTTTTGTTGAGTGAATGGCGTCCTAACACGTTGTGATCTCTTAGTAGCTCTTGTGCTTGGAGCTCTACTCCTATGAGTCACATACTTTTTGCTCACCGTCTTCTTCGACTTCTTCATGAAGTTGGAAAGTGGGATGTCCTCGTCCCGACCTACCTCCTGCTGCGTATGCACATCCCCAGTGTGAAGTTGTGTATCCTCCTCTTCATTCAATTGCTCATCCTCTTCATTCTTATTAACTTCATCTCTCACTTCTTTCTTTCCACAAAAATGCCCCTGAAGGTTAACATCTTCATAATCAGGTACGAACTCATTATCAAACAAATCTCTATCGTCAACATGTAGGTCAGCTTCTTCACATTTTCCTTTCACTTCATCTCTCACTTCATCTCTCACTTCTTCCTTTCCTTTCTTTTTCTGTGCAATCAACTTCTTCACATTTTCCTTTAAAACTTCAGGATCTATTATGTCATCAGATCCCTCGGTTCCTTTGACTTTTTCATTAAGCCTACAGATCTCGTCCATAAATGTTTGACAATACAATTTCTTTGATTGCCTCAGTGCATGGCATATTCTCTGATTTAGCTTAGCAGCATTCCTTCAGAATTTTAGCTGCTCATCAAATGGTAACTCCTTAATCTCATCTTTCCTATCAAAAGCATCATCTATAGCGTTTAATATAATCTGTAAATTAAAAAAAAACAAAACAGTTAATAGATATTTACAAAAGGTTAACAGGTAAAGTCCTAAAGTTCACATATGACTTAAAACAATTAACAGTTACTTACAAAAGGTTAATAGGTAAAGGCCTAAAGTTCACATATATGAATTAAATCAACGGAGATACAGGATATAGTTCACATATACGAAGTTATCATTGGTGTGAAATTGATGAACATTAACATCCTATCAGCAAAGTCAGTAGTTTGTCCGATATGCTTAATAATTAAAACTATAACTTAATATACACAGGTTTAGATCTTACCAAATCTATCGATGATTTCTTCTTTTCTTCCTTCTTTTCTCCCTTCTTTTCTCCCTTATTTTCTTCTCCAGTCTTTTTCCTCCCATCAGCTTTCTTGTCTTTGATAACTTTTTCCGGAGAATATTGTATCTTATTCTTCGTTACTGGGAGTGGTGGAATCCCTTTTCTTCTAATCCTCAATGTATCATGTTCCCTCATATTTAGCCTTCTGAGTGGATATTTTTCCACCCTTGGGCCAAATTCAGCGATAGGTTTCTGTACCACATCAATGGTAGCATTTTTAGCTTTTGCAACAATTGTGTCCTTTCGGAGAGACCCAGGTTTCTCTCCAATCATCACCCAGTTAGTAAGTGGTGGCTTGAATCTATTGCTCAGGGCATATTTTTTAATCCCTGTCATTTCATAGTACCATAGTTGCAAACAAATTATTCCAATTCATCAGTTAATATGCACTACTAATCTGTTTATCATGAATATAGTTACGAGAACTAAACTGAAATATAGTTAACACTAACATCACAAACCCTAACATTAACCTGTATATAGTCAACACTAACCTCACAAACCTTAACATTAACCTGAATATAGTTAACATTAACAAGAATATAGTTAACATTAACATCAATATAGTTAACATTAACCTGAATATAGTTAACATTAACCTGAATATAGTTAACATTAACCAGTTAACCTTAATTATATTTCACTTTAGTTGATAGTATACAAGTAAACATTCACATGCACAGGTTAACCCATAACAATTAAACAAATTAGTACAACTTACAGAGATCAGAGGCATGCATCCAGGAACATATGTAACCCCAGGTTTACTCAGACCTTCCCTAGCAATCTTAATTCCTTTCTTCATCTGGTCATAAATGTATTTTCCCCAGGCCACATTCCTCACTCTTTCAATACAATCAACATACTTGAACAAGAGCCTAGGGATGCCTTGGACACTGCTGGGACACCAAATCATCGAACATTGATAAAGAATCTGCAGCAATACAAAATCCTCAATATCCTTCTTCTTTTTGGATTCAACAAGAGATTCTAGTAGCCCTTCCACGTATCTTCGCATATTCTTTGGTGATTCTTTTTCCTTTCTAGTAAATTCCTCAGCAAAATACTCCATCCAAATCCTAGGGTGAGGATCTCTATTGCCGTAAATTATTTTCCCGTCAATTGGGAAACCAGTGTGTTGATGAACCCATTCCAAATCGAAATTAACTATCTTTTCTCTCCCACTTTCGGCATCGGGCAGAGCAAACGTCACTTCATCTCCTACATAGTGACTCAAAACAAGTTCAAGGGTTGGTCTATCTAGTGCTGGGGGGCCAAATATCACATAATGCTCAAATGTGCACCCTTGGTATGCATCCCAGTGACACCGCCTCATTCTCGGTTCAAGTACTTTCATAAAATCATAGTATGCACTGAAACTAGCGGTAGGTCTAATTTCAGCAGGATCACCAGACTTTTTCCTGTAATAAAAGTTAACATTTAACTTCAATCTATCTAAAGTTAACATCCAACAGCCAATAGTTAACAGTTATGCCATACACCTTAACAACCATTCACTAGACTTGTTATCGATCAATAAATGTTAACGCATAATGTGTAAAGTACGGTATCAATATCATCAACCAATCTCCATAGTTAACAGTTAATAAGAAACGTTATCAGGTTACAACAAAACATAACAGCCAATCATTCATTTCTAACATTAATATGTTACATTTCAGAGATCCAGGCATATAGTTCACAATGCACCAACATTTATAACATCAATCTATCTAAATTTAACGTTAACTTACTTCTTCATGGATTTCTTTATTTCCTGTTCTGAACTTGGAATTTCTTTTCTTTTTCTCTGTAACCCCTTTTGCATGCCCAACAGGGTCTGAGTAGCTTCATCAGTGCCGCCATTCCCTGATGATGACCCATGAGCGGACGAAGACTTGCAGGGGGGATGGGGATGAGAGAGCAGAGGGTCCATGGTCGGGTCCGTGGTCGGGTCCATGGTCAGTCTTCGACGGCAAAGCGGGTTCTTAACATTCTTAGAAGGGGACGGGGGATCTTTACCGGTTGACGACAGCGAGGGGGGATCTTAACCAGTTGACGACGGCGAGGGGGGGGTCTCTAGCGGTCTGAGGCGCAGGGGGTCTTTGCCACGACGACGCCGGGGTCTTTAACATTGGTCGAAGGCGAGTCTTCTCCCTTGTCGTTCGTCGCAAGACAGTTCCTCGCCAAGGTACGGCGGAGGACGACGGTGAACAACTTCGAATTCATCTTCTTGTTGAACCGATTTGGGGGAATCTGGGTTCGCCGTCGAGATTTCGGCCATTTTTTTCCGGTTATGCCAAAACCCTAGAGTGGAGATTGAGTGAAGATTTGGGGATTTCGCCGGCTACTATTAACCTTAGAGAGAGAGAGAGAGACAGAGTGCGAGAGGGAGAGAGGAGAGACAGAGAGAGCGAGAGTCGATTTGAGTTTTGGAGTGGGCGGGCACGGTTACCAAAAATCACGGTAACCGTAGCCGTAATAGGTTAGGGGTAGAATAGGGATTTTAATTTTTTTCTCTCCAAAATCTGAGTTGGCAGGGCTGAAACTAAATTTAACCATGTATTTTGGGTTTATACACATGGGCAAAAGTACAGGGGGCTAGGGCACACAACTTTTTTAGATTTGGGGCCTTGAAGCAATTTTCTCATATAAAAAAATATAAACCTCAGTTCTTACCAAGTGACTGAGATGCACCATTTTATATTTCATTTTTTTCCCTCTTCTTTTGAATTCCTCCATTTTCGTGAGAAGATTCTTCTCTCCCCTTTTTTAGTTAATTTTGTATAGTCTCTCACCTCACCGCATCCCTTTTGTCCCTCCAAAAACTCTCCACAAAGGCAAGTTTTTTATTTTTTATATAGCTCCACTTATCTACCCCCCACACCATCTCACGTCCTCTCTGCCAAACCAAATTAAGAATACATTTCCAAATTAAAACTTTCAACATCAAGTTTGATAATTCTATCAAAAAAAAATATAATAATAATAATAATAAATCAAGTTTGATAGTTGAGTCGGTGCTCTATCTCTTGGACTCACTTTCTCTCTCCAACAGAACAAAAGAAAAGAAAGAAGAGACATCCAAGCTAGTTTGCTAATTGAGGCCATCCATCTTTTGGACTCACTTTCTCTCTGAAAAAGAAAAAAAAAGAAAAAAAGAAAATCCAAGGTCGTTAATTGGGCCCATTGTCTGAACTTATCTACATCAAATCTCTCATCAGCGTTCCCACTTGTCCAAGATTTTGCCTATTAATTGTTAATATCCACAAATCTTTAAAAGCTTCATCCACATGAGAGCAAAAATTTCTCCTGAGAACGCGGCCACTACTCCCATAAAATATAAAGATGGTTGCCGGTGGTCGACCATTGTCTGAACTCTTCTACTTTACACTCTCATCAGGGTTCCACTTCACCAAAAATATCCGGCCCGACCCAAATCTATCCTCTATAAATCTCTTTTTTTTAAAAATACTGTTACCGTTTTCCAAAAAAAAAAAATCTTCCCTACTCCTGGTCAACTAATTTCTCCAACTTAGCATTTCTTCAAAAGAAAAGGCCCGAAGCATTATCTGTAAGTTTTAAAAGAAAAGGATAAACACGTCAATTTGGGAACTACAATTGTACGATCAATGTCTAACTTTTCTAGGATTTCTGTGTCAATTATTTTTCTTGTCTATGCTACTTTGAGTTTTATATGAACTATTTTTCTTTTGAAAGATATTCATAAGTTTCCAAGTGAATATACCTAAATATACATCAAATTCAAAACTATATTGATATTTCACATTCACTTTTTTTTTTTTTTTGAGAGAAAGAAACAGGGTAACTTCCTTGTTCGTGTATATATATATATATATATATATAATCAAAATTTACCTATCCCACCCTTGAGTTCCCTACCATAAGAACACAATTTTAACCCCTAGAATAAGGAGAGGGCCATGACCGTCACCTATTGCAAGGGGGGAGATTTGGGACTTAGGCTAGAGAGGATCAAGAGGGGGATTAACGGTATAATTACAAAAGATTGAGCTGAACCCTAGCTCAAGAAAGTAGGAGCTATCATCGAGCACTTATATACAGACATACCCATCACAGCCATAAAAAGAAAGATCAGTAGTTTTAATTACATAACATTGATTGATTCCTCCCACTAGAAGTTATCCCCCACTTTGAGCTAAATCTCCCCATTGAATGGTAGCCGTTAATAATTTGTACAGAATTAAAAGGAGATAAAAGCATCCTGCTTCGAAAAAGGCTATTTAGCATCAAATAACATGACAAGGGACAACCAAAGCCCGGGCGCATGATAAACTAATAGAAGGAGAGTTACAAATGTCAACCAACTACTATTTAGCATCGACAAGAACCTTCGATCGATCAGGTGATGGAGGAACCAACATGTCTTTAACATTGATTAAGACCAGATCAGGCATGGTCAAAGAAATATCCCCAGCAACAAAAGGTCGAAGCTCACTAGTACTAAGCCTATATGACCAACCACTACTACTAAAGCCATACGACCAACCAACCAACCACACCTACCCGGGGCCCCTATATAAACCCCCCTCTAGCTCCACTCAGAGTACAAATTTTCTCCCTCTTTCCTGCATCTGTTCTTAGCTTATATCTCTTCCTCTCTGGGTTTAATTGCTTGACGAGGTACGATTCTTGAAAACTGATATATTTTCTTTAATCTCTCGGATAACCATTAGATCTGATGATGCCTGCCTTTGTTTTTTGGCTTAGTTTTTTTTTTTTTAAGTTTTTTTTTATAGTGAATTTATAGTGAAGGCAGTGGGTAACAAAAATTTATAGTGAATTTATAGTTTCTTGTATTAATCCCTAAATTTTCCATATTTTGAAACTAATCCCTCAAATCATCAAAATCGCCATTAGATTCCCCAAATTGATCTTAAGCCATTTTGAAATTAGCTCCTCAGATCATTGAAATTGCTATTAGATCCCTCATAATTCTTAAGTTTTTCTTTTTTTTTTTTTTTTTAAAATAAAATTAGCCCTTCAACTCAACAATAGAATTAGCAATTAAATGGATATTAATTTGAAACAACTTATTAGAACTTGGGGCCCTAATAGAAATTGTGATGGTTTGAGGGACTAATTCGGGAAAAAAAACAGTTATTTACGAAACTGCTACTAGGGTTTAACAAGGAAACCTAAAATTTCCTTTCTCGAAAAGGGCCAATAAAAGTAGTGGATTTGCAAAAATATCATCTCTGGTTATATCTCACCCCTTCCTCTCTTATTGCAGTACTGGATATGGGGAACCAAATATGTAATATTATTGGCAGAGTCGGTAGCAGCAACGGCCATGATGTCGAAGCTGGTGGCTCTCGCCATGGTGTTCAGATTGAGATGCCCCCGGCGGCGGCGGCGGCTGCAGAAGGAGGAGGAGGAGCTATTGATCAGGAGGAGGAGGAGGAGGAAGCTACAGAAGGAGGAGGAGGAGCTATTGATCATCAGGAGGAGGAGGAAGTTGATATGGAGATGGCCGACGACCCCCCTGCCGGCTTCGAGGAGGAAGCTAATACTCCACTATTTAATCCACTTATTTAGCTAGCTTACCCCTCCTATATGGCTATAAATAGTCCACTTAATTATTTTTGTTCCCCGTTTCCTAAATTCTATCTCATGCACCCGGCCCTTCTCTTCTCTCTTCTTGCAGAGGACGAACGGTTCAGCCATATTCACCAGCATCGGCTCGGCCAGCCTCTCAGTTGGCGTCCCTGCCATCCTCCGGCGCGCGCCCAAGGGTCTTTACTCGGTAGCCTTCCTAATTGTGGCCTACTGGATCGACATCATCATGCTCCTCGTGCTCGGCATCCTCCTCTTCGGCCTCACCTTCGCCCTCCTCCACGTCCCCGGCAACTGGGTGCCCGCCGTGCGCGCAGCAGCGAAAACTGTGACCGTGGCTTTGCTGGTTCTGCTGCTCGCCTTCGTTGCCTTTGTTATCTACAGCCTGGTTCGTCAGGACGACCTTCCCTAGTTATGTTGCTGGTGGTGGCCCGTGGAATCAGTGAGTCTTCGAATAAGCCTGTTGTTTGTTAGGGGCTCAGTTGAGTGAGAATTAGTAGGTGTTGTGTGTTCATTTTATTCGAAACATTGCCTTTGCTTATTGTGACTCCAGAGTGAGATTTCATATATCATGTGCTTCATTATTGAGGTTTATATTGCTGAGGGAACTAAATAAATCACATAAATGTGGTTGGATGATCAACAACTGTTTTTCTATTTAAAGCTTTTGTAGTTTTAAAGTTCCAAAGTGCAAATGCCTAGGGAAACTTTCTTCTCTGAAGAAGATTATAAATCTCATTATGTGGGCTAAAGAAACATGCACGTGATCAATCTTTGTTTTCTTCTCCTCCTTTATCTTTTTCTTCTTCTCCTCCTTTGCCTTTTTCTTCTTCTCCTCCTTTAGTTTTCTTCTACTTCTTCTCCTCCTTTGTCTTCTTCTCCTCCTCCTCCTTTGTCCTTTTCTTCTTGTCCTTCTCCTTATGGTGATGACGATGGATGGATGATGATGATGAAGGAGAAAGCAATGGATCATTTTCAGGAAATGAGAATTGTTTTTCCGATATTAGTCCCCTTAAACATTTCTTATTCTGAATTAGTCCCTCAAAGCGCTTTGAAATTGCCAATTTCCCAAATTATTGATATTGCTATTCGGCTTTCCAATTCTTAAGTTTCTTTTTGAATTTAGTCCCCCAAATAATAGAAAATTTGATGACCTAAGGGGCTAATTACCCTCTAATTGCTATTTCTACGTTTAATTGGAAAGACTACGTACATAGGTTCAAAATAACTTAATAGTTGGAGGAACTAGTAGCAATTTCAATGATTTGAAGAAATAATTTGAAAAATAGTTTAAGAATTTGTGGGATCTAATAACAATTTCAATGGTTTGTGGGACAAATTTCAAAATATGGGACGTTTAAGGGATTAATTTGTAAAAACAAAAAAAGCAGTTATTTACGAAACTGCCACTAGGTTTTAACAAGGGAACCTACTTCTGCTTTTCTCTGAAGCGGCAATAAAGTTCGTGGATATAAGCTAAAAATTCCCAATAAAATCCAAAAATATCATATCTCTCGTCCTATCTCACCCCTTCTATATAATAACAATTTCAAAATATGGGAGGTTAAATTTATCATTCAAATTATTGCACTGAAGTTTTCTCAGGGCGTTTGGCTTTCAATGGATATGGTCAAATGGTTATATTAGTGCTAGTCTCAAAAATGTTAAAGATGACAGAAGGCTCTCTTAATTTCTAGCATCCTCTAAGTAGAGAGACTACTTTTAAATTACTAATGCTAAAGAGTTCTTCCCTAGCCATTTATCTTTTCAGAAACGAATATTTTCTCCAGAGCCTAAAGACCATACTATGTGATGTAAGAAAAAAAAAAATCTAATGTGGACTATTTTTTGGATACTTTCATTATCACTTTCAATAACAAACAAGTGAAGTCTCAAAAGGTGTGAATCAATTTTTCTTTGCATCAGTAGAAAAAAGAGTCTCCACACGGCTGCTTGGATTATGATGGTGATGCTGTAGTATTTTTTGTGGGCCATCTAAAAGCAACTTTATATGTTCAATTTAAAACTAAGTATCAGATCTATAAAGATAATCAGCTACTATAATTAAAGTAGAAGACAAGTTCGGCAATGAATATTAGCTCGTGAACAATTGATTCACACCTTTTTCATAGTTGTATTCGGTTCTGGACTCGGTTCAAACTTGACTATTCGTGTTCATATATATATATATATATATATATATATATATATATATATATATATATATATATATATATATATATATATATATACACCTTTTCATAGTTGTATTCGGTTCTGGACTCGGTTCAAACTTGACTATTCGTGTTTTATATATATATATATATATATATATATATATATATATATATATATATATATATATATATATATATGAATTTGCATTTCAAGCCCAAACGATCTACAATAAAGCTCAGAATGCCTAAATCCAAAGCCCACGACTAAGTTTAGAAGCGAAATCTCAATACTCATCACTTTCTTGGTCAGGATTATTAATAACTAGGCTTGCAATTGAGAATCAAATCAAATATGAAAAAAAATAAAGTCAAATTCGTGCTCAGGATGGTCAACCGCAAAGAAAAGGCGATATTTTCCAATCCGGAAAGCAGAATTCAACATATTATCTATGAAAATCGCCTATCTCGACGAGATGGAGCCGTCCAAATTACTATGTTGTCAGTTATTTACTATTTTTGGTAATGTTTTAGGAGTCTGTTTTAATTAGGAAGCAAATCCGGTTTGATTCTAAATTTGACCGATTTACTTCCCTAATCATAGGGAGTCTTTTAAGGATAGTTTTCTGTTATATGTTGCCTCAAATACTCAAATCCTTATTGCTTTGGGAATTCTTTTTTGACTTGGTTTGTTTTGATCAAGAGTCTTACTTACATTAGACTTTGCACAACCAGTCATATTAGAAGTCTATTTCGACTTGGATTCTTGTTGGGCTTTAGAATATATGGACTTCTGTTCCTATTAGAACTCCTATTCCGTGTACAGCAAGGAGTTGGGATCTTCAAGGCTATATATGTATGGTCTTTCAAGCCAATTATGATCATTAATCTTCAGAGCACCAATCAAGAAGAGAGAGTTCTTTTGTGAAGCCTATTTGGTATTTTTCTCTTTTGTTCCTTTATTTGAGAGAGATTGTATTAGGCTTTTGGGGTGTGGTTTAGGATTGAGTGATTGAGAGATCTCCACATTGTATTCCTCACAATTTAGTAAAGCTATTCTCCTCCTTCGCCCATGGACATAGGCTACAAGCCGAACCACGTATATCTTTGTGTTCGTGTGTTCTTGATATTTTCGTGCTTTTGTTTGATTGATATTAGTTTATCCTGGGGTTTGTCATAACATTTTCTTATTTCTATTTTTGGTAAAGTTCCGGTCAATTAGAAGTCTTGTTTCTATTTTTAGTAAAGTTCGAGTCATACTAGGAGTCTTGTTTATTTTCTATTTAAACAGAGTCTTGTAAACCCTAGAGGCATAACTTTTTATCAAACAAATTTCGTTTATTATATTTTCTTCGTGGATTCAAAGCTCTTCGTGGATTCGGAGATTGTTCTTTATGGATTCAGAGAACAACCCTTGGTGGATTCCGAGATTTTTACTTCCGTGTTGCGTTACTATTTTATGCGGATTTGTAAATACTTTCGTTGGAGGGGTTAAATTTTTAATATGTGCTGAAGGATTATATTAATATTTGAATAAATTTTCTATTTGAGAAGTTAAAGTGGATTAAGTCACTTTATTTTGTTTGAGCATTTAAAGTGGAGTAATCTCTTATTAGTTTAACATTGTACCAAAAGAACACGCTTCTTTTGTTTGACAAAAATAATTGCTAATTGACATACCAATCATAAGGGGCTCAGAGGAATATTCTAAAGGTTGATTATGCTGACGTGATGTACGTGTGTCCAAAATGCATGTCAAATAGATATTTCTTTCGTCCTTACCTTATTTGACCAGGACTTGGTCACGTCAGATTGGTTCCTTTCTTCGCAAGTAAAAAAGAGTAAAAAGTCCTTTACTTTGACAAAGCATAAATGCGTCGGCCACCACCAACTGGTTCAGGTGTGATTATTTTACAAAACAAGAAAAAAAGGCATCTGCAACGGAAAAATTCCGTCGCAATTGGGTAGAATTCGTCATTAGGAAACATCAAATGAATTAATCGCCGCAATTTTTCCTCATTGTATCCCGCCACTAATGCCCATCAGTTGCGACGGAAAGAAAATACGTCGTAGTTTTGTCGTTTTTGCGTCGAATTTGCAACAGATATTTCCGTCGCAATTGCTAATTCAAAAAATATGTCGCTAAACTTTGCGACGGAATTTAGCGTCAGAATTCCGTCGCTGTTGATATTGCGATGGAATTATAGCAACGGAAATCCGTCGCAATTTCCATCGCAAATCTAGTTCATTCCATCAGCATTGCAACAAGTAATCTGTTGCAAGCCTGTTGCAAAAAAAAAAAAATCAACAACAAGATTCTGTTACAAGCATTCACCAATAACTATCAAATAAACAACAAAAACATCCCAAAAACATATGGAAATTTAACAAAAATATCATTAAACTGATTGAGCTAACAAATAAGAGAGCTACAACAATATCATATTGTACTGAAAATCATATACAATCACATGTTTGCGGGAAATATTGCTATGTAAACAGACCTGCGAAGTGTGTTCACAGATCTTAAGTATTTGACAGGTCAAAGAAAAATGGCTCTTGAGAGTGCTGATTTTTTATTTATTTAAATTTGAAGTGACTGCCCCTATGTTTAGTAGTTCATGTTATTTACAATTAAAATATCAAGAAAGCACACCTCTTGCATGAGTCGGGGCCCTGCGAGCAATCCGGAGAGCTTGCCTGTAGAGCTTCAAGACTCGAGAACGAACTATAAATGCCTGCAAGTCTAATGAGTGAGCCATGAAGGTGGCTAAGTATTCTATCTTGATATGATGTCTTTCCTTTCTCTTGAAAAGTCAGAACAAAAGTAATCACAAGTGTGAAAATTCTCTTCACATAATATTATCCATTTTAGAACCTTCTCTTGATGAGTTCCTGAATTCCCCTGAATAATGGCCGCATCTCTGAATGGTTTGACCTAAATGTCATAAATAAGCTGCTGAGAAACCAAAAAAGCAGTTCATATTGTATCATGTGAAGAAAGAAGTAATAATGAAATTTAGAATCCTTTCTGATGCTAATTAGCCAGTAAAAATATAAAACAACCTAGGACATCTTTATGTATGTATCCTATTTAAAACATATAGTTCTATATGTGATGTGAAAATTTATGGTTATTGGTTCCCCCTAATTTCTTAAATCCAAACCTTTTTCTTGATTTGGAAAGAAATAAGTGCAGATAGCTTGAAGTATATAGGGTTTCCACAATAATAACAAGCAAACATGTCAGACAAGCAACAAAGGGAAAATATTGCAGATGGATTCCATTTCTACGAAGAACCTTCCATTGCTCTTGCATCTTTCTCACTTTTTTCCATGTAAATCTCTCAAAAAAGCCCAGTCTGAGAAAGCCCAGTCTGAGAAAGCTAAGGGCCCAGTCTACGAAGAACCTTCCATGAAGTTGTGATTACTGGTTCTGATTACTGCAAACAACCTATAACCATTTTTGTAACATAGGTCAGCTAAGGGCCCAGTCTTATAAAGCCCAAAAGTTTCAGATATGTTGGCCCACTCTAAAGAGTGCTACTTGGGAAGTATTTAAAGCTCTTATGAGGTAGGATTCCATTTCTACGAAGAACCTTCCATCGCTCTTGTATCTTTCTAATTATTTGGTGTTCTTTCTAAATCATGATTTTTAAATGTATAAAATTTGATAATAATATTAGCTAACAAAATTTATCGAATTGTTCAGTTTTGTGTATACAATACTATCGCCTTATCAAGATGACATTCATACAATGATAAGTTAGATATTGAAAGACATAAATGTGTTTCTTAGATTATTTTTAAACTCAATGAATCAAAATATGGAGGTATGAGATGAAAGTGGAAGGGGATAAAATAGTATATGATAGGCTTTGAAAGTGATAAGTGTGTTTTCAGTGTGTTTTTAAGTAAGATAACGAAACATAGACTTAAGTACAGGATAAAATACTAGTGAAAATAAAGTAACGAATTAACACGTTCTGGCATTCTCCAATTTTTATGATTTCTATCATATTAGAGCTCTAATCTTTGTTAATTGTGTATTACACCTCCAAATAATCATGTTTCTAAATTAGACCCTTAAATCCTTTAGCTTGTTTTTATGATTGCTTTATGACATTTATATTTAGAATATAGGGGTTTTCATCTTAGCCCTTACATCTTTAGTATTTTGATATTAGTCCCTCAAATCTTTATATTTTGATATTAGTCCCCTAATTCCTCTATATGTGTTGATAGTAGTCCCCCTTGTTAGAATAAGAGGGGAATATTCTGTTAACTTTAATGTTTGGGGCGGTTGGGCAGTTATACCCCCATTTTCTCTATTGAGAAGCCAAAAAGTAGAGAGAGGGAGAGAGGGCATTGATCCACCATCCAAATACATTGATTCGATCCCTGAAGCTTAAACATAAATAATATCTAAGAAAAACGAGTTGAAACATGAACAAAATTTCAAGAACCAGGTGGCTGAACTCCATCGGCTTTATGGAGTTCAACTTAATAGTTGATCAGAGAACCAACAAGTTCTCAATTAGTGCATCCACTTTCAGCACCAGCCAGTCTTCGTATCTCTGTAAAGACCATCATTCTCCTATGAGCTTGAATGCAAAAACTAGTTCAGGAACGCAATCTTAGTAAATTCAGAGATAAGTCCTTCGTAGCAGAGAAAGATTTTTATGCTAATGGAGATGATGAAATCAAGCTCACATAAATGATGGAAAAAAGGGAGCCTATGAAATGAAATTACTCGAGTTAGATTAGTTCTAAAGTAACTACTGTCGATGACTTCCAGGCGAGTTCTTTTTTCAACCTAAATGGGGTTTCATTTTGATTTATTGGTGAAAGGAGGAAAATTTTCACTTGGGAAATGAATGTTGTCGGGGGCTTAAACGAGTGGGGGGTATTTAGGTAATTAGACTTCCATGGTTAGTCTGGTTGGGAATTTTCAGTTTTGAATGGAAAAATTAACGGAATGACTGATATTAACACAATAATACAATTTGAGGAACTAATATGAAAACATGGAGATTTGAGGGATTAATATCAAAATACCTATGATGTAAGGGACTAATATCTAAAAACCCCTAGAATATATTGTATCAGATATTCCTCGTTTCAGAGTAGAGCTTGTTTGTTTAAACAGAAGTAATTATGAAGTAGCCGAAGTAAAAAAAAAAGTAGAAGCTACTTCTGAGCAAGAAAACATGTTTGTTTCTCTAAAAAACCTACTTTCAATACTTTCTTAAATATTGATGTGGCGCCTAGGTGTCATCCCTACTTGTTAAATATTTTTCCGCCCCTCAAAGGTCGGAAGTAGCCCGGGAGTAAATAAAATACGCATTAATTAGAAAATAAATAATTTTTCTTATTAATATTTTTTATTAGTTAGGGGCTAAGTAAAATGCGCATTAATTAGGAAATAAATAATTTTTCTTATTAATATTTTTTATTAGTTACTTTCTAACAACTTTTCATTGCTATCCAAAAAAAAAAAATGAAGAATAAGAAGTACTATTTCCACTACTTCAAAAATATGTGAAACAAAGAGAAAAAATATTACTTTTACTACTTCATACTTCATAAAATTAAAAGTTACTTATTTAATCTATTTCCTATTTCGGATACTTCTATCAAACTAAATGGGCCCTTAAACTCTGAGAGCATATACCCTATACACACATGTGCAATACCCTCGCCGGTAATTGTGATCATAATCAAACACACAACAGCCTATACATAAAATTTTACCCCAATAAAACATTACTTATCTGTTTGACTTTATCAGATAAAACGATATTGCCCCGAGAACATTTGAGAATTTTATAATTGTAGCTGAAACTGTGCCAATCTGAGCGATAATCATATTGGAGAGCTAACTTCCTAACTAAGACAAAACGGTGGACATTAGGCATCAGTTACTCGCAAAATTGAATACGAAGAGCATCATCGCCCATGCATTACTTCCAACATTCGATCAAGAATAAAAAATTACATCAGTTTCAATCCGACATTTTCCAGTCGCCATTCGCAAGTAACAAGTGGAACACCGCTTGAAATTTAGACCAAAACAAATGGTATTACAAGTCTTGAAAATAGATTTGCAAGTAAAATTCAGTTTATTCAGATTAACTATTACAACAGAGTCTGCAACAATGACAACAATTAATCACACCTCTCAAAGAATACATACAAGAAAAGCAAAAGGATAAACTTCACTCCAACACTATGGACTAGTGCCATTTGCGAACATGTTGCACACAACTCCTGAGAACAAACATTTGAAACACCCAGAAACAAGCTATTGCGAACAACAGCATCAGATCCAGAAGTTTCAGGGTCAATCTTTGTTTCAGCAGTAGTAGATTACAGAGCCAGAAGCAACAATCTGCGAAATATAAAACAAAACCAAACCAAAAGGAGGGGGCGAAAAAAGGGAAAAGGTTTCTATGACGGCATGTAAGTCATAGATAGCAGGATGGTGAGAACTGCATTTTATATATGTATTTTGGGGTAGTGAACAAGGATGTATTCATGGCTAGAGAAAAGAAAGAAGGAAATACTTCAAGTTATCCTTCTTACTGTTTCAACCTTATCTCCTCACTTAATATACAGGGGTGTCTGAATTCCTGTAGCAATTTTTACTAGCATGTATGATTTACCTAGAAATAAAATGTACTAAAGGCACATTCTTAAATTGGAAAGATGTCTTTGCATGAAAGTAGAAGTCTAACCAACAATTGGAAGTTAGGAAAGTTCGGGACAAAAACTAGCAATTGACAAAAAAAAAATATAGTTCCTTGAAGAAAGTATATACTAACTAACATAAAAAATATAGTTCCTACTAATTAGGGGGCAAGTTCCTTGAAGAAAGTATACACTAACTAACAGAAATCAAACAAACGCATTTTTGGACTAATCAATAAGAAGGCATCTCCAACACTCACCTTCTTACTAAAGGAAGACAGACCCATTTCTAGGGCTTTATAGCATAAAGCTTGCCTTCTTACTAAAGGAAGACAGACCCATTTCCAGGGCTTTATAGCATAAAGCCAATGGTAACTAATAGAAGAGAATGAGGTGCCCATTAAAAATCCTTTCTAGAGTGAGAACCAATAAAAAGTTATCAGGAGATAAACAGCTTACTTAATATTTCAATAAAGTGAAGTGGCAAGGCCTCCTAGTCTTGATATTGAAGTATATTATTAGTCTTACCCAATTGAACAAAAACTAAAAGCAAAAGCAAAATGGATTGCATGCTATACATATGCCACTAAGAACTAATCTGTTCGCGTTGTGTTTATTGAACTCTTTTCCTGGTTTACTATCAACACAATTCGCGTTGCATAGTTAACCTTCGAATTATTTGAATTAGAGGAAAAAATGAGGGAAGAGAACAAGAAAAATACATGGTTACTTATCAGTTCGGATTTCCCACAATTCTCATTTAGGTCACTATATAACAATGAAAAACATGACAATTAATATAAGAATCAAGGAGTAGCCTATAAGCACTTTACTTCTATGGAAAGGAGCGTTCACAATTTTAGTAAGTTTAACAGTAGACAATTTATGGGATAAAAATTTAGAAGCCATTACAAATACATTCAGCATTTTTGTTTTCCATGACACCAGTATCGACATGAACAATAAATGTTAGATAAATACCCAAGACTAAATTTCTACTCAATACAAACTTCAGTCAGATGTCCAAATATGAAAGTTTCTTTAATGGTGACATTTGCACATGCTAAACATTGTTCTACACAGTCCTTGATGCTAATAGAGATCTACTCCATGTATGTCAGTGACAGGTAAGGAGCTCTTGCACCCTCCTCAAGGCTAATTTATAAGTCTGTCTCGGACAAAGTTGTGTTAAATGATTAATTACTTCGAACCACTTGTTTAGGATACTCAATTCAAGTATTGTGGGCATCTTATGCATGAAGTCAAAACTAACTTATTTTTCTTTAAACGATGAGCTGGAAAACCTTAAACTATCAAACATGATTCACCTATGACTAAGTCTATAGACTTGCATAAAAAGAGACCTATAATTTTGTTAAGGTCGCCTTAATTAATTATTTTAAGCTAAACAATTTTACTAAACTACATACCTATCTGACAAACTTTCGCAACTAATAAGCCCTTTTCAAATAAACTACAATGCTCACTGTTAATGGAGATGCACTGTCCAAGTATGTTTGTTTTCAGATCCAGTGTTCCAATGACATTAAGCGACAAATATATGAAGCAAATATTAGTATTCTCAGCATCGGAAAAGACTAATTGTCAATCTAATATATGGCTTAATATCAGGGGAAAAACCCTTAACTTTGGATGATTATCAGGTAACCTCCCATAGCTTTCAAAACATTAGGAAACTCCCTTAAGTTTAGGGGTTATCAAAAAAACCCTTTTAACTTTAAGATTTTATCAGAAACCCCCGACTAAAAATGCGAAGGGTTTTTTTCCCTAACTTTGGGGTTTGGGGCTGATATTTTGAATGTTATGGGAGGTTATCTGATAATCATTCAGAGTTTAAGGGGGGTTTCTGATATTTAGCCCTAATATATCAAACCGGAAAAAAATGATATGCTGAAAATGTCAAGAATAAAATAGTGTTTAAACAAGTTAACAGTTCTTGGAGAAACACTCTACCTAACCTGATATTGGCAAAGTGGAGAAACCTCCTAATCCTCCCAGGAAATACCAGTAAAGGAATAAAGTTTACCCCTAACCGAATGATTAAAGTGCAAATGACATCAATGGTCAGAGAAGGTCAACGGCATTGCTTAAGGGGCGTGCCTAGAAACAACTCATAGGAAAGATCGGTTATAGTAAACAAGCATATAATGTACACAGCTGTGAGTATAAATATCCACCACAAATTGTTGCCCTTGCACAGCGTTAATTTTTTTTTGCACTAAGTTATATGAATAACACAAGTAAAGAATAGTGCAGTCGGAAGTATAAAAAATGGTGGACCACAAGGCTCATAGAGCATGTGTCCATCAGCTTGAGGTTCCAAGAGGCCAGAAACTAGGCATAAAGGAGGGGAGATTTGATAGGGATTTACATGAACACTATGCTTGTATTACAACTAAGTGGCATGGATACGGGTACGGGTGCGGGACACAACAAATTTGTAAAAGGTAGGGTACTGTGACATGGCTGAAAGTCATAGGTGGTAACTTACTTCTGAGCTAGATATGCAAAGGACCCTTTAAAATTGTACTTCTTAAAACTGAAACAAACTCGACCTTGTCCACCAAGTTCCAAAAAATGAATGTGACGTGTAGGATATATGTCCAAAAATTAAAGAATGTAGTGTATAACTGACTACACTATTGAAATCTGCATAAATGTATACACATGTTTAAGGAGTGTCCATGAACTCATGGCTGAAACTCATAGGCTGTAACTTACTTCTGAGCTAGATATGTAAAGGACCTTTTAAAATTGTACTTCTTAAGGCTGAAACAAACTCGACCCTTGTGCAACAAGTTCCAAAATTGAATGTGACGTGTAGGATACATGTCCAAAAATTAAAGAATGTAGTGTATAACTGAGTACACTATTGAAGTCTGAAAAAATGTACACATATATTTAAAGGAGTATCCATGAAGTGATGGGTATGGGTACAACTCGTGTCAGGTACGGTTACGGCTTCATGACAGATGTACCCAGGTAATTACAATGTTCTCACAATGCTACAGAAAAGTTCTGCTTGTCTGCAAATTGTACCATCCTTACAACGCAATATCTTATCCTAAAGCGTTTTATCTTTCTACCTTAAAATTTTCAAGGAAGAGAACAGGTTTTGTGGTTTCGGGGGATCGACATAAACTTAGAGCTATACCATAAACCCAGTTCAGATAATAACCTTAACCACATTTCTTTGTTCAAATTTTCAAAGAAAGCTCTGCTTAAGCTTTAAACAAGAACTCAATCCTCGCATGGTTAACTTGCATGATCACGATTAAGCTTGGATTCTACGTAGCTAACAATTGAAGCCTAAAACCTGTCTGATAACTCTAATAAACAGTTCAAAGACTTTTATAGTTCCAATAAGCCTGTAAAAGATATATAACAACAAAACGAGAGTTAAATTTTAAGCCCGTCTTGATTCAGAAGTCAAATTACAACATGTGTCTTAGTGAAAATAAATCACTAAGTAATAACTATACTTAAGATGAGGAGTATTCAAGTTTATACAAATCTAAGAACAATTTTGTTATTAACTACATAGCCACTCAGGACTACTTTAAAGTACCTAACAATTCATCAGTCAATTTCAACATAGATAAATGCCGAAAAATCCAATAGTAGAATGCTAGCCAGGACCAGAATTACCAAAGGAGTTTGTGGTGTACAGTCTGACGAAAGATGATTTGAAAATCAAGTGAATAATTTATTGGAGAGTCCTATTCCCATGAAAAATCTAGTTTCAACTAGGTAGATGTGTTAAGAAGGTTTTGTAGACCCAAAACCCCCACCCCCACCCCCCATAAAAAATAAAAATAAAAATAAAAAAACAACAACAAAACAAAAACAAAACACACACATAAAACCACAAAACAGAAAAAATAAAATAAAAAAGAAATAAATAAATAACACAGACACCAAGCTATACCATTAGTCTGTGTTAGATGGGAAGTCATGAAATTGATCATTGCTAGGAAGTAGCGGGTACAATGTTAATCTGATGAAATCATGAAAAAAAATGAAATTGGCCAGAAACTACCATAACCTAAAGGGTAGATGTTAATCTGATGAAGACTCGTCAATTTGGTAATCCTGTTTTGTACGGATTAGAGCTATGAAACATATCAACACCCATTTGACGTGGCTAAGACTATAGCATGGGTAAGAGAGCACCAGAACATGCAGGAAACATCATGGAGACATGGGAGATTAGGTCTACTATTCCAACTCAGCTTAGATAGGCTTCATACAATGGCCATATAAAATCTTCAGTTAAATAATCCAAAAGGGAAACCAAAATTCAAATCCCAGCAGTGCAACAAGTAAAAGGGAGCATAACTAGTAGAACACAAACTACCTTAAAAATCCAATAGCAGGTGAAGATGCAAACAATGTGACAGTTTCAATATTTCATTCAAAAGAAAATGAAAACTTCAGTTCATATACCTATATGATGGAAGAGACTGAGAAATGTTGCAGGACTCGGGTGTACAAAAAAATTTCTGTAAGGAGACAAGACAGCAGTCAAATAAGTGTGCAGAAACTTCCAAAATCAAAAGAAGAGCTCTTACAATCAGCGAGACAATTATAATAGATAATTAGAACTCATTTTGACTTTAGATTTTGACTTTAGACATGGGGTCAATTTGGTTTTCAAACAACACAAAATAATCTATATTAGATTTTGAGATACAACATTCACAAGTTGTTAACAAGTACACCAATTCACTGTTGTCTACTATTTGAACTCAAACTAGACGGTAATGTGACGACAAAGTCCCAGTATAAGTCAAAGTGGCCTAACCCAGTAATTTTGTCACCTCTAATCTAATATATTGGATGAACAATTTGCCGTAAAACATGCAGTTGCACTTCTCATTCATGGCCACTACTACTACAATCATCTCGTCGATATCTGAAGAATAGCAAACAATTTATAAAATTGTCTTCGTCGATTACATCTCCATGTTATTCTTTGTCTAACCACATCATGTCAGTCATGTCTCACCATGGTCACTCACATGTACATTTTTTTTTCGTCTCACTACCGTATTGCATGTGAATTGGAGAGACAGGACTAATTCTTTGTACAAGATCATTTGTGGATCCAACATAAACCGGTTTAACAATAAGTGTAGTGCATCAAACATAAAGTCCCAAGATAGCATGATGGTACAAGTTATTGCACCTCTGAAGCATGTGTCTGCAGAACCACATCTCGAAGGAAATATATTTTATCAATACAAATCAGATTATGGTTGAATTGTGGGCTCCCCATTGTCAAACTTAAAACTTTGTTTTCAAATAAGATATAAGTATTTCGATGCATGTCATGCATGCATGATATGAAGCCTGGGGGAGTGTTGTAGTCAAATGGTCAAGCAAATGGACAGTTTGTTCTTTTTTTTTTTTGGATCCAAGTTTGAGGGCATTTCCATTGATCTTCCGAGGCATGAGGGCATTTCCACTGGATTTTTTTCAAGTATGGTGGCGTTTTCTTTTTTCAAAGTATGAGGGCATGCTTGGTATTCTAAAGATGACGTTCATACAAACAGAAAGCAGGGCTCCTTATAAATAATAGTATGTGCATGTGTGTATCATCCTACAGTCAGTCAAAGGACTCTTGCCACTTAGAAATTAAGTACGAAACCAAATTGACCTGGCAGCATTAACATCAAGAAACTTCAGAGAGTATAGCAATGAAGAATTGAAGATGTAAATTGATATACTGGTTTGGAATCCGCAGAGGTCATTACTCCAAAACTTACTTAGCTCTTATTCTTTTCTATAATAAGGAAGTACCTCTTCAGTTGTTGTAGATCCAAATACTAGTAGGATGTATAGGACGCAAGTTTTGGGATTACGACATCAAGGTAGAAAAGAAAGCCCGTGTTAGCAATATTTCAGTCTCAGCAACAGCAGTTTATGCGAAGACAATTGTGATTGCTATGTGGTTTACCTTTAGAGAGCTGGAAAAGGAAGCAGGTTTAGGATCAAGGCTTTTCATATATAACATTACAAAAGTTTAATAATGGCTCAAACAGAGCTGAGAACTAGGGATGAATCCCTTCAACGACTTCTACTGGGTCTCCTTTGGGCTTTAGGCCTTGAGACCTCACAAGCACCTGCAATGATCTGAGCTGGAACACTAGAGAAGATACTCAACATGTGGTGAACATATAAAAATGAAAGACAGAGAGCCAGTTGTCCCTATAACACAAAATAACCAAACCGTTATCTGTTTAGTTGGTAAAACATTTGATAAAGTTACTTAATATAGTCTATGAGCTAGTATAATACGAAACACGAAATAATCTACAATTACTAAATGTCCTTCCCTTCCCCTACTTTATTCTTTACATTCCATTACTTCATCTGTCTCTTATTCTCCTTAACAGTTTATGCCTTCTTATTTCTATTCAAATGCATATGTTTTTGGTGCAAATACTCAAAGCCACAAACCAAAAATGCCTATAGTCGAAAACCTTCCACCAGGGATGATATTAATTTCCATTGTATGCATCATCTTTCTTGATTTCGTTTTTACTTAAGACGCCTTGAAACCTGAATTCTCCAGGGTACTGGTCTAAGACACGTTATGCGAAGTCAAAAAGAGTATTTATAACGTAAAAATAGCTTCCAACATTTCCAGCTCAAGAGGCTGCATCATTAAAATTTTGAAGCTAGTTTTCTTCTGGTGGTCAGAACAAAGGAGCCCTAGGCTCACATGTAAGAAACTTCGCAATATGATAAAACTAGAATTCTACACAACGAAGAAAATCTAGTACTATGTTTACAATGAGACAATACAAGGAAACAATTGCGCACCAAAATAAAACCTCTACAACTACTAAATGGGTGTGAGGTGAGATATCATTTTAACAAATGTCCAAGAGGAAATTTACTTATTAGGACTAAGAGTCAAAGATCATAACTTTAGATATACTTTAGAATAAGGCTAAAATATAAATGCATATTGAAGCAAGAGGGTTCATATATCAAAAGAAGAGAGCGATTTCTTTCAATCAGTAAAATCATTACATCTGGATGCGGAAAATTTATTAATGTACCCAATCCAAATAACTGAGAATAGTTGTCGAAGCCTCGATAATATTTCCGCAATCTACATAAAGTGCTGGGAGTTCAGTGTCTTTATTCTTCATTCTACCAAGATTCATATATAGAGTTTAAAATCAAATTTTGACATCCCGAGTCCACCGGACGTCAAGGCAAGAAACTCCTGTGAACTCATATTTTGTCAAACATGAATGTCAAATCGCAGACAAAATTCTGCACTTTTGCCTATAGGAACTATGTATCAGACCCTCACAAAATGTCTGTATGTCTTAAAAAGACAGAAAGGTGTCAAAAACAGAAAGGTCTGAGGCTTGCAAATAAAGGTTGTCTCAGCACCCTTCTAGGACATACTGACATAGTTATCCTTTCAAAAAGCAAAAAGCGCCAGAAAGACATAAATTAATTACTTGGACCAAATGAACCATTATCTAGAAATTCAAAAGTTGTTAGCTAAGTCCAAAGGAGATTGAACTAAAAGTAGTAATATGATGAATGTTAGATGAGACCCAGAAAAAACCATGGGAAAAAGATAAGAAATACACTGGATCTCAGAGAATCAGTGGACATGACGGATGGCATGAATGGCCAACCTCAGACAACAAACTTGTTATTAACAAGAAGAATCTTATAACGGAAAGTGCAAACTCAAAATTGTAGGAACTCTAACTGTTTGACGAATTCAGAATATAAACTAAATACGAAAATTTTCAGATACTAATATATGATAAATCCACATAGTGAAAAACAATATGTAATCAATCGGCTAGTTAGGAAACATCTAATTATCTTATATCTAAACCAAAAGGCTCACTGCTAGTTTTCTGCAGTTATTTAGTCAAATATATGGCTGACCAATTATAAGAGTTTGAATATTTCAACTATCCAATAAAAAGACGGCAATCAGAAACAAAGAGGTATTTCATAACTTTTCTGCGCTTTTTTGTTGTTGTTGTTGTCATTTTCATCACATAACAGCTAGGGATTGGAAGACCAGACTAATGAGAAAAAAAATCAGTGTATACAATGGTATACAATCTAACATCTTTTCTTCTATTTTAGAGGCTATTCAGAAGTATGCGGGATGTTTTTCTCGCAAAGTAAAAGAAATACTTCATTCCACGGAGGAAAAAAATTAAGATAACATAGTGCACCTCAATGAACAGAGACAAATGGTATATAAAACATTAGCATCACTTGCACATAGATAAAGTAAATACAGAATAAGAAAGTCACAACTGTAGGATATCCCAAGTTCAATGATAAGAGATTCAAATACCAATATCTGAAAACCTACTACAATATCCAGTTGAAAGAAAATATAAGACATCATAAGCAGCTACATATCAGAAAAGCCAACCATAGAAAGAAACGTGCAGCTCAATGTCAGCATAGCACATTTGCTAGATTAAAAGGAGAGAACAAAAAAAACAAACTTAACTGCCAAAATATCATAGTTTCAAATGGTCGTCCCCCCGTAGAAATATCAACCTGCAGGGGGTAAAGAAGCTATATGAACGAACCAGGACTACAAGTTTCAAACATATGTAAGAGAGAGATGCCAAATAAATGGTAACAAATTAAGGAAATCAATTTCAAAAGAAGTCGGGAATTTTCTTTCCAAAAAAAATACCATGATTTTTCTGCCAATGTCATTTTTCTTTACTGCCTCTTTGCACGTTTATCAAAGCCAGACTTCCGTGGTTTATTGGCATCTTCAAATGGTGCAGCGTTTGCAGAAGCTCTGTTCGAGGCAAGAAAGAGAGAGTGTGAGAGATAGAGAGACAAGCTCAGAGTAATTGCAATGGTGTCGAAGTTGGAATTAATATAAAATTTGAATGAGGAAACAAATTTAACTGAAGAAAGGGGAAAAGAATATATACACGACCTGTGCTTCTTCGCATTTTCTTTCTTAATGCTCAACACCATATCCATAGCCTTTTTCTGATGCTCTCTTCCCTGGGAATGCGTTTCTAAACCCTCCACAGTCTCACAATCAATCTTGCATATGAGACACCTGACCATGCCACCAGCCTTCCTCTTTCTTGATTGCTCGAAGCTGTCAATATTACCGTCACGGGAAGCCTACACAGAAGCGCGACAAGAAAGCTTTTGAATGAAATGAGGGGATAAAAGGACCAAAAATGTGCAGCAGACTATTCCTGATAAATTAAAAAAAGGAGCAACAGTGTGGACAATCGTTCGCATTGGCAGCACAGGCTATTCATTGTAAATTAAAAAAAGGAGCAACAGTGTGTGCTAACATTCGCATTGGCTGCAAACATAAAGGGGGAAAAACTCACTGAACTAAACCGTCCATTGAACCCTGCATCACCCATTCGCAAATGAGAAGGAAAGTTTCCAAGGCCGCCAGTCTCAGCAATATCAGGATGATTGTGGAACCCGCCAAAACCACTACCTCTGAAGCTAGGCATATCTCGTGGACCCATTATTTCATTGCCTCGCATATCATTCATCAAACCATGATTAACAGGACCAACGCCATCCAGACCCCTCCTAAGCTGAGTAGGCAGGCCATCAGGCATATCTCTACTAAAATGACCTGTTCACGACCGTGGAAAATTTAAAGCTTCTACTTCACCAAAAATACATGGAACTCTAGTATCAAGTCGAACTCACTGCTTAATTCATACAAAGGAAAAATAGTAAATCATCTACCTGGGCTTCTTAGAGGAGGACGATCAAATTCAGGAACAAGATTGAGACGATCAGGATGAGGAAAGGTTCCATCATGTCTCCTTCCTAGATGTTCACGTGCAATATCCAGAGGACTTTCTGCATTACCAAACCTAGGCGGAAAAGGGGCACCTGATTGATAAGAGGATGGTGGTCTAAATGCATTTGCCCCTCCAGATTGTTGTGCCATCCTATCAAGGGGCCTTGATGTCGGATAACCATCAAACCTAGGAGGACCTTCACCATCCAAATGAGCTGGCCTAGGAAATTGCTTCAAATCTTCTTCGAACTCTCTCCTATTGACATGTCTACCAGGATCCAATGAGGAAGGCCTAAAATGTTCATCATGGGCTGCTTTGAATCCTCCTTCAGGGAAAGGCTTAAACCTTTCATCTGGTAAAGGCCTAAACCTATCTTCTGAATCATGCATTCCACCAACAGCTGCATTGTTTGTCATCCCATTCATTTTCATCGCATTTGGGTGTCCATATGGAGCATGCTCATTAGGCAGAGGCCGATGAGTATCAGGCTGCCTGCCGTCATAAACTCCAGGCCTCCTGCTAGCATGTGCTTCAGCTTCCATGACATTAAAGCTAGCCGATCTTCCCATCTTGTCTTCAGGAGTAAAAGAAGGTCCTGCCATCATCCTGTTAGGTGCATCCAATGCTCCAGGGGGTGGTCCACCCATAACAGGTCGTGCCATTGCCTGTTGATCAAAACCCTTTGGCGGGATTCCATGATGATTCGGAGCACCTCCCGGTGGCGGCGGCGGCGGTGGAAGTCTGGGCCCTGGGGCCCCCACATGTGGAGGTGGCCAAAAGGCCTCTTGGGCTACTGGCATCTGCCTCTGTTGAGGAAAGGTCTCATGTACATTATGCACAGGGGGTCTCATCTGACTTGGCAGCATGGCTTGTCCATGCACAGGCACCTGATGAGAAGGCTCAGGAAACCTTCTTTCTTGACTAGACTGATGTATGGGCTGTTGAAACATCCCATCAGGTACAGGAGGCCTTTGGGATATCATTCCTGGGTCAGACATATGAGGTTGATGTCCATAAGGAAATTGTTTCGGGGGTCCCGGAGGCATTCCTTGACCAGTTGGGGGATACCCACGTCCTTGAGCAGGAAATACACTTTGGTGTGCAGATTGTTGCTGCAACTGACCTCTATCTAAAGCATGAGTTGCTTGCATTTGCTGAGACGGCATACTGCTAATATTTCCAGCACTCTGACCTTCGGAGACACCTTCTCCTTTGAACTGTGCACTGGATTTGTCATCAAATTTGCCTTCTTGGCCCTTACGACTATCAGAACCCTCAGTCAACCCACCCAATAACTTGGTGTCTTCTTCCTTCTTAACCAGCTGGCCATCCACAATTTCATCCTTTACAATCTTTTCTGGGACATCTTTGTTCTCATTCTCAGCTTGGCTGTCTTTATCCTTTGCATCTGCAGCTGCTTTCTTCTCCTCATTACTCTTGGACATGGTATCAGATACATGTTCAGTGCTTTTCTCGCCTGATTTGGCCCCTTCAGCATTCTTTACAACTAAACCATCCTCTTGTTTTGGAGTAGCAGGTGATGCACCACCTTGCTTCCCACCATGGGGTGCCTGAGACTGTTGTATAGGTCCAGATTGATTAGTCCTTCCGCTATAATTCTGATTTGGTGGTTGCTGGTTAATACTAGGCTGCATGAGATTAGATCCAGCACCAGGAGACTGCGGAACTGGTTGTTGTGGCATGCCAGGACCGGCCATCATAGGTCTAGCTTGAACTTGTTGTGGTGGTAATCCTTGCGGATGAGGATGTCCAGGAGCAGGCTGCTGCATGTATGCCGGTCCCTGAGGCCTTAAAGACTGTTGAGGGTGAACCTGATGCTGGGGAGGGACTTGCTGTGGCTGCTGACCAGGATGGAAAGGAGCTTGTGGTTGTCCCTGAGGAAAACTAGGTTGTGGATAGACTTGTTGGCCTGGTTGTTGAATCGAATGCTGCTGCATAGGATGAAGATTGGCAGGAGGACCTTGAGTAGGTGGCATGCCTGGCTGTTGTTGTGGTGGCATCATCATTTGAGAATGGGGTGGACGCATCTGAGGAGGCTGAGGTGGAAACTGACCCTGAGTTTGAGGAGGGTGTTGGGGATGCATATGCATAGGAGGCTGTTGTTGTGGAGCACCAAGAGTAGGTTGTGGATAAGATTGATATCCAGATACAGGATGAGCAGGAGGTTGTGGGGGTTGCATCTGCGGATGGGGATGGGACTGAGGTTGAGGTTGCATCTGCATAGGAGGCTGCTGTTGGATTGGATGAGTTTGGGGTGGATGTTGAGGTCGAGGCTGGTGCTGGGGATAGGCCTGAGGAGGTGGCATTTGCTGAGGTGGAGCTTGCATCTGTGGAGGCCTTGCCTGAGTGGCATGAGGTTGTGGAGGCGGTGGAAGACTCTGTGGTGGTGCATTGGGATGTGGTTGATGAGGTGCAAAAGGTTGCATTTGAGGAACTTGAGCAGGTACGTGTGGCTGGGGTTGGGCTTGGGGTTGGGGATAAGGATGGGGTTGAGACTGAGGTTGAGGTTGAGGAAGATGTGGTTGCTGCTGGGGCTGAGGCTGCTGCAGCGGCTGGGCATGAGGCTGAGGGTGTGCTTGAACTTGGGGTTGACCAGGTTGAGGTTGGGGTTGTTGCACATAAGGCTGAGGCTGCTGTCCTGGGACCGTAGCCTGCATCTGGGGTTGACCGTATTGTGGATAGACTTGCTGCTGATACTGAGCATACTGTTGGTATTGTTGATGATAAGCATCATATCCAGGGTACTGCTGATAGTACTGTTGGTACTGCAGTTGCTGCTGCTGGTACCATTGCTCAGGGGTCGGAGCCTGAGCTGCTGCTTGTGGAGCAGCAGCAGCAGCAGCAGCAGCTGGAGTCGCAGCAGTAGGAGTAGATGTGGGCCCTGAAGAAGCAGCTGCTGATGCAGAAGCTGTTGCTGGAGCAGCTGGAGTAGCAGCTGCTGTTGCGGGAGCAGATGTAATGGCAGCTACAGCTGCTGCTGAGGCAGCAGATGATGGATCTTGGGTAGCTTGAGCCTGGGAATTTTCAGCAGCTTGTGCTTGAGGCTGGACACCCTGCAGTCAACCAACAGCACAAACACTATCCTATCAGGAAAAAGGTCCACCAAATTAAAACAACTATGATACCAAATATTCATTTTTCAACTCACAGGGCATATTTGTGCATGCTCTTGCACTTGCCGATGCACAATCTGGGTTCCACACCGGTTGCATACAACAGGAGAGTTCCCAAAGCTACATCCAGCACAATGGGCATTGCTTTCTGCCAACGTCCCCTGCCACTGACAATTGCTCCTGTGGTAAAGACAGTAAACCGCTACTTTGCCAATGCTCTCAGCAAGTTCTTTACTAGATTCTGTCAGTGGCTGTCGATTTCATATTACAGAGAAATAAGAAAAACTAGAGCTTGGCTAAGAGATAAGGGGTCAGGGATATTGAAATAGAAGGCCAGGAAAATAAACCTTAGCGTCTGCTTCAGTCACCAAGTAACCATCGTAAGGACAAGCAGGGGTAGTGGCTACTAGATAAGCTAGGCAGGGTTTGCAGTACAAATGTGTGCATTGCGCTTGTAAAGCTTCGCTCGGATGGACAAGCGTGCGGCATACAGGGCAGAAATATTCACCCGGAAGAGATTGGATATTCACTATGCACTCGTTATCATAACCCATATTGATGGGAAAGACTCCAACTCAGCTTAAGCCACCTTAAAAGAGAATAATTTTAATCAATATTACCATCTCTACCTAGTTTTAAATGCAAGTCAACAATACATTAGCGAATGCAAAACTGCGAAATAATTGAGAAGGGCACTAAACATACATACATAGTGAAAATGAATGAGCAACAAACAACCACAATAGTATATAAATGGAAATAAGCTAATAATCCAGAAAATAATAGAGTAATCGACTAATGTCAACACAAATCAAAGATCTGTGACATGCATCAACAAATTTAGGATGTAATCACATGCGCAAATAGACCTAGGATTTTAGATTCCAGGGATCACTCTATTTAGCCCTAGAAGACGCTGTCACCGTACCAAACCCTAAAGCGCACTGTCGCCATAGCAAACCCTAAAGCCCCGCACAAGCGAGATCAAATCTCCCAATCGAACCGCAACAACGTAAAAAGAAGGAAATAAAATCGCGGAAACAAATAGCAATAAACGAATCGAGAGGACCGGAGAGAGAGGTGCGTACCTTGGTGCCGCTAGGGTTTTTACCTGCAAGAATAAGGAGAGATTCTGCGCTAGAATTTAAACCCTAGATTCGATCTGGGTTTTGTTGATTGGAGATATGGCGAGCGAGAGAAGGCGGCTTCGAGAGAGACGACAGGGCGAAAGTAACTGAAGGGAAGCACTGGGGCTGGCCTTTTATCGAGAGGAGGATGGCTGGGCTTCCGTGGAGCTGATGTTTGATGCGGCCCAGTGACGGCCCATTATGTTATATTAATAATTAACCCTATTATGAACGCGTTTGATAGGAGCAAAAATAAGTGGCATTTTTCCTTATTAGGAAAAATTGGCAATTGGCAGCAGTCGAAAAAAATAAAAATAAACAGAGTTATCCCTTTCTAATATATTCCCCTTTCAAACATTTATTGATTATATATTTCTTTCTCCATACTATCCTACCCAGGGTTTCAATATAATATCGTGCATAGATTTCATAAAGTAGATAAATTCTTTGTAACTATGAGTATGGTAAATAAGGATGGACATAAAATTAATTCAAGTTTTTCTTGCCTGCCTTATTTACATTCATAAAAGTCTTACACTATAAATTCGCATGTCAATATTATGAAATTTTATCTAGCTTTATTTTCATTTCAAATTTCAAAAGCTATTCTCCATATCTACGAGATCTCCATAACTAGCTCATCCTTGTACATTTTCCCCTTTGTTCCCGGATTGCTGGAAGAAAAATGTATTTTCTCACATGGACATTGCAATATGTTAATTTGACATGATCAACACAGGATGTGCTATTTTTGCAGCATTAAAGGCGAGTAAATATTTCCATTTTATGATGTTCGTTTTGTACTTTTTTGGTAAAATTTTCAGCTACTTCACATTCTTCCTCATTGAGTGAGACGATAGTCTCAACTTTGTTTGCTAGAGCTTCATCACTGCGATAAAAGAGCTGATGAAACCTAACCCGCAAGTGGCGGTTTATATGCACATATGCACCGTGCATCTTATATGCTTAAAGTAAAAATTATACTATCATGATTTACAAATGGCAAGAACATTTTTCTTTCAGCATTACACTGTTAGTATATACAGTGAGATTCTACATATTGCACCCCATCCAGTAGCTTTTATATAAGGATAGCATGAACAATAATCTGGATCATGCATGAGGCTTTTCTAAAAATGCATGCCAAGGAACCAAATTTTTCATCTTTTCATGGATAAATAGTTAAGTATGCCGAGCCTTAATTCCTTTGAAGAGTGGATTTAGAAGAAGAAGACGTGCTTATGATAGCCTTCACTCGGTCAAGTTTTGTGTTTTGTTTTCCCTCTACAAGCTCTAGGTACTCAATTGTATTATTATCTGGCATATCGTTTGTTTTGGTTTTTGTCCTTTTTTTTTTTTTGGGGTGTGCACTGTCTTTATCACAATTCGTAACAAAAAATGAGAACACTACGATAGACTCCTAGATATATTCTGAGAGATGGACTGCAAAAGGAATGCTCGGTTGGAAGTAAGATAATTTTTAGCTGGGGAGACAACCCTTACAAAAAACTGAATGGAAGAATGAAATTCATGTATCCAATCCCACAAAATAAAAAATAAAGTCTTTTTCATTTTAATTCCTCGTCTCTGTAAGAATTCTAATGTAGATTTGATTTCCCCTCCTTCTTCAGATCAGTTATCGGCGATCAAGAAGGCTTCGCGCTGGCTAAATGTTGCGGGATTTGGTTGTTTTGCGGTTGCAGCAGCAATTGCAAGGTGCCGATTCGAGAACTTGTCATCTATTTGCTGATCTGTGAAGGGTTTGTTCTGTACTTTTATATACTTAATGGGAAAAAATTTGTTTGTAATTCAATCAGCAATTTGTTTCTTCATTTATCTGAGCTAATGGCTTGTAATTCGGCTGGAGATGCTTTTACTCTTTGCTTCGGTTGTGCACAGACAGACGGTCGCAGTTTCGCGATTATCGTCTAAAATAGGGATTTATGCATGTATTACCAATTTACCAGGGCAATTTTGTTAAGCATACTGAATTCAGTGTCGACCTTATTTCTCATTCTAAATTCGGATTCGTTCAATGTAGATCTGATGCAAAATTCTGTATCCGTTGTTGTCAGATATGAAGCCTCAACATGCATGTTTCCATTCATATCACTAAGGAAATCGTGATCACGTAAAATATGAGAAAAGGTTTATAACGATCTTTCTCTTTTATTTCAAAACAAACTTATAAAAGACACAAACTGACTCAAACAACCAAACACACACGGGGCAAGCAAATCAAACACAGACAACACGCGTTCGTTATTCGATCCCCCCCCCAACTTCTTCAACCGAACCAGTTTCAAATTGGGGGATACAAAGCACACCACAACTACATAACATAACCATCTTCTTCTTCTTCGTTTTCTTCTTCATCATCATCAACCGGAGATCTCAATGGATTTCACCTCAGGCTTCTTCACCTCCGCCTTCGGGACCGTAACAGTCAGCACCCCGTCCTCCATCGCCGCCTTCACCTGGTCCATCTTCGCATTCTCCGGCAGCCTGAACCTCCTCATGAACTTCCCGCTGCTCCTCTCCACCCTGTGCCACCTATCGTTCTGGTCTTCCTTCTCCTTGCTCCTCTCCCCGCTGATTTGAAGCACGTGACCGTCCTCCACCTCCACTTTCACGTGCTCCTTCTTGAGACCGGGGAGGTCGGCCTTGAACACGTGCGCCTCGGGGGTCTCTTTCCAGTCGACGCGGGCGTTGGTGAGGGCGGAGGTTTCGGAGGGGAAGATGGAGGTGAAGGGTTCCCAGAGGTCGAGGGAGGTTAACGGGTCGACAACGCTGCGGGACCCGAATCCGAATGGGCAGATCGACATGCTTGATTTGGTTGCACGAAGGCTGGAGACTTTGATTTGGCTGCGTTTGTTTTCTTTCGATGGATGATGAGTCGGATGAGAGGAGGGGTATTTATGGGGAGGTTTGAGTTGTCATGAGAGTTCGAGAGATTTTGCTTTGTTTTTCTTTTGCGTTCGAGAGAGTTGCTGAGAGAGAGACAGAGGTGATGGAGGTGGGACCGTAGAGCTTCGATCGATCTTCAGGAAGATGCCAGAATTGGGTCTTACTGTGGAGGAGCCCGACTCCGATAACCGTAGAAAGCCACGTGGGCCTTTAACTCTGGACGGGCCCAAACTCAATAAACGATGAGGTACAAAATAAATAATAATAATAATAAAACAAATTTCATGCGCGCCTCTTTAATTAAATATCTAATACTTAGTCATGGTTTCTATTTGTTTTTCATTTGGATTATGATTTTACCCGCAGCTTACCGCTGAGGGACGGCTAAAAACATGGAAATTAGAATATCTCTCCCGTGTCTATCCAGTACATACATAAACAGGTGTAGTTGAGTAATTTAAGACACACGACGGTCGAAACTATTTCTTAAAAATGAGGGGGGAAAAAATTACAATTCCCAGAATTGCGAAGAAAATAAACTTGGAACACATTTTGCCATTTCTAATATGTCATCCTCCAGTCAGTTCACTGACAAAAAGAGAGATGAAATATGGAGGATCATTCTTCTTTGAATCAACTGTACCAGTCGAGAAAGAGAATGGAAAAAGTAAGGACAAACAAGAAAAGGAGAAGAAAAGTCCTGCTGCTACTGTTTCGTTTAATTGCCTGTGTCAGCTCCTTGTTACCCAGCTCCACATTCTTCGTAGCTTCAACTGCCTGAAAAGAACATGCGGAGATAAGAGCTTAATGACTGATCCATAGATGACAGAAAACTAAAGCTAATGAATCAGTGAGCAGATAGGTGCAAGATTTGCTTCCCAAATCAGCAGTAAGAAATCGATGATTAGAATAGCAATACAGGATGTAATGATGTCCACTCCCACATTTTTCAGGGTAATATTTTGTTTTCTTTCTTTTGCGTGAATGTTTAAGCCTTAACCTCCACCCATTTCTAGAGGGAGGATATTCCCCTCGCTGACCTCCTCAAGAGACTTGAATACGAGAGTCGAGCCCCCTTATCCACCTGCTCCCATCTATTTGATTTTTTGTCCAGTGTGATGCACACAAGCTTCTTTTTCTTCTTTTTCTCACAACATGAGGACAGTGCTATTGTTATCCTTACATAAACTCGCCCTCTAGTGCAGCGTATACCTCGCATCAACTTAGGAGGGAGATAAATAAATATCATCACATCACACAAAGCCAACTCCGAACAAACAGGTTCAAACATTTATTGTTGTGCTTATTCTATACAGTCATGGTAGGACTAGGATCTGATACACATAGTTCTCTTTATCTATTATTCTTATATAACACATGAAGAGATGTAAAGAACTTTCGTACGCATAACAGTATAAAAAATATACCGAGCCTGAGACTGTTGAACTTACCTAATTTTTTAAGTGCTAAGTCATATATGCAGTCCAATGTAAGCAAAGAATACAAAAGCAAAGCTTTGCAACCATATGCTTATGGGTTAAGTTTGTGCATACAGCCTCATTCGCTATGCAACGACCACTTATCTCTTGAGATTTCATTTTATATACATGATCTCACTTCAGCTACTCATGTTATATACAAGGACAACGAGAAATACATGTTTTTACAGTTTGCAAAGGGAGACTTATGATTAGAATTCAGTGGTATATGATTGACCTGTACCCTAATATTGTATCTTTTATTCTCAGTATCTCAAAGGAAGAAACAACGAGGAATTAGTTCTCTGCCACAAGGAGTCAATTTCTACTACAACTAAAATCACATACAAGAAAAGGGTGAAACATTAAAATCAAACAAATTCATATAAATAATGGTGGAAAAGAACGTTATTCACCTGTTCATACAAATGCTCAATTTGCTGAGCCTGTTGTAGGACATGTGTGGACATGAGATGATTCAATGCTGACATCTCCACCATCTTTGTTTCTGTTTCTTGAACAGCATCTAGAAGGCTTGTCAACTCAACCTGTTCGGGAGGGAATAATGAAGTTCATAATACACAAAATAATCAATACAGTGATTTCCCACTAATTGAAATTGATAAAAAACGGTCATGCAAAAAACATAACCTGGAGAGCACGAGTCTCATCATCCAAAAGTTGATCCTGAACTCGAATATGCCCAGAGCTAGAAGGGAGCTCCTGCTCTCCGATCTCAGCAAGATCAGAGTTAGAGACTTCAGAAGATTTTGCATTGGGTAGTTTGCGCATCTTTCTTCTCGGCAATGCTCTATTGACAGCATCCTGAAAGCGTATAGATCTAAGCCTGTCAAACTGAGCAGTGACAGAATGAAGCCGCTCACTCAGAATCAAAACCTGCACTTCAGAAGGAAGATAGTCAAGAAGTGAAATTTTCATATTATGATATATATAGTATAGAAGCACTATACAAGAAGCTAAGAGAATGCAATTAAGCAGAAGGCAACAACGTCCAACTGAAAAGATGCACTGTAGAACTTTTTTTTTTTAAAGAGGAAAATACGCCTTTGGCGCACATAACAACACCACCAACAACCACAACTACTGCACCTTTGGCGCACATGGTAATCGAACCCAGGCTCCCCCACGGGGGAACGACACGGCTTTGCCATGTCATCCGACTGGGCTTTCCCAACGCATTGTAGAAAATTGACATTCTTATTGTTAAATAAAATTAAATCTCAACACATATCTTTCTTTTCTGTAACAGTTACATTACTTGTATTCTTTTTTTGCTCCCAGAATTTTAAATATGAACAAGGACAAGTTGAGCTTCTCTTTCTCATTACTTAGTAAAAGATAGACAAGCATGGTACAAGCATATACATCATTAGATCAATGAGTACCTATACATTGTGTAACATCGACCAGAAGCACTCCAGTTCGACTTTTCTTTTTTCTAAATTTATTCACCGTTATCCATCACTATATTTTAAGATAAGCATTATCAACCACTGCACTGATATATAGATAGAAGTAAAGTACTAATAACATCATGTAGAAAGATTCAGTACTAAGTCCCCTTGACTGACGTAGAGATGCACATTTAATTAATAATTTAACCTTAAAAAAATCCATGCATTGACAATCACTGATAGCATACCACGCCATGTTTGTGAGCTACAGTATCAGCATGAGAGCTATCGTCCCGTATAGAGAGCCATCTTGTTGAATTCCCATTCTTTTCTTCATCATATATCCTATTCTTAAGAATATCAATCTGGTCCTTGCATGCTTTGACAAAAATGCTAACCTGAAAGAAAGCACTTTAATTACTTGAAGAAAAATACTACACAACGAAATTTCCGTTGTAGGAAAAACCTGCTACATACTAAACCGTGAGACATGCGAAACAGTAAAGAATAGAGATTAGCGGCAGAAGATGGTAATTTCCTATTATTTATCTCAAAGGCAGGCATCAAGAAAATTTTATGCTTTACATGAATAGCCAAGGTTTTAAATGTCGGATGTCGGGTTCATGTCGGACAGCTGAAATTCATGTCGGATAGCGGAAATCGGGGATATATCGGGGGACATGTACTAAATATCGGATTGCCATATCGGATGGATTTCTACTCAATTTTGATCATCAAGATGGAATGCACTTGTCTTGTTATAGCTTATCCTACTTGAGTTGAGTATTCATCATCAAGACACGAGTTGTTTTCCATTTCTTGAAGGGAAACAGTGAAATATTATGCCAACAAATAAACAAAACGCACATTGTCAAACTAAAACTTTCGAAGTGCGTTGCATAAAATTAACGTAAAGTAAAATGCCTTGCATAAAATTGACATAAAGTGTTAGACTTTGGATTGATTTCAAGCTACGGTTCAAACTTATTGTTTACATCACACTTTTATGAATTCACAATTTCAATTTGTAGAGACGAAGACGAACGAGAGGAGATCACGGTGGAAAAGAGAGCAACACTTTTTTCTTTTCCCTAATATGTATTATATGCTATCGGGTTACTATGGGAACAAAAGGCTAAAAAAAGAATTAATCGGGTTTGGGTTTTGAGTACTAAATCCAAACCCCAATACTTATCAACTCAAAAAAAAAACAGCCGATTTCCGATTTTTCAAATCTGAAAATCGGCCGATATGTCCGCAATATCCCCCGACATGTCCGACATAGACCCCAAAAACGATATCCGACTTGAAATGGCCATATCCGTGTCGCTCTAGCCTCTAATCCGACATGTCGGCCGACATGTCCGGTCGGCCGACATTTAAAACCATGTGAATAGCCTCTTATCAGAGCTACGGGATTATAAATCTTAAGAAACTGATACGCACCTAGTGAAATTCCACAAGTTTCAAAATGTGTTGGTTCAGTTTGGACTGATTACTTGGCCTACGTTACGGTTATCCCCTGTGTTCCAAAACCACAGGGAAGCTGAAGGGTATTAAATTATTCCAACACACAGAAAAGCAAATTATACACCAAGATATTCAAATCCCTCAAAGTAGTTATAAGATAAACTCTTATATCATAATCCAAAAATCTAGTTAAATCATTAGACCAGAAATGTTCACAAGGAAGATGTATGGGGACAAGCAGCTATTCAAAGAAATTAAATCAATTTCTCAAGTTTTTGATACAAGTTTTTCTCTTTTGGTTTTGGAGTGTGGATACTGAGAACCAAGGAAAACAACTGAGTAGTAACTTACCTCATGCTCAATGTTGTCTCTTTCCTGCTCAGTTGTGCGATGCAAATCGACATAATCTTTTCGATGCTTCACAATAAAATGTTCCAACTCGTTGATGCTTTCAAGCTTCAAACAATACCAAACTTCAGTCTAATTAATTAAAGATACAATTAAATTGGAAAAAAAATAATAATAATTGAAATCCTACAAGAACCAAGATGTCGGTTTAAGTTCCATACAGTTTTGAGTGCAGCTTTAGTGAAGGGAGATCTCTGCGGAGGCCTGTGCATGATGAAAGATGCCAAAACTGCCGCCAATTTCGACTATCACAAGCAAATTTTTTCAGAAATTTTGTATCGCCAAATCTAACAGCTAGGGTTTGAGATATTGATAAAAGTAAAATTAAGCGAGCTTGGAATCCATCACCAACCTCAGAGTAATCAAGAGAGCGAGCGGCGGCACGAATTGCATCCTTGAAATCTTCAGTTCTATCCCTAATATTTGCCATTTCCCTCTTTAATTTAATCACAGATTCAGCCAATAAATATCTTTAGCATGCCCCCTGTATTTGATGAATAAAAGAACAAACCGAGAAAACAATTATAACCCTAAATATAACTTTAAATTAAAAAAAAAGAAAGGAAACCTGAATGCGTCAATTGCTGAATTCAGAATTTCATGAATTTCGATCGACGGTTATGTAGCAATCAGATCTCCCCAAGTTATTAGAAAGCATACCTGAAGAAATCGCCGAAAGCTTCGAGAATCTTGCAGGACGAGCGCAACTCCGGCGATCTACTCAACGCCGGGGGGTCGGAGCCCGCGACTTCTCTTCCCCTTTTCTCGAGCCTATTCTCTGGACAAAACAAAGCCAATTAATTTACAGTAATAGGCTTTGTGGACCCTAGGCCAACTGAGACTTAAATTGGGCTGACTAGTAATTCGAAGGGAAGTAGGCCCAATCTTTTACTAGGGTATACACTAAAGCAAAACTAAATGACCTCAAAATTCAATAGAGCTTGCCACATAGAATTCCTCCTTCACAAATTTTTTTGACACGTGGACGTTAATCTAAGCCGTCCAATTTTAAATAAAATTCCAAAAATCAATTTTTAACATTCAAAATTTTGAAAATCAAAACATATCTAAACCAAATATTTACACCATAACCAAAATCGAAATAATTTAAGAAATCTCTGATAAATATCTAAACCAAATATTTACATACTAAATAAACAAAACCGAGTTTGTTTAAGAAATCTCGGTAATTAATGTTTTAAGAAATCTCGGATAAATCATATCTAAACCAAATCTTTACATACTAAATAAACAAAACCTAATTTGATTAAGATTTTTGGGTATATATACTACCGAATATAGTTTGTACATAAAATTGCCGATTTTTCAAAATTACCTCCATTCTCGGGTTTTAAATTGAAAAACGAAAATATATGCATTTAGAATTATATAACTGAATTTTCATTTGTAATATTTTATGTTTTTGAAAAGTTTTTATATTATTTGTTGTTATACTTTCGGATTTTGATTAATGTTTTGATGTTATAGGTATGCGATCTACGTTTTGAAGAGAAATCACATGAGATAGATCAAACGAGGTAATTAATTAACTTTTAGTGAACTAATTTCAAATTTTTATATATTTTGAATAAATTTTAGTTGTTATTTGTATATTACTTTTTTATTTATTTTTTAGTTATTTATAATTGTTTTGAATATTTCTAGAAATTCATTAATTTTTTAGTTGAGTGCAAAATGCAATGATCAATTCCAATCAAATCATTCTTTTTATATTTAATTTTTAACAAAATTTTGTTTTGTTCAAAATATTCGGTTTTCCTACTTCTTTTGGATATTTAAATATTAAGTTTAAATAATGATTTTCGGTTTGTTTGAATATATTTTCAAAAATATGTTTACAACAATTCAATTATGATTTTGGTTTTTGAAATAAAAATATTGTTGTAAATTGTTTAAATATTTTGATTGTTCTAATTTTCAGAAAATACATTGTGTAAATATTATTCAGTTTTTAATTAATTTATATTATTCGGTTTTATATTTTTGAATATTTATATATCTTTGTTACTGAAAAATATGGATTTTCCAATTAACCCAATATTTATTTAAAATTGTTATATTTATTTAAAGTAAGTTTTGTTATTTTTATATTAATTGTTAATTGTTATCACATTTTTCATTTAAATTAAGAAAACTACTAATTGTTGTTATATATATTTTTGTATTAATTGTTGTTATATTTTATGATTTGTAAATATTTTCAGATTAATATTTGTTTATATTAACTGTTATTATATTTTTAATATTTACAATTAAGTTTTTAATTGTTGTTATATTTTCTAATGTATTAATGTTTTTAATTTAATAGTTTTTAAATTTCTAATGTATTAATGTTTAAAAGTTTAAATGTTTTGATTTTTAGACAATTTATATTACTTGGCTTTTATATTTTCTGAATATTTATATATTTTTATTATTGAAAAATATGGATGTTTTAATTAACCCAATATTTATTTAAAATTGTTATATTTATTTAAATTAAGTTTTTGTTAATTGTTAATTGTTAATTTTGTCACATTTTTCATTTAAAGTAGGAAAATTACTAATTTTTGTTACAAATCTTTTTCCTTAATTGTTGTTATATTTTCTGATTTGTAAATATTTTTGGATTAATATTTTTACATATTAATTGTTGCTATATTTTTAATATTTACTATATAACTGTTATTCACTTTTATATGATATATATTATTCGGTTGTTATATTTTTGAATATTTATGTATTTTTATTACTGAAAATATTAAATTTTTAATTAACTGAATACTTATTTAAAATAATATATTTATTTAAATTAAGTTTTGGTCTTTTGGTACTAATAGTTAATTGTTATCACATAAATGGCTGCTATAATTTCTGATTTGTAAATATTTAGAGATTAATATTTTTAATATTAATTGTTGTTATATTTTTAATATTTACAATTTAGCGTATTAATTGATGTTATATTTTATGATTTATTAATATTTATTTTAAATTGTTATATTTTTGGATTAGTAAATATTTACAATTTAGTGTAATAATTGATGTTATATTTTAAAAATATTAATATTTACTTTAAATTGTTATATTTTCGGATTTATAAATATTTAAATGTTTTATAGTTTCAATCAATTCTTAATTATTTTAAAGAAAGTTTCTGAAATTAATATATTTCATTTAATGTAAGATTTTCATTTTGACTAAAATAGTTAAATTTGTTAAAATAATTTGAAAATTTTACAATGAAATATTTTTGGTAATTTTTAAAAGAATCTCTAAAAATTACTAAAATAATTTTAGATTTGATTATTTACAATAATATCTTGATAAATATTTTAAAAATATCGGATTTTTAAAAACATAAAATCGAAATCTATGACTACCAAAAATAACTTTTATAAATTGGCAAAAATTTATAAACGGAAATAATTAGTGAATCAATTTATTTAAAATTAGTTAAATAGTTTTGTAAAGTTATTTTAAAAATATCTAACTAATTAACCGAATATACTCAAAGTTAAATAATTGAATAGAATTTTTAAAAAATGTATTCTAATTATTTCGATTCTTATAAAAATTACGAAAATACATAAACCAAAATAATTTTGTTAATCTTTGAAACTTTAACCAAATATTTCGTTAAATAGTTTTTATAATGACACTGTATTTATTTTGATTTTTAAATATTTACCAAAATTAGATAAACCGAAATAATTATGGATTGGGTTGATTTATAATTAGTAAATAATTTTGGTAATTTGCTAATAAAAATCTCTTAAAAATTTTCTAAAATAATTTTCAGATTTGATTATTTAGAATGATATCTAAAATCTATAATTACCGAATAATATCTTTTATAAATTACCAAAAATTTTAAAAGGAAATAAATAGTGATTCAGTTTATTTATGATTAGTTAAATAATTTTGGTAAGTTAATTAAAAACATCTAACTAATTAACCGAATATACTTTTCTTAATCATGATATATAATTACGAATATAGTTTAACTAATTTTTGGTAAATAATTTCGGATTATGTTAAATAAGGACGGTAAGATATTATTGTATTTGGTTAATTTTGGATATCTTAAATAAACGAAATCTTGATATACACTTACTGAATATATTTTAATTATTTTTGGTAAAACTTTCGGTAATTATATTTCGGTTATAATTAGAAATATTGATATTTCGGTATATATATACTTACTGAATATAATTAGAAACCTTGATATTTCGGTTATATTAGTTAAATTAGTTAAATTGGTAAGTTATTTTAAAAATATCTAACTAATTAACCTAACATACACAAAGTTAAATAATTGATTAGAATTTTAAAAGAAATGTATTCTATTTCGGTTTTATATCAAAATTACCAAAATACATAAATCAACATAATTTGTGTAAATCTTTGAAACTTTAACTAAATATTTCGTTAAATATATTTTTTCTAATGATAATGTATCTATTTTGATTTTTAAAACTTGCACAAATTAGTTAAACTAAAATAATTATGGATTGGGTTGATTTATAATTAGGTAAATAATTTTGTTAAGTTGTTAATAAAAATCTCTAAAAATTACTAAAATAATTTTCAGATTTGATTATTTAGAATAATATCTTGGTATGTTTTTGAAAATATCGGATTTTTAAAAATTTTAAAACAAAATCTTTAATTACGAATAATATCTTTTATAAATTACCAAAAATTTTAAAAGGAAATAGATAGTGATTCAGTTTATTTAAAATAAGTTAAATAACTTTGGTAAGTTAGTTAAAAATATATAACTAATTAACCGAAATTATATTCAAAATTCATGATATATAATGACCGAATATAGATTAACTAATTTTTGGTAAATAATTTCGGTAATATGTTAAATAAGGATAATTTTGGTAAGTTAGTTAAAAATATATAACTAATTAATGAAAAATATATTCAAGATTCATGATATATAATTTCAGAATATAGTTTAACTAATATTTGGTAAATAAATTTGGGATTATGTTAAATAAGGGTGATAAGATATTATTGTATTTTGTTAATTTGAGATATTTAAAATAACCGAAATATTTGGGGCTGCTCAAGAGGTCACATGGCAAAGCCGTGTCGCTCCCTCGTAGGGGCCTTGATTGATTCCCATCTGCCAAAGACGCCATCAAAAACAATAACCGAAATATTGATATATACTTACGAATAAATTTTAACTAATTTTTGGTAAACAATTTCACATTATGTTAAATAAGGATAAGGATGGTAAGATATTTTGGTTATATTAGTTATATTAGTTAAATTAGTTAAATAGATTAGTTAAATAGATTAGGCATAATTTTTTAAATAATTTAATTTTAGAAATTTTGGAAGTCATTTGGAAGTTAATTTTAATATATATCATTTAAAGATTTTAGGTTTGTATATCTTTTGGGAAGTTGATTTTCAATATTTTAAAGAAAATAAATTGTTTAATATTTTCAAAATTTTTTAATTTTTTAATTTCAGTTTATTAAAAATATTTAAAAATGTTCTTAAAAATATATTTTTGTTTTTCACCTCTGGTGATTTTGTATTTTTCAGATAGTTGTGAAAATTTATTTTTACACCAAATTTAGTACTAACATTGAGGTTAAATAATTTCAAAACTTCATTAAATTTCAAATTACGAAATTTATGTTACCAAATTCAAGTTACTAAATTTATGTATAATTGATTTATATTTTATGTAACCTAATAGAAAAAATCTTACATTACTTAAATTACCCAATTTAGATCACGACCTAATTTTCAAATTATTTTCAATTTAATACAAATTTTGAAATATATTAATTTAAAAATTTTCAAAAATAGAAATAATGAGATTAATGAAATCTGAAAATTACCTAATTTAGATTGTGTTCCTATTTTTCAAATTTAATTGCAATTTTGAAATGAATTAATTTCAAAATTTTCAAAAATTTAATTATTATGAGATTAATGAATACCTAAAATAATTTGAATTTTCTATTTTTAAAATAGTTCTGAAATTTTATTTTTATTCACTGTTTTCTATTTTCAAAATTTGTGATATTAATTTGATATTTTTATTTTTTATTTTTATTTTAAATAATTCAGAATTTTTTTTGAAATTATTTAGTTTTGGAATTTCAAATTTTAATTTAGATTTTGTAATTTTTAAAGATAGTTGTCAAATTTTATTTTTATATCAAATTTAGTACTAATTTTGATGTTAAATAATTTCAAAACTTCATTGAATTTCAAAGTACAACATTTTGTTACCAAATTCAAGTTACTTAATTTATGTATAACTGATTCATATTTTAAGTAAACTAATAGAAAAATTCTTACTTTAGTCAAATTATCAAATTTAGATCGTGTTCCTATTTTTCAAATTATTTTGAATTTTATACCAATTTTGAAATAAATTAATTGCAAAAGTTTTCAAAAATAGTAATAACGAGATTACTGAATACGTAAATTAATTTGAATTTTTTATTTTTATTTTAAAATAGTTCAAAAAATTATTCATGAATTTTTAGTTTTGAAGTTTATGATATTAATTTTTATTTATTAAATTTTCTGAATGTAATATTTTGGATCATAATCTTTAGAATAGATTTTGTAACAAATATTTATCATGAGTTATGATTGTATAATATTTGTATACTAAATATAATAATGATTAAGAAATTAGTTAAAATCATAATTTTCTTAAATATTTATTTTTGTAGATCAGATTTATTATCTAATTGTTTTAAAAATAGGATTTTTTTTCATAAATTGTGATTTTTATAGTTCCAAAAACAAATGTATTTTTAAATTTATGAAAACCTAATTTTATTCAAAATATTAGTTTTATGAAATTTGTTTCTATTTTAATAAATCATATAATATCCAGAATTTATTTTTAGATATGTCTTAAAATTATTTTTTATTTGGTTATTCTGATTTTTGAATTTTTTATTATTTTAATATTTTTCTAAAATATGAGTTTATCTGCATTATTGTCAATAATTGATTCATTAATAATTAATATAAAAATAAATATTTCAATAATTGATTCAATCAAATAAATACCTCCTTAATATTTTATGAGAATAGGATTATATTCATAAATTATATATATATATATATATATATATATATATATATATATATGTGTGTGTGTGTGTGTGTGTATGTATATATAGTTTTGGAATTTAAAAGTTTAATTTTAAACAAAATATCAGTTTATACTAAAATTATTCCTATTTTCATTTATTTTTAATTTGATTTAAACATTATGATTTTTGGAATTTTGATTATTTTTAGATTTTTCTGAAATATGAAATTATCTATTTAATATTTCAATAACAAATTAATATAGGATATTTTTCATTTTTTAGGCTTTGATTTACATGTTATTTTTAGATTTTATATATATAAAAGAATATGAATAAAATATCTTTTAGATGTAAAACTTATTGACGGATCCCACATATATCTAAATTTTCATTATCTGATAGAAGTAAATTGTAAAAATATGATTTACCCATATTTTATTATTTTAAGATATATTGCATACATTTATATTTTTATTTCCCTCTATTTTTAAATTTTAAATGGATGTAGAAACTGTATTATATGTGCAAATTTATTTTTGATAAATTAATCAAGATATTATAGTTGACTTGAGATCTAATAAAATACCAACTTTCATATTTTTTCATATTTACAAAAATAAAATTCTCACTTATATGTTAGATTATTAGTCAAATTTGTTTTGGTAACTAAATCTATTAAATTATAAATAATTTCAATAGATCATATGCTTAAATATCAGATTATATTCGGATTTTATTCAAAAATATATATAATTATATAAAATATAGCATAAGCATAATTAATATAGGATATTCCTGAAATTTTTAATATTTGATTTACTTATTATTTTCAGATTTTATAACATATAATTATATAAAATATAACAAAATTTTTAACTAATATCGTATATTCTAGGTATCTTTTGTTAATATTGTTTTGGAGTTAGAAATTTATTATTGGTAACATAATTATTAAAATAGATTTGTTTTAACTTATAAAACAAACTGTTCCCTCTCTTTTAAATTTAGAAAATAATTTAGTTTGTTAACTAATTTGTTATATTTTTTCATTTCAAAACCAAATGTTTATTGAAATTGAAATATTTTGTAAATTATTAATTATTTGAAATTTGATAATTATTTTATAAATATTCATAAAATAAATATTATTTAACATAATCCTAAAGATACAAAATCCCCCTCCCACCCCTCCTTTTTCTTTACCTCTACACTTGATGGGTCCTCAACTATTCTTCCAAAAACATTTCACAAAATAATTTTTGTTCTTTTCATGAATTTTAATAATTTTAATATTATTTTTTCAGGATAATCCTTTGATGAGTTCAGATAAGACCAATAAGCTATAATTTTTCGCTCTTTTCATGAATTCTTAATCGTTTTCCGCTCTTTTTCAAACTATTAATTTTATTTTGGGTTTTAGGATCAAGAGATATTTGCAATTGGAGGCTCTTCTCTCGACTTTGAACACTCATGGTATTTATCTTACTTTTCTTTATTTTATATCTTATCATTTTAATATAATATAATTGTAACGGTTTTAAAATAATGGAAAAAATAAAGAGGATGAAATTTTAGAGATTTAAATTATTTGAGAACTATTTGGATAGGATTTCTTGATTGATTTTATTTCAAAAATCTAACTTTTACTAAATTTATTTAGTTTAATTAACTAATGTCCAATTTTATCCTTGATTTCAATTAATTCGATTTGTTTCTGTTAAATTTTTATTATCCTAAATTTTATTCTCAATTATTAATGAATCTCTGCTTAATGAAAGTTTCTAAATATTTGAATTTTCTCTAATTATTTTATTTATATTTTTAGAACTCAATAAAATGTGTTTTAGAATTATAAATTGAGCCTCTTTTCTTGATTAAACTCTAGGTTAGAATTTACACTTTTGAAAGTCTTTAAAAATTTCCCTTTGCTAGAATTATTATTATTTTTAATTTTTATAATTGATGTTTCATAACAAATATCTAACTGGATATCTCATAACAATTGTTAGAAATTAGTGGATTCTTTTTGATATATAACAAATATCAATATCATACGGTATTAAACATAAATTTGACCTACTTGGATTTGAACTAAGAAAACTTCTAGATTAACCTTTTTAAGTTGAAAAGATTACAATAAATTCAATCAAGTTTATTTGGATATAATATAGGTCAAAGAAATCAAATGAAATAGGCATACAATAATAAAATTGACTATACATTCATATTATTGCATAAAATAAATAGAAAAAAGACAAGTATAATTAAACATAAAGTAAATACCATACAAAACTAGAAAACTAATAAGATAAAAGTCAGTTTGTTGTAGTAAATGTATTTTTGGTGTTCTTAGAATTGTTTTGAGTTGCCTTTTCCATTTAAAATAACACGTAAATAGATAAAATGGAAATTACATTAGATATAAGAAAATTCATAAAAATAACTACCAATTAAAAGTTAATTAGTGCAGAAATATAACTAGCATAAGTACCATATTTATTAATCGATTTTAATTATGATTTATTATCTTCTAATTTTTAACTTTATTATAATTTCCAGACAATGATATATTTTCAAATCTCAACGGGGGTGGGTGAGAGTGGGTTCACGTGTTTCGAAGGGGGTTGAATCGTTAGAAATTAAAAATTATATTAGAATGAGAGTGATGAAACGCGATGAAATATAGATGAATTACGATAAGACCGTGCTTAGCACGGGCTAAAACACTAGTAACACTTAAATGAGAATTTAAAAGGCGCTACTTTCCTTTCCATGTTCGAAATTTCACCATGGATGCTGCTGTGCTTGCAGAGATATTACAATTTTTTTTAATTGGTTTAGATTGCACACATTTAATGAAGTATAATAATTAGGTAAAATGTGAGAAAATAGCACTCTGATTCATGTGGAAGTATGGTATTGATGTGTAAGGATATTTCGCAAGTATACCGTAATTTGAACATATTTGGGATTGGTTGCAGCGAGTTTTCTGATTCATTGTTTAATTATGAGAAGAACGTAAACTTTAATGAAGATATGCAAACTTCTCATAATTTTAGCAATATTTGGTCTTGAAAACTAGCTGAAAATGTGATACTTGAGAATTCAAGTAAATATGTCCTAGTTGTTTCTATAACATATGCGGCATTCACCAAAAAGCTCAGACTATATAGGAATCTGCATTGATTGAGCTCCTCAGGTTTACAAATTAATCATCTACTGCTCAGTTATCAGTATTGAAGAAAGATTCAGTTCCAGGTTTTGTTATCCAGCCTCGAATAATATTTGCATTCTCATGCACTTATCAATAGTTTTGTTTTTCTAACAGACTTTGCAGAGACATTTTACACTGGCCATTTATTTGATCTTCCGTCCTCGATAAATTAGAAGTTGTTTTGGTAATTGGGTTTGCATTTGCTCGGTTAGTATCAGTAGATCATGTCTGGATACTTTATAATAAAAGAGAACATGTATGCTAAAGATGCAGCACCAACGACAATACGAAGCCTTTATCCCAATTTTTTGGGGTCGGCAAACTTGAATCCTATTCTTACATTCAATAAAGATTATGTAAAAAAAAAATCTGTAAAAGGAAAACTATAATCAATACTAATGGACGTTGCTTGGTTATCATATGTCTACCATGTCAACAGATTTTACAATCGCAATCACGGAAATGTTGCATAAAACAGAAATCTTTCGTGTAGAGAGTCCGACAAAGAAGATCTATACACTTTTCGAACTTTAGATTAACCCTTTTCCCTAAAAAAAAGAAAATCTCGCTGTCAAAATCAACTGGAGTTCAAATCAAAAAATTTGAATCAAAACCCTGAACTATTTTCAGTAAAGGATCACTCTTTGGCTTACATTCACCTTCTCTATTTTGCAGTATTCTCCTCTTTGTAAGGAAAAAAAAATTATCTACAACTGATCAATCTTCTATAATGTAAAACTCTATTGTGGATCCAACTTCATGTAGATGAAACTGCACGATTGGAGTTGCCAAGCATCTGAGTTGTCTAAAGATTGTTCATATTTTTCTCTTGCAAGGGGGTTGCATCTTTAGTGAGAGGATACCCCTGTAATCCCAAAGCTTGGCCATTGTAAAACGTATCTGTGCTTTTTTGTAAAAGCTTCTTTAAAATTCTTCACGATTTGCACAAGCATCCGGGAAGAGGATTTGCATAGAAGTTCTCTTCTAGCCTTGGAGTTTCTCCGAGTTTCCTTTCATAGGGACCTCCAAGCCTATTAGCATGATGCTTCTTTACCTCGTTTTCAAAATTTTCCCAAGTTATGATACCCGCATCCAGTCGATCTATTAGTTTGACAAATGTTTCCCTGATAGATATCAAACAGTTAAAGGTTATTTTATTAAATAAATAAAAAAAAGAAGGAATATATAAATTTGAATACCACTAAGATATACCTATCAGGATTGATGGTCTTACGAAATCCTTCAAATCTCCGGTGACCCTGCACTGCCTTAGCCATATTCCCATCATACGTATACATGAAGACATCACTATTGAGTGCTACAATATAATCCACTGCTGCAAGCCGATTTTGGTACATTTTTAAAGGAGCTAACTCCTTCTCTGTTGCCAGACTATGGTGTGTATGGATGTTCGGGTATTCTTCCTTTAAACCATTCATGCTGTGAGAACCATAAATTTTTCCTGCAGCGATGTAAATGTTTGCTGTAGATGGATAGCCCATAGCCTTTAGGAAAACAACAGCTTCTCGTGGTGTCATGGGACAACCTCCTAATATTCTTCTCTCTGTGCTATTGATTTCCTTCTCCTTCCAGTGCTTGACATGGTACCTCATGTCCTCGAGCGCTTTTGCTTCCTGTGATGTCAAGTTGTGGCTACAACCAGTAAAAGCAAGCATGTCTTTTTCGTACCTGTCATTATGAAGAAAAAGAAAATGTTGAACCTTATCAAACTTGTTCCATATCTTTAAAAGAAGGTCATAGTGAATTCTGTTTCTCGGACAATGATTTTTTTTAACTTACCTCAAATGGAGGGCAATGTAATAGTTACTTCCATTTCTGAGTCTTTCAACAAGGGTCTCTCCCAGTTCTTCAATTTGTGGTGTATACCGAAGGGCCTTGTAGTTTGCACGACACCTGAGCTTTTGAAGTGAGGGTGCAAGGCCATTATTTGCGATTCTGGAGTCGGTATGAGTAAATTTTACCACTTTATATTTCTGCAGAATTTTCTCAAAACCTTTGTAATAAAAAGTCTGCGGAAGAGGAGATCGGTTCAGTAAAATATTCAAGTAAAGCACCCATTTAGCATGCCCAGATAAGTCTAGATGCCAACCTTAGACCAGGAAATAGGTGCCCTTACAAAGGGCTTTACTTTCCTATACTTGGCCGGTAGAGACTCTACTATCTCAATGTCCTCTTTTAACACATCTATAAAGTTTCTCCAGTCAAATATATCTTTGAAGTTACTGCAGAGAATTCCAAACAATGGTTAAAGCCAAAAGATACATAAAAAACATAGACTTTGGAAGGGGGACATTTATGAATTACAATACAAGAACACATACCTTCGATCTGTCCAAAAGGAAGAATGGTCAAGATTAGGAAGAACTAACGTTGCGTTCATCAGCTTTGCAGCAGCCACCATGTCACATATCTGCATTTGGACAGTAGTAACTTTCTTAACGAGATGGTGACAATCATAAACACTGGAGAATTATGAACGTTTAGTATATAGGAATGATATATACTCCTGTTCTCATCTGATTCAGACCACCATTGGCTTGAACAACGAGATAGCCGTTCGTTCTTGAACCAGGAATCCCTGAAATGCAACTTAGATCATGTCAAAAAAACGGTGCACTGATGTTGAAGGAAGATATATAGTAGAATAAAGGATAGGTATGCAACTTACTTAGTTTATCTTTTGGCCTCGCGATGCACTGATGAAAGCCTCCACTATTTGGTCGCCTCCAGATTTCAGGAATCTTTTTGTCATGCCAAATATAAGAACTCAATCATACAACTGATCCAATTACAGAAGTATTGTTCTAGTAGAAGTTATCACCAAATAGGAAAAAGTTTATTGATAGAAAATTAGTAGAGAACAGTTGTGTGCATTTCCCTTGATGCCTTTGGTGAACCTTTTGGTTCCTGGCACCATACACACTATACGCTAAGCTCAAATAGACCCAAAAATTCTTTGGTGTTTACAACTTCACGGACGTATTCATGCATAGATAACTATTGGTATTGGTACGTTGAAGGTTAAAAGTCCGGATAGTGTTTCAGGTGAGTCACATAGATTCTAAGTTTTATTTTATCTAGTAGCAAGGTTGATGAGATTAAACTATTTCATGAAGATAAGCTTATGTGGTGATTAGCTGGTATGATTATGAGCTAAACAATGATATAAGGAGTCAAGGGCCCACATCTAACATTCTTCTCGACGGTACATTTCCATCTTCTTCAGTGACAGCTGAAATCCTTGCTCGAGTAAATTTTGTATTTTTTGGCATGTTTGCGTGTTGTTTATATAGTATGTGCAGATTGCAGATGCTTTTGCATTTGTTCCCTTTTCTTTTCAACAAGGCAGGCAGGCACAGCAAAATTGGAGTTTTACTGACAAAGGAATCGTCCATCAGCTAACGTTAGTAGAATTTTAAGCAATTGAAAGGATTTACCAAAGAGAGATTGGAAACTGTTAGAATTTTCTGCTTGCCAAGATCACATCTTGATGTACAATGTCTCCATATGTACAAAGAGGAAAACATACTGATAAATAGAAAGATTCTTATGCTTTTTATTTTTATTTATTCATTTATTTTTTGGAGTAGAAGGGCAGTCAATTCACCCAAATTTATTAGGAGGGATTTGCAATAATTCCTAAATCAAAAAATGTAATTAAGAAAGACAACTGTTTAACAACCAACCACAACAAAGGAAGAGGGCAATGACTAACTAACTACAAATTTCAAAATACAATTTCTTTTCGATGCCAAATGAGCTAGGCTCTGCTAACAGATTTAGAAAAGTTTCCTCTCCTTTTCGAGAAGGCGGAGCCTTATTCGTTCTGATAAAAAATAAAATATAAAAGAACTTTAACACTGCAGATTTATGGGATGCAAATCATTGAAGTTATCAAAAAAATTGTTTACCAAAACGAAAAACAATACCCAAATTTGCACCATGAAAATCTTCGACTTACCATTTTCTGAGACTTTTTCCGAATGCTCATCCTCAAACTCGTCAAATTAACTTCATCCTCTTCTTTCAATCTCAACACATCATCATGATTCCTTATTTGCTGCAAAAAACTGGTCCTCTCTCCAATACTCCCTCCAATCTGAGAAATCTTCAAAGCTCCCACGACCGCCATCACGAAGAAAAACGAGAGCATAACTCCTCTCCACCACATCCCTTTTGATATTTTCGAACCTTTGCTATTCGCATTCGCATTCTTCCTACAAAACAATGCTCTCAAAACTCTAAGAGACCCTCGAACTGGCTGGTACTCATGGCTCTCGACATCATCATCATCGTCAGCTTCATAAACTTCTTCCTCTTCTGGTTGTTGGTTTTTCTCAGGGTCGAGATCTTGTAAGCGCCGCCTTGTGGGGCCGTGGAGGTTGGTGGATGATGTCGTCGGGCTGGCCCCGGCCATGAGAGGGAGGGAGGAGAGAGAAAGAGGGGAGAAGGAGGAGAGAGAGGGGGGAGAAAAGCCCGGGAAAAGCGATAGACAAAGGGATGCTCTTTGTGCTGCGGAACAAATGGGCAGTGTAACACGTTTGGTTATAAAACAAACTCGGTTTGAATCTCTTACACAAGGAGGGGAAACTAAAACTGGTTTAATTTAAATTTGGTAATCGGGGGGTCAAATTTTATCCTTGATTTGCTTTTAGCCGAATCTCAAGTTGTTAGTTCATTGTAGCTAATTCCAAATTCGGCAGTTTGATGATTGGGACGGGATCTATTTTGGTTCATGGAGATGCCCGTCACTTTATTGGAGTCCGATTAAGGGTAATATGATACAGCTATGGACTAGCACTAGAATTTTCTAATTTTGATCCTTGCATGAGACATAAAGGGATTGTTGGATTGGGGACAAATCTTATTAAATTGGGGTTTTAGAATCAAACATTCTCCACCCCATCTTGGTGTATACGTGTATGTACATGGGGGCATTGTTCATTTGGCTACATGACAAATATTATGTTATGGGATGCAAGTTATTATTATAATAAAGTCAAATGATTTGATAATGATCACGAAGAAAAAGGGGGAGGATTTTGTTTTCTTGCCATGTCCTCCCTTTGGATAGGCTTGATCACTCGGTGTTGAAAGCACGCAAGTACGCGGGAAACTTCTTTATATAACTCTAATTTTATACATTAAATCACTTACCGATAATTTTGAAATATTTTAGATATTGGTGAAGTTCATACTTTTTTTTAAGACCCCACAAATGTTTTTAAAGAAGAAAAAGGAAAATGATAACTAGTTGAACTCAACACCCTTGATGTTGCACATACACATCAACACTTAATGATCCTACCCATTTTGATGGTTGGCATAAGAAATACATACATATAAGAATCTATATTTGTTCTTATAAAGAAAAAGAAGACGTCATAGGCATTACCATGCATCAATTAATGGGACTTAAACAAATTTTAGGCCACCCGTCTAAGAGACATTTTCCAAATATTATTTATTATTATTATTGGAAGATAACAATCAAATTCAATGACGGAAATTGCATAATTTGAAAAGGATAGAAACATGCAATGATATATTTATGATTTTTTTTTTTTTTTGAGAATTAGGTGCACCACCCATTGACTCATGAGCTCAGCTCTTGGCTAGAGCATATAAGCCAAACATAGGCCCAATAAGAGTTATATTAAGCTTAGCTGGTCTCAGCCCAACTTCCCCAAATGAAATTGTCGGATGGTCAATGGCCCCTATAAATATTCATCATCAAGGCCCATCCATCGCCGAGTTAGTTAGTAGCTAGGGTTTCTCTCCTCCGTTGCCGATCCCAGCTCCCCAACTCTGCAACAATGGCCAAAGGAAGGCAAGGAGAGCGCGTCAGGTTCGCTCATCACTCTTCCAAATTCCGAGATCTCGTAAAATCTAGGGTTTCTCTATTTCAACTTCTATCTAATTTGCTTTATATCTGTCTCTTTTTAATGGCAGACTGTACGTCAGAGGCACCGTCCTCGGATACAAGAGGTACTCTGATCTCTTGTTCAATCTTATCGATACCATTAGTATTTTTTTTCCTTCTCATTTAAAAAAAAAAAATAATTTTATTTGGTAATTAAGGTCGAAGTCGAACCAGTACGAGAGCACGTCGCTGGTGCAGATCGAGGGGGTGAACACGAAGGAGGAGGTGGCGTGGTACTGCGGCAAGAGGCTGGCCTACATCTACAAGGCCAAGGTTAAGACCGGCGGGTCCCACTACCGCTGCATCTGGGGCAAGGTCTCTCGCCCTCACGGCAACAGCGGCGTCGTTCGGGCCAAGTTCAGGTCCAACTTGCCTCCTAAAGCTATGGTGAGTTTGATTGTTGATCGTGCTCGCCGGAAATTGAGACTCTTTTTTTAAAATTTGCTGACTCGAATTTGTTATTTGGGTGTAACAGGGCGCTAAAGTTAGAGTTTTCATGTACCCAAGCAACATCTAAGGTAATATCTCATTAGTATTTTCATAGTTTTCGATTGAATTTTATTCAAGTTATGATGGTGTGAATGATATATTATGTTATGATGTCACATAGGTAATGGGTGCTATTTATATAGTATTAGTCATTGTTAGTTTCCGTAAATCGAATTCTAGATATTGGATTAAGTGGGCTTATAGATACATCTTGGAGTTATAATAAGATGATGTTAACCGGTGATGATTTGCTAATAGTTTACGGTTTAGGTAGGAATCTAGTATTAGACCAATAGCATCAGCATGTAATCTTTCATGGTACATAATGTATCATGTAAACCCCACTCAACTGGACAAGTATAGCACACTAGCGTATTACAGTATCATGTTCGATGATACTTTTTTCCCCTGTTTTGCTTGATGGAGAAATTATTATTTATTGTCATTTCCCCCCTTGTTTGCTTAGCGAGAAAGTGGTTAGTCAACTTTTCTTATCATGTATTCAGTGATCAATGAGTAGGCCTTATACTCATTGAAAGCAACTATAAAGGGTTAATCAAAGAAAAGGGGCAAGAAGGATTTTGACTTGTTATTTAAATACAAATTTACAGTGCAAATTTCATGATATATGACTTCATAGCATAAGAGTTTAATCTCTTGTAAAGTGCTCTGCCACTCATGACTCGTCTAGCTTGAACTTTAATGTGACCTATTATATTTTTTTTCACTCTGTCAGCGTTGTCGTACATGTGTATCAATGGTCTACTTCGATAAAATATTGAGCTCCTTTGAAAATGGTTTAGGAAGTAATATTGTGAGGTTTTTACAGACTGGAAACATTCTAATGGCAACTACTTGTTCCTTTTATCACTCCATGCTTTCTAAATTGTCCTGACAAATTGAGAAGTCATGAAGAAAGGTTATAGGTTCTGCTTTCCGTTCCTCTTGTACTGAAACCATTTTATGGAAAACTAAATGAATAAGAAATGTCTCATGGTGTGCATAGGCTCAAGGGACCTTTGGCTTCTATATGAAATGCCTTGTGGTGTAATGGTAGATTGTGTCACACAGAGTATTGTGAACGTGGTAATTTTAAGGTAAACCTATGATGGATATGCAGAGGATTTCATGTTGTAGGAACTTTTGCGTATATATGAAATTCGTTGCACCATAAGAATCTGTAATAATGATATATATCATTTGATTATTTTTTGTAGACTGTAGGATTTTCTTGCTTCTATATACAATTCCTTCTGTCATAGAATTGTTTGGCAACTGTATTATACATAATTTCATTATGATTGTTCGGTCATGAAAAGACATTTTAAAGGTGGTAATTTGAAGGTGAACTGTTAGAGTAAAGTTGGTAAACTGTTTACACCATGACTATTAGGCTGTTACCACTTGCTTCTAGTGATGGAGAAAATGTCTCAAATAGGTTGTGGTTTGAAATGATTTGGATACCAAACCTTGCGATTTTTTGTTGCTTTCAACCCTTTAATTTTAGTTGCAATAGTTTTGTAGTATTTTTATATAGTTCATGTTCTTTCAATTTTAGATAAGCACATAAAAGAGTTATAAGACTATAGCTCTTTAGAACTTTGAAGAGGGGTTAAGTTCAAGTGAAGGAACCACATTAGGTTCCAATTCTCATGAGATAGATTCAAACCTTGGTTTTGTATGACAATGTAATCTGCACCTGTGAGCTCTGACTCTATCCCAATTTTGTGAGCTTCGTCTGTTAAATTTGATGTATGTATGCTCATCTTTTTCTCTTTTCTTGCAGGTGCAATTGCAAATTGCAACAGAGTAGTTTCTCAATCCAAGACATCTGAAACCTGAAGCATTTAACTGTGTCTGAGAGGAATTTGTGTCCCAACAATCTCTATGGTGTCATTTTGTTTTGATGTTTTTTGTCAATTGAGCTATGTAGACTGTTGAGAATATTAGACCATCGTTGTGCTGAATGAGACTTAGTTTTCGGGTATCTTAATTTTCCATGTTGATACTAGCAATGGTATTCTACTAGTCAATAGATTTTTCATCACTGCTTTTCTATCTTTAGTTCAACTGCTTCAGGCTTGTAGTGAATGAAAGAGGTGAAAATCTCTCTATTGTAGTGGATGAATGAGTGAAAATCTCTCTATTGTGAAAGCAGTTGCTAAAAGCTTGTTCCGATCATTAACTGTTTATATACAAAATCACTGTTTGCACAGACTTTTTTGTAATGCTGTTTTAGCCCCCTCCCTCCTTTGTAAATGATGTTTTACAGAGTGCCTCAAAATAATTTTTCTTATATGAAAAAGCTCTGATGAGGTCACCTGAGTAAAATGTTGAGCCTGCAACATATGCATCTGATCAAAATTAGAGTTCCTAATGAAAAGAAGGATTTGTGTTCCTTATTAAATCCTTTTTCATTAAACAAAAGAACACTAGTCTCTATATAAGTCAAAATGTGAGATTTGTTGTCACCAAAGTTCATACATAAGAGTTAATGAGATAGTTTGCAGCCAAAAAGTTAAAGAGTAGAAGAGAACAACAAAGAAGAAATCAGAGGCAAACAGAACTAATCTCAAACTAAAAATACTAGGATTCCACCACATTATCAGTCTTCAACAATCAGCTCTCTTACACTATAGCAATCCAACAAAAAAGAAAAGGAAGAGGACATTGAAATCTTAAAACAAAGCTTATGGTTTCATCTCCTCGTCCTCATCTTCAATCTTCGGCGCCAAGTAGTAGCGAATGTAACCCATGTCTGCAACCTTGTATTCAACAACAACCGGCAACTCGGAGGAAAGGCTAATGGTTACAGCTTCAGACAAAGGCGAGGCTTTTGTGAAGGAGTTCATGTATCTCAAAGCAAAAGTCAGTGACACAGGATCATTCATCTCTATAACGGTAGCTTCCTCCGGCTGTAAATGCAATAAATCAACAAAATAAAAATATGGAAGACGAACAAAAATACTAATGAAAATAAAACTAGCAAAATACCTTGTCAACGCTTGTGTTTTGCCTGCAAACAATATTAGCACTTCCAATATCTCCTCTCGTCGAAAACTTAACACCCTCTTTTGTTACTGAAATAACCACTGCAATCCCACAAACCATAACAGAGATTGTTATCACACAAAATGCCAATAAAAGTTCAAACTTTTGGAAAACAAGTAAAGTTTTATAAAAAAATGATATAATACCAGTATCACCAATGCTGCTGAGATCCTTGCAGATCCTAGAAAACTCCGAAGAGGGCATCCTCACAATCGCTTGATACTCAGCATCTGGAATCCCCAGATGCTCGCTGTCGATGTCCATGAGCTTCATCTCGAAATCAGAGATCCTGTCTTGATCTATTCAAGAGCCAAATCAGACAAACTGAACAAAAGAAAACAAATTTCCCCAAATCTGGGTTCTAGGGTTTATGGAAAAAAGAAAAGAAAGATGATTACTTGGGCTCTCGAACATGAAGGTGACGGTGTCGCTGCCGTCGTCGGCCTTGATGGTGATGATGTCGTCGTTGCCGGCGCACTTTAGCATCTTGGCCATGTTGTTGAGGTTCATGCCCATGGAGAGGTTGCGGTCGCAGCGGTAGTGCTCGAAGCCCTCGGACCGGAGGAGGAGGGCGACGAGCGCCACGTGGCTGGAGTCCATGGCCTGGAGGGAGAAGCCGGAGGAGGAGCAGTCGAAGTTGGCATCGGTGACCAGATCCTTGATGGATTCCAGAACCTTCTTCAGGAGACTGCCTTGGACTAACCTCAGCTCGAACATTTTCGGACTCCAACAATTGAAGAGCGAAGAGAAGATATGAAAGAAAAAGCGAGAGAAAATGGAAAGAAGAGGATAAGAGCGGTTATTGTTACTATTAAAGCGGAAGGCGGCGGGAGTTTTCTTTTTGGCGGGAAATGATTGCCTTTTCCCCCGCCAAGTTTTCGCGGCAATCGAATTGGAATTTGGAAAATAAAGTGAATTAAGCGGGGCATGCTATTGGTGTTTCTGACTTATCAGCGTCAATATATTTACCAAATTTAGATGGTTGAGAATTATTTATCAAAGAGATGGGTTTTGAATGATAAAATTCTATTTTTTTTTTCTTGTAACTTCAACTCAATTTTTTTTTTCTTCCACGCAAGTAAGTCGTGACAGTAATAGCTAATTCATGACCAAAGTTCTTTTTTTTTTCATACGCAAGTAAGTCATGACAGTAATAACTAATTCATGAGCAAAGATATTATATAATTATGTTTTATAGTATCCAAATAATACGACATTTGCATTGCAATCAGGATCATTCCTTAACATTCTCCTATGATAAACAATAATAATCCTAACTATTTTTCTTAACAAATAATAATAATAATGATAATAACAATTATCATTCTTAATATTGCAACACGAACCAATGAACAATAAGAAGATCCATACGTTCATTTTCAATGTATTAAATATATATATATATATATATATATATATATATATATATATATATATATATATATATATATATATATATATATATATATATATATATATATATATGTTCATTCTCAATGTAGCTTTTTATTAGAACTAGGAAAAATGACGGCCACAATTTCTGAAGTTGAATAAAGGATGTTACTCAACTTGCTCATAAAAGAGTGCACAATTCAAGTATCCTAGCAAATGAGATGCTTATTGCCAATACAGCATTGTATCAGCACAGAAAACCATTGCAATAACCATTCTAAAAGCACACATCATAGACACTTCAACAAATAAGAGCACACATTGTTACATATAGTTCTTGCAAGCAACACAAAACAAAGCAGAAGGGTGCGACTTCAAGGATAACCAGCATAGATGGTGGAAAATATTTGAATTTTTTTTTACTACTCTCAATGAGCAATGCAGTATCACGATTCTGGAGCAGGGCTCGCTGTGCGCTTGACAGAAGCACACTTAATAAGATGGTTATAGCTTCCCTTCTCCTTGAAAAGCTGGGAGAAATGGTGCTTGCAATAGAGGATGCCTTCAAGTGCTGCATAGCTTGAGGGAGTTATAGCACAGCCTCCATGGGAGCATTTAAAACAGGACTTGTGATATACCTGCGCTTCGACAGTCACCTACAAAAAGTTCAAGAGGAAAGTTTCAGTGGAAGATACAGATATTAAAAATGGGTAAGGTAGCTTAGACTCGCTGGACATTCTGCAATCATCAAACATTTGGAAGCCAGTATTAGCAAACACACAGGAAGAAGGCTATTATCTTATTGAAGTGTTTGACACACAAATTTCTTGTGCCTAGTCTCACTTGAGTGATATTTTCAAGCCATTATTTATGCTTCATTCTGAGATGAGAGCTAGCAGGTTTAGAGGTATTGTCCGAACTTCTATATACGTTATTGAGGGCAAACACGTGATAGCCGTTGGTTCATCATAACTAATACATCAATAAAGTGGAAAACTTTTATACATCAAATGGATCTGTAATCACACAGATAAATAAAGGGTTGAAATTATAATATCAGCATTTTGTTTGCCGTATAGCTCACAAAGGGTAAATTTGCTTGAAAATAATATTTATAATTAAGGATTAATATCAGTAACATAATATTAGACCGTACTATGTTTAATATGTTCATATAGGGCTCCCATAGGTTGGAACCGCAAGGAATGAATAGCTAAAAAGAGATTCAGTAATCTTGATACCTTGTATAAATTAAAAATGGACTATTTTAATAATGGATAGATGTGTGGCTGCCTGAATTGTTGACCAAGAACCAGCCTCAAAACTTATATTTAAATCAATATAGAAACACTAATTCCATGGCATGCAAACTTCTGCACATGATCAAAGGCAATTAGACAAGAAGTGCGAACATGTGGACTGTAATTAAACATATTAGTATTAAACTGAAAACCATACCCCTGCCTTAAGGAAATAAGGGACCCACCTTTTCAAGAGGATATGCTGTTTTATTGCAAGTGGCACATTTTTCTTGTGTTCCCGAAAACATGCCAGCAGCCTTACTAGGAGACCTTGTCTAAATTAAGATCAGAGTGAGAATCACGACTTATAAACAATAACTAAGAAGTCAAAATCATAAGTAACCGGAAAAAGAACTAAATACTAAAAGAGAGGTTGCCACATCGAACTTACTAGTTCTTGAGTTAGCTTCTCAGCTGATTTTGCAACTGCAGGAGAACAAATATTGGCATCAAAACAAAAGAGTTAAAGAGTGACAAAGATATCACTTAGATAACTCTAACCATAGAAAGAACACGTACCTGACTGGAAGTTCTTGCTGAAATTGCCTGTCTCTTTGAAGAGCTGATCAAAATGTGGCTTGCAATATAAAACACCTTCCATTGAAGAATAATTGCTTAGCTGCATAAAAACGTACGAACTAGGTTATTCGTTCCATTTTCTACTTTTCACAATCTTTACATCTAACCCTATATACTAGGTAGCTCTCCACAATTTGCAGACTGAATATGGACATTTGTTTCCACAGATGTAAAGCTCTTGCACCTGAGAAAGAGATTTATCTTTCATAGTTAGGGTTGCTTGTCTGACATATGAATGTAGTATTTCAATCCAGTGGAAGTTGGAATCCAATTTGTCACTTTTCTTATTAAACCCAAAACCATTAGCAATTTTTTGTTGTTGACATAATGTTACTTAAAAATTTGGGCATAGGATATGTCATCCACTGATTTGATCATTCCAAGAACTTTTCTAAATTTAAATAGCATAGCCAGTTACCCTGAAGATAAATATTGTTGTGATCGGATACTTCCGATAACCCAACCTCTCCCTAACTAGTGCACCAAAACCCACATGTAAAGGCCCTACAGTGAGATGTCTTTGGCTCTGGCATGTGAAGGTAATACCTATAACAAGTTTGATCCGGAAGCACTTGAGTACAGTTTGCAAGTGTTTCGATCATGGCCCTCAAAGCAATGTCTCATGGCAGCCACATGAGGTAGCATGGACAAAGGGTCTCATATTTGCAAGCCAAGTAGATGATCGATCAACTAATTTAAAGCTTGGTTGCCAGCTATTATCGAAAAAAAGTACTCCCAAGGTGGACAAACCCACTTTGGAGAACTTGAGCATGAAGCGCCTCAGTTCATGTATGACTGCAGTTACAAAGATTTCTACGGCTGCTGTTAGAAAGATTTCTTGAAAGCAGTAACTTCACCTCCATAGAGTTGATTGAAAGAACATAAAAAGAAGGAAATATTAACAATATATGTATTTTTTTTTACCGAAACGAACACATCCATAAGAACTCAGGAGTTAGCTTCAATTAAAGTATAAGCTTAACGAAAATCGATTTTGAGGGTTCAAAAGTAACAGGATCAAAGAGCCATGAGGAGATATAACTGAACCTAGATCTAAGAAGCAAATTGAGATGAATAGATTCTGCGCCACACACATTGTAATGACAATTTTAAGACACAAATTCGTTCTGACATTTTCCCTGAATCTCATCACAGCACCAATAGAACATAAGCTATCGATCAACCAAAAGAACAAATACAAGTAATTCATACAACAACTGATCAAAACTCGATTTTTAATAAATAAACTAAATAAATCGACTAAAATTTCTTTCAGAAAAAAACCTAGAATATTTACCTTTAGGGTGCCTTTACAGTGATTGCACTTGAAGCAGGCCTTGTGATAGGAGATTCCATCAGCGGTCAGCTCATCCATGAAGTAAACGGTCTTATCACAAACCTTGCACTTCTGCAGAGTTCCACTGAATGCCATTAATTAATTATCCCTTTGTTGATGGATCTCTCAACAGCTGAGCTCACCCCCAAAAATCTCCTCTCCTTCTCAAAATCAAAATCAAAATCAAATCTAACCACGACGATCAATTGAGATCACGATCGCAGCAGATCTCTCGATTTCGAGAACGAGGAGACAGCGAAGGAGAGAATTATTGAGGGCGGGAAATGCGTTGGTCCCTTCGCCTTTCGCCGCGAGCAGAGGAAATGAAAATATCTTTCCTGACAAAAAGCCAGCGAGTTGGGGGGGGGGAGATGCTGGTGGGGAGTTCGAACAGCAAACGGGGAAATAAAGCTCTGATCGTTCGCCACGTGGTAGATAGAACAGATTATGGAGTGTGCTGTGTACGTGTCGAGTTGTGATTGAGTTACAGATGAGGAGGAGTTTGGCTGGACGGTCAGAATGAGTGTCTTGACGATAACGCCGACGTGGTGCGAATTATTGGCTGCTGTAAGACTGTACCCAGCTTTTATTCCTTTATTAATTGCTGGATTTAGGGTGTTGAAGAATTTCTGACCGTTGGATGGGGAGTCAATGTGGGGGAGTAAACTATGAAAGGAGATGTTGGAGAATGGGCCCAATATAAGTGGGCGTTAACAGATTGGGCTAACACCTGAAGGATGCTACATATCGAAGGCTGTTAGCAAGGGGAATTAGCAATGCTTGTGTGGGCTTGTCATACATTTGTTGGGTTACTCTATAACGGCCGATGTTAATTGGGCTGGAAAATTCGGCCTGTGCAATAACTACTTCCCAAGTTATAGGCTTAGGCCTTGGACTTTTCTGTAATATGTTAAGTGGTATGTACATGTGCTGCTCCCAATTAATAATCAGCTCAATGACTGTTATTCGGAATTTTTTTTTTTGGGGGCTGAATTTTTATAAATTCCCACTTTCTGTGATTTATTATTATTATTATTATTTGCTGAATCATTGTGAGTTAGTCCATCACTTTCAATTTCAAGGCATAGCGAAACATTTCAGATGGGGGTTCTTATTGTTTCAGATAAATGTCAAGTATTTTTCAATCTATATTTTATTTTATATTTTAAGTGCCAGTTTGCAGTATCCCACTTCGAAGTGTAACCCAATTATTGGCTCTCTTAATTAAATAATTAATGTGGGGAAAGAAAGAAAGAAAGAATCAGCAGATGGCTGGAAGCTGAGGGAAGGCGGTCGTAGTAGATGCTTTCATCATCATCTTCATCGTTATGAGAGATCACAGCCTTTTCAATCTCGCCCGAGGTGATATTTCATCCCTAAATCGTAAAAATCCCAGAAAATTTTCTCTGGTTAAACAGTTTAAAAAGATCATATGGGCCATTGTTTAGTTTCTGTATCTCGATGCTCAAATAAAATTTTTGGGAAAAAAAAAATGTTGGGGGCTTCATTTTGGAAATAAAAATTTGGCTTCTTGCTTGTGGAAATAGTATATTGTAAGAATTTTCAGATGTGTTTTCTTCATGTTGCATGTGTTGCATTAATGGATTTTCGAGATAATTTCACAGAAATTAAGCATGTATATAGGCGGAAGACGATGTGGGTCCCCTTTATATGAGTTAATATCCTGCTTTCTAACAATTTCTCTGCAGAGTCTTTTTCATGTTTTTCATTCATTTTTGGATGGTGCTTGTATAGTTTGTTGTTTTCCCTTTAGAAATTTATGTTCTCTATTTGTCAAGGTATTGCTTTGTAACTTCATGTACATGTCCAGGCAAAGGTGTCAAGTTTGTGTGTGATTTTTCTGCAAATGCTAAGCAGTTTCTCATCTGGAGAGGGATGAGGGACTGGTAGCTTAATTTCGGTATCGAAACATTAGTTTAGTTGCTTCAATGGCTTCTTTCACGGACCAAATGGATGCTGGAGATTCAAGCCACAGTCTTTTGGAGAGAAGACAGTCGGGTATGTGAATCTTCTATTTCCTGTGGTGGTCTTTCTTGATTTTTCCATCTTGTTATTATGTTCTTACTGTGTACATTTATACAGCAAATCTACGTATGCGCTTGAATTGAATGGCGAAATACAGCGATCCACAACATAAGCAGTTTAAGATTTGATTGCATAACACATAGTGCTATTATCTAGCAGTGATTTGTCTACAGATAGTATTGTCCAACATTCAACTGTCAAATTAAAGCCAGATTACTCATATTCTAGGAAATGGTAGCCAAGCACTTTATCAAAATATATCATTTTCATTCAATTATTGTGGAAGTTCATTTGGAGATTCCTAACTAGTTGACGACGTTATTATCGAATTTGATCCATGCCCTAACCTTTTGGCTCTCATACTAATGCAAGTTCATCATCAGCGGCGATGTTACTGCTAATAAGACAGCATAGTCATGTATGATTCTAAATCACGCTGAGTAACTTTCATTATAATCTTCCCTCTGAAGCTTGATCAATTATGTTTTAGAATGCATCTAACAGATTGTCTTAAGTATTGAGTTCTTTGTGCAGAAATGGGAAGCCAGTACTTGTATGAATCTGGTGTATACATGTCAATGTTCGCTGCAACTGTCTTTATCGCTGCACTCGTGACCGTTGGTGTTCTAATGCTTACTCTGCTGGTTGCTCTATCTGTGATGTTAAATTCCTGTGAGAGTAGGAACTCTGGAGTCATCAAGCACATCAAAACAAGTGATGATGAGTTTGATTACTGCAAACTTTTTGCTTTTCATGCGGAGCTTAACAAACTCGAAGTAGATGAATTCCCCAAAGTCTGCAAGGATTTTCCTTTTAAATACAGTAATACAGGCCAATTTTTACGGGAACTGAATCTGACAGTGCAGTTGGCAGAGAGCTACTTCGACGCTCTTAAAGCCAATGACGGCCATCTGGATGTAATATTGATGGATGTAGAAGACATGTTCTTACCGAACATTACCAGATACAGCAGTTACTCTCAGGATAGGTAAATGATCAGATACTTTGTCAATGGATTATATAGAGTTTCATGTGATGGGTATTGGGAGATTTCAGACTGACTCGTATTTCTGAATCTTATGTTAGGAAGAAGCATGTTGAACATGAAGATCCTCCCTCCGTGCTTATCCTGAGACTGTATTTAAAACTTCAAGCTAGTGGTTGGCGTTTGATTCTTTTTACAAGGAAGCACTCGAATCACAGGAATGAGACTGTAAAAAACCTTATTTCGACGGGTTACAGTGGTTGGTCCTCATTGATCATGAGGTAATTATCTTACGTCGTTCTTGTTGTTTGACCATATTTTGAGAATGCATATCTCAATCACTTCGCATCTTGTTTGTTCAGGTCAGACAATGAACTTTGGATGGAAAGTTGGGAATATATCTCAGACAGAAGACTCCAGCTGCTTAAAGAAGGATACCAGATCGCTAGCATAATCAGCAGCCAGATGGATGCATTTCGAGGTTCCTATCTGGGAAGGCGCAATTTCAAGCTTGCGAATCCCACTTACTACAATCTAAAAGTCGAAGCATAGTGATTGTAGGGTTCGACTTGCAAATACATTTTTGTTCAATACATAGGCATACAGCTGATGACTTTCAGCACTGCAGGGTGCTTGTACTCGACTCGAGTTTGATTGAGAACTTCAATTTGGCATAGAAGCAAAAGAGAAATAGACATCCCATCAAAAAACAAAGAAGAAAAGAAAAGAAAAGAAAAGAAAAGAAAAAGAAGTAGACATTCATTTTTGTCTCTTGTATGTAAGAGAGTAGTGAGAAAGGTATGTATGAAAAGAAAAGAAGATTTGGAAGAAATATGTATATTTATACTGTTTATCCTTTACCATTCATGAGTTAGAAGGGATCAGATCAGGAATTATGTTTTAGTGATCCACCTTTGTGTATTCTTTGCACTTTATGTTTCATGACTTCTCTGTATGTAATTCAATCAATACCTCAAATATAGCATTTTACTGTATTATATGTAATATATTTTCTCTTCAAAAAGAAGGGTTCACCGTCCACTAACCTTTTTCTAATGCCTTTGCATCATATTCGACTTACGACTTGCTGATTGAGAACTTTCTATGATTCGCTGGTTCTTGATTCGTTCCAAACTCGCATTTAATTTAAAAAACACTTCTCTAACCCATAATGCCTTTGTAAGTACCACACTAGCATTTTACGGCATGCAATAGGTCTACCATTCAAGTCTAGCTTATGCCATAGTATAACCAATCCTGCCATATAAATTATTCAAAAGACCCATGAACTCTTTAACAAATCAATCATCATGACATGTGCTCCGTAGGCTTCTACCTTATTTAACTTCGTGATGATGTTGAATACAGCTCTACATGACACATGCCAGAGTTACATCTGATCCTTAATACTTTATTTAACTTCATCTTGTTGAATACTAACCCAACAAAAACACGACAAGAGACGAACAAGATTATCATCATCACCTAGGGCAACATTTTGCAATAAACACTACCGAAAAGAAACGATATTGGATGGTGATTAGCGCAATACAACAACAGAAAAATGGCCTTCATGTTTCTCGGTTATACCTCCCAAAACTTATCGATGAACAAATAGTAACAATGCTGCGTGTCATGACATCGAAGAGTAGTTCTTATCAGTACTACTTGATTCAAGTAATCAGCAGTCGTAAATCTAGACCAGAAGAACCATCTAAATTCCTGTGAACATTCATGGCTTCACCTTAGAAGGGCAAATAAGTGTGAGCAAGATCAATGCAACACTTCCTATAATCAAAGAGAGAGAGAGTCTATCCTAGAATCCCATCCTTTAACAACGACCAATATCTGATATAAACCCATGCGCGCCACACGCATAAGAACTTACAAACTACCAGCATCAGAGAAAATCAGGCAGCGAAGAGAAACAAATTAAATCAGCAATACATTGACCAAAAAAAATCAACTAGCAGGCCCTTTCAAAATCTTGGAGTCCTGAGTTTACAGTTGCAAAATCCTCTTTCTAACGTTGCTGAGTTCTTCTCTTCAGTATATCCTTCTTCTCAACCTTCATGGCGTAGTTCCTATCAACTGAAAATCAACTGATGAACAAAAATTTACGCTTTCTGAACCAGAATTCCTTCCTTTCGAAGAAAATAGACTGCACTCAGAATGACTAGAGAAATTGTAAATCCAAAAGGAAAGAAGAAGTGAATGATGCTTAACTAGATAGGCAATTAGGTCTACACGACAGAGCAGATAATTTTGAAATGAATAGATAGAATGTTATGGCTCAACCCAACACACACACACACACACACACACACACACACACACAAGGAAAAGAATCTAAACCAACAATCTTCCCAGTTCACTAATACAAGATTTATACAGAATCTGATATGTAGCAGAAGAAACGCTTGACTGTAACTATTAGGCATTTGACCAGTGTCATCCAACGACAACTAAATCAAGAAGTTCTCTTTAAACAGCACCTCATAAGCTAGGCAGAAGGATAAGCACCATAAAGAGGTAAACCGTAATGTCCACTTCCAGCTTACTTAGCTAGCCCTGAAATAAGATTATTTACCAACTACTAAGCTGTCAAAGGAGAACAACGCATTCTCAGTTGATGAAGACGCCCTAAGTAAATATGCTGAGGTGAGTGGGAACTATATAATAGGACCAAACATTGATATGGAGCAAAAATACCTCGCTGATCTACACAAAATGAAAGCCTCTGACATGTAGCCGAACTAACAGGAAGGAAGTCAACCACAAGTTATAGGCACATTAAGGCCCTAGACTTGTTCCCTACCAAAAGTCTTCTAAGCAAGTAAAGCTGAATTTGCAATTGCCAAAGGAAACATGCATGGCTAACTAGCAAAGCTAAAGGTATTGGGATCAAATATAAAGTTGCCTCCTAAATGATAATTACTACGAACATCAAGAGGTAAGCAATGTGTGCTAAAATTAAGAAATCCAAGGCAAGGAACTCAATATAATTATGATCCTGGGCCGAAGGAGAAAAGGGTTAACTTGAGGGGAGATGATATAGGGGGGTTTACACCTTCAAGACAAAGGATTCGCTCCTCCTAAAACAAAGATCAAATCTTTGGTATTTCAAAACAGATTAAACTAATTTAAATTTTTTTCCTTAACCCCTAATTTAGAAAACAAAAGCAGATTATAGATAATTCCGAACCTGTGGCCAGAAATAAACCAACTAACATAGTAACATGTATGAACCCCCAACTACCAATCTTAAGTCACAAGAAGCAGAATTCTTCCCCAAATCAGTAATAATTACACAGAAACGATCCCAAATCTTTTTATATACACAATGGAAAATCCCAACAAATTCACACATCAAGCAAAGAATTAATCTTTACCATCAGAAAGCCTGAAGAACCGGGCGCTTCCCCAGTCGCTTGATCTCCTTCTCCATTCGACCAGTCATCATCAACCCAAACATCTTGAAATCGCAGAGAAGAGACCAGAGAGGGTGGCCGAAGGTCGCCGGAGCGTTGCGCTCGACGAAGAAGTGGCTGTACCAGGCGAGGCCGTAGCCTGTGAAGGGGACGAGAGGGAGGAGCCAGAGGTTGAAGAAGAGGGAGAGGAGGAGGAAGAGGAGGCCGAGGATGGTTCCGATGAAGTGGAGGCGGCGGGTCGTGGGCTTCGAGTGTTGGGACACGTAGAAGGCCCAGAACTCGTCTAGGTTCCTGAAGTTCATCTGTTCGATTTCTTCTTCTTCTTCTTTGTTTTGGGGATCCTAGATTGACTTGATTGGGGAACTAGAGGAAGATAAACGGCATGAGAAGGAGAAGTTGTGAGAGGCCCCGGCCCATTTGTTGGTTCGTTGCGGGCTGTAAACTATTTGATTATGGGCTGCTTGTACTGCAGAGATTGTTATTTTGTGTGACGGCGTTTTCACTTTGGTAGTTATTTATTATCGCGGGTAGAAGAAGTTTTTTTTAGGGTTAACTAAGAAAAAGACCCCTGTCGACCACTAAATATTATTACATCTCGGTGACATTTACCGGGAGAAGAAAAAGGACACAGTATATCGCCTTCTAACATAAAGCAAATAAATGTTACAAAAAATAGATGCCATCTAGGGGAATCGGGTCAACAGATTAGTTGGCAATCAATGCATCAATATGACTGGGTATCTAACAAATGGATAGAAAGAATTATGATAAATATCTCATATAATTGTACAAACACTTCCCCAACATGCAACAGAAAAGGGGAAATAATATACAAATACATATATATAGTTCGCTGTCACGCTCAAGATGAAACTATCATACACACTGTAAGAGAGCAAAGCAGACCAAATTGGCAAACCACTGTTACCACAAAGCTTCTGAATGCATAACGAAAAAAGGCGGAACTCGATTGCACAGCTCGTGAACGCGAGATAGAACTCAACTGAATGATGGTAATGTGGATAATAGCGAAGGGTAAGAATCAGTCAAGGAAACAATCCTCAGCGAAAAATTCCCTTTAGCATATCTGCAGGAAAGGACTTGAAGAAAATGTACACACTGGCAACGCACCATCTAAGCTGAGTGGGAGGGATAAAAAAACTCTTTATGCTATCAAGATGCATCCACATAGAGGACTGGAACCAGTCCAACCATTTTCCCATCTCTCCCAGGCCGTTTTTTCTTTACCTGGACATACAAAAATGCGCAAGATTTCAATAGATTCATTATATGGTCCAAGTAAAGCATGGAAAAGAAAGTGAAAAGTAAAGAAATGAACTTACATAGTACCAACCATCAACTTCGTAATCAATCTCAACCTCCTCTCCTGCAGTCAAGTTTAACTGCGAGAAAGATAACCCAAAATAAGTAAAAGATCCATGCAGGAAAAGTTTGACTAATACAAAGTAAGTAGTGTTAGCCAAAATTAATCAATGATTTGTTGTTAGAGATGTTTCTATATAGTTGTGATGATACCTCATCATCTCCTCCAGCAGTGAAGTCATATAGTGCTTTGCCAGACTGAGGGTTCTCAGAAGTAGAGCCTTCATCAACCTGTGAATCGAAACTCTGAGATCCACGGCCTGCTAAAGGGTTGTCAAATGAGTCATGTCTCTGCAGAACTGATGAAGAGTAGGATGGAGGTTCTTCCCTAACCTGAGAGTATAGCGAGATAGAAATTTAGAACCAACTAATTCGCCAAGATCAGCTCTGAATTAGATAATAATTACTTGTCAACTAATAGCTATGCTCACCGGAGAAACTGATGCCTCATACATTGATGATGGACCACCATAAGTACTGCTGAACCTGCTTGCAGCAGGCGTCGACCTGTTCTCCTGAAATGGCCGAGCACAACCAATGTTACAGAAGGCGCTAGGCGGACTAAGCGTTTGAGCCAGCGCCTAGCGCCTAGATGCCTAGGCGTACGTCTAGGCAGCACCTAGACGTTTGACTATTTTTTAAATTATTTAATTATAATAATTGATAAAAATATGTATTAAATTCATATAAATTTGTATTAAAAAAAAGATAGCAATCTTAGATCCACAATAAACAATGCATACTTAAATACTAAATAGCCAAAATAATAACTAACAATGTTATAGAAAGCGCTAGGAGGCCTAGGCGTTGGACCCGACACCTAGAGCCTAGGAGGTTTTCTTTTTTTAATTTTTAATTATAATAATTGATAGTAAATGTTAATGTTATAGAAATCTTAGGTGCCAGACTGGTGTCTAGACGGATTTCTTTTTTCATTTAAGCGATGGTCGAGGAGGTTTTGCTGAAAGTTGGAGGAGGCAGTGGAGGTGTTCATATTTGGAGGTTAAAGGAGTTTGAAGGAGGTTGGAGGACATGGAGGCTACAACATAAAAAATCACGATCAAGGCCTAAAGGGTGCAATCCACGTAAGCAGACAATGCTCCCCTAAACACTCCCAAAACCTAGACGGGTAGCCTAGGTACCGCCCAGGTGCTATGCGCTAGTTAGGCGGCCTAGGTACCGCCTAGGCCTAGGCGTACGCCTAGGCGGACTAGGCGGAGGCTTTTTAAAACAGTGAGCACAACATTGTTAAAATGTCCAAGATTACGTACACCTTCACATGTGCACAACACCTACTTACAAGGTCAAGCAACCTATGTGGCAAATCAAGAGAATAGCATATGAACTATAGGCATCAGTAGATTTTTTATTCAATATTCCCATCACATTATGTGATGCACCCCTTTTGTGTCTAATTGTGCTCTTCTATCTCTACTAAGGCATCATTAGAATACTCAAATCACTGAAGAAATTATATTGAGCAAGCATCACTCTAAATAGGGAAAAGGAATACACAGTTCAAAAAGTATGTAAAACGGTAAATGTGACCCAAAGATCTCAGGAGATCTATTAGATTTGAAGAGTGCACATCTAAAAAATCCATTCTAACGGGAGCTAGTGTGTGTATATAGTAAAAAGAAGCAAGGTGGGTGAACTCTATTGTATTCCAACACTAAATTTTTTATTCAAATTAAATGAAATTTATCTGTTTGAATAAACACATGTTATCAAGTTGACTAAAGATGTTCCTTAAATGTTGATTATTGTTAATCCTACTATCCTAGACCTAAATAACATAGAGGTTTCTGCAGTATAAGCTCATCATAAAAACACATCCATATAATATCATTTTACACCTAGGAAATAAGAAAGAGTATTGGAAGAAGTTTGAAAATGAATACCGATTGTTGCGAAGCCCCATAGCCTGATGGGCGTGAACTAAACAATGAGGGGTAGTTCATACCACCAAAATGAGATGATATGGAAGATTCAATTGACCCAGTTGACTCAGGTGATGATGCCCCAGACGACCCCGCATCATCCTCCTGAAAGAATATCATAAAATACCATTTAACTCAGGTTTCAGGACCATCTATCATCGAGCAATGTTTATAAAATATATTACTAGTTGTACCTCTGCTTCATAAGTTTCTAGCAGTGTCTTAGCCCACATATCGTCATAAGCAACTGACTGCCTAGAGGTTACATGCTCATCTTCGACATCTGGGGCGTCAGTTCCAGCACCAGCAAGGAACTCATTTACCTATCACAAAGTAGAAATAGGATAAATTTGCCGTTGCATCATACAATGTGCACCAGATAGGTCAAAGTTGACAAGAATGTGCAAGGAGATATGGATCATACAGGATTTAAGTACAATGGTCCTGATATGAGAACTTTCTACGACAACCTAATCATGATATCAGATAAGTTTCTTTGTTCAACTCTCTGGCTGCTTTTAGACAGTGGAGTTAAGAGTTGAGTTAGGAGGCCAACTCCCGTCACTTTTTGTCAAACACTCGTCACAGGTTAGCTCCAAAGATAGAAATTCCATTCAGAAAATTATGCATATATGATAAAAGCCCTACTTTGAAAGTTTGTTTGGTAAGATAATTCCAGCTGGAAGTTGGAGTAAGATGAAATTTTGATGGGATATGAGCTGCATTCTCCCATCCTGAAAATGAAGAACATCAACTCCACAAGTCCACTATTAACTAAACAGCCTACAGACTATTAGTATATTAGTTTCTTTTCACGTTTGCATGCCTGTCAAATAGTTAGGTGGTTTTATAAGAGATAATAATAGGAGATTCAATTCAAACCAGCACAGATTTTATATAACAGAAGAGTCGAACAAAAGGTCAAAGTTCATCAATTCTCTAAAATCATGGTTAATTACAACAACAACAACAACAACAACAACAACAACAATAATAAAGAAGGAAAGAAGTGAACGGAACTTATATGTTAATAAAAGACTAAGAAACTAGGTTGCTTAGATATCTCACTCTATTCATTGCCGGAGCATTGCTTTCCCAAACATCATCGTCTAAGCCTGCTGCCCATGCCATTGCTAAGTCAGGATCAATGGAACCGGGATCTTTATGCGTTTCTTTGGATTCATATATAAGGTCAGATATCCCGGTAGCAACAGCTGGGTCATTTAAACCAGAAGCAGCACTGATATTGTGCCGGTTTCTATAGATGTCAAGGAGCTTGACACTGCCATCAGAATTCCAAAAAAAAAAGTGAGAGCACAAACAGTTAGTAAAATTAATATAAGATACATGCACATACATACATTTCTCCATACATTCATACATACTTACGTACATACACCCTTACATAGATAATTACATACATATGTGTTCATATTGTGTGTGCGCGCGCGCGTGTGATAACTTAAAATGTGTGAAACCTCATACGCAAACACATAGAGGCAATCTGAGGCCCAGTGCTACAGCTGTTGGTGTCATGGGTGGTTGGGTAAGTGGATTGAGAGAGGTGCTTCTAGAGTAATCCAGATGACAATTTCGAGATGAGAAAACAGAGAAGTGAAACAATTCATTAACTATTCCTGTTACAAACAATGTGAAATGGTGAGTTGGTGATAGCCAGAGAGCAGACGATGGACGATGGAGTTGAGAAAAAGTTGCAGCAATTCTCCCTAATCACAAGGCCCATAGTGGAAACACATGTAGGACTTGAAGTCCAAGCTCAATATATTAGAATAAGGTTCAACGGTTATCAAGTGGCTAAGGTAGTATATTTAAAACTGTGAAAGAAGTTTGGATAAAAAAGTATTATCTCCATGAACAAAAGAAAACTCCTGTCAAACCAAGGTACAAATCAATTTTACCCAGATATATTATGATATGCTTCATGAGAGTATTTCCAGGTCTGCTGTTAATTGTTTCAAAGTAAAGCATATATACAAGAAGCTCACTCTTGCAAATTGCCATGAAAATTTCATGTCAAAGCCTGGCATTCCATCAAGAATAACAAAGAGGCTTATACCTTATACTAAATCTAAACATATACGACCTTCTCCGTGGAATGAGAAATTCATATTGAGTAGAATGACATGCAACTTCTTACCTGGTAGGCCCTAGCGGCAAATATTTTGCCCTAGGAAGAAAACAGAAAAGAGAGACTAAATCAAGAAGTCTTTCGTGAGTCTCATAAAGTTTTTTCAGTTCGTCATCTGTCCACTCTTGTTTATTGTTATCGTGATTCCGCATGTCTCTGTATATATCCATAAAGGAAAAAAATTATATATCAAGAGTTAATCCAAACTCCAAATATGGGGAAATGCATGTGCTTTCTCACCTGATCAGATCATCTTGTGCTCTGTACATATCATCAAGGACTTTCAGCATAGGACTTATCAAAGAACCTAGACCCGTACCACTAGCGCCTTGTTCTTCACCATTACTGAACTTAATTTCTGAAAACTGAGACTGCACACCTCCTTCGGCTAGAGCATGTAAAAATTCATATATCTGTAGCCTATAAGGCTCACCAGACCTAATTGCTATAGTCATAAGGGCTTGGACAGCAACTATTCGAACCTGATTGAGTAACACTTCACATGAGAGGAAAAGAAACAAGCTACAGATACTTTGAAATAATTTAATATGAGTGTCATGGGAAAGGTACAATGAGGATAACATCACGAATATTTACCTCCCAGCTTCCGCTGAATGCACACCTTTGAAGCCGCGTCAATGCACCGGCAAGAGTAGGGTTCCGAGAACTAGCAGCAGCTACCATTTTATCAGCATCCAACATCATAAGCGCGGTACCAGGAGGTGTTGCAGATTCCCAAGCATATTCAGATGCAGCATAGTTAGCGTTTTCACCAAGGAACCAAACCTAAAAATTTAGGTGAATGACTTCATGCCCTCGAATTCATTCATGAACTTTACAGTTCATTACTGAAATCAAAGTTCAGGTTCTTTCTTGCTGAAAAATAAAATTCAAAATCATACTTACAGCGGCCTGCACTAGTTTTTGTAATGCCAGAGCAGATTTGGGATCTGCTGCAGACACTCTATCAACAGATGTCAGACCTGACATTGATCCAGGTTGCGGAGGAGGTAGATCAAGGACAATCGTGACTGCTTCTAGAGCTGTGTGCTTTCCATCTGGTCCAGCTCCAACAAGGCACGTCTAGAAGAAAAGAACATGCATATTAATAAAATATAACGGTATAATGGTCCTTGAACAAATAAATTGCAACATTAAGCTTATATAAATGTGAATCAAGCAAATAACTGATATTGCCAATCCCCAAACATAATATAGCTTGTGGAGAAAGAGAAAAGACGAAGTTATTATTCCATCTAACCCCTAACCTATTTGAGATTAGGAGGATGTTACAAAATATGTATGAGATAAAATCACATTTAATGACGTTTCATAATATCTAACACTCTCCCTCAAGCTCAAGCATGTATGCTATATATGCCCAGCTTGTTACAAATGGGAGCTAAACAACTAATTGCAAGAGCTTTGATAACATTATCTTTGCCCAGAGCACAAGCCAAGAGCCAAAATAAAGTCAGACAAAGATCACAACTAAATTCTCGTTTCTGCGATTAGTACAATCAACCAGCCAGAAGTAGAAGACCCTCAACATAGGAACAAGTCTTATAAACTCATATCAAGGCCAGAAGAAATCTTAAGCGGGTCAACCAGAACTCTAGGTGGGAAAGTTAGTAGAAGCCTAGACAGGTCAGTCAGAAGAAATCCTAGACTGGTCAGCTAGAAAGAAGATCTACTAGGCGAGCCAGCTAGAAAAAGCAACGCCAGAATCAACCATTGAAGTGGACTGGTATTGTTGTAGAGAATCAACATAAGATGCCGAACAATGTTATGAACAGTAACAACAGTTACTGCTCACAATGAACTGTACCAAATTTACTGTCCAGTGCAAACAACAACGTTCATACTGTTAAAGAGGAACACTAATGTCCATGGTTGATTTTATAATCACTCTGTCATCCTGTTTCTTCAGGTGGAAATAAAACAATCTTCAATAGCGAACAACAATTCAAACTCTTTGCCTTCCTCCCTTTCGACCACCATTTACAGTTCCACCATTCAAGTAACATAATCGCCTGCCATGGATAAATTGTGTCTTTGTGGTTCTGCAAAATGAAAGGCTCAGATGTTTCTTTGTGGCTCTGCAAAATGAAAGGCTCAGATGTACTCAACCTCACATTCAAAACCTAGGACCAAAGAAACAACTTCACACAGTTTTGTCACCGTAGACTTGCACTACTTACCCTTCAGTACACATACTGATATATTCAGCATGATATCATCTGATTCTATATGAGTAACTATAAACTGACACCCATTTGATAAGAAAATGCTTAGACTGTGACGACAACGACCTTTTAGTCGTGAGGAAACAGATGAATCTAGCACCTGCTTTTCTATTATCAACGAAAGGACATAAACTCTCGCTTACTTTGGAGAAAAATGTCATGGCAAGAAGAACAGTTAAAATAATAGACATGATCGGAGACAGTGAATCACGTTTAAGATAAAGTCACAAAAGATACTACAAAATTCGAGTAAGGAAGCTTGATTAAAGAACGATTCTAGTCAAAACAAAGGGAACTCACTTTCCATAAAAGTTGCAAGACATCCGCATCAATCTTTCCAGGGACTTTGGTGGCGAAAATTCTTGCAATTTCAAGTAGTGTGACTGCCATTGCTGGAGTCGCCTGGGTGGCAAAAAATGAATCACAAGGAAAAGAGGAGTAAGTCCCAAGCAACTATTAATGTGCCAGAGAATTGTAGATTTGCCTCATGTAACCAGATAGAAAATATGTATATACTAACTCTCTATGTTCCTTGTCTAACTGAAACAAGGTATAAAACATTGAAGTACAATCCCTAGTAAAGCAGCATCATTTACAAGTAAAACCCAAACAATCTTAAGAACTCTCCTACAGAAAGCTTCAAGCTCTCTAATACATCTCAGACGCTTAATCCCATCTGCATGCAGATACCGCTTTTCTTGTTGATTTTATTGATCTTTTAAAAAGCCAACAAATTGCATGGGAAATAGAACAAGAAAAATAGTATCCGCATTTCAATTTTTTTATTAATATTTTACTTCAATCGTTTTAGTTATATTTGTTCAATCGCTTCACCAATCGATTGAAAAGCTGGAATAAAATAACAAGATTGACCAAAGATATCTGATTGAGGGCAACGACTTGATAAACAATTTTTTATTTAGTAAGTTTAAAAAATTCCGCTCACTTGAAATGTTATACGGTAACTTAAACAACAATACACTTAAATAACAATAATTCCTAGTTATCTCATATGTATGCATAAAGGAAGATTCATAAAAGAAATACCTTGAACCGAGCATGCAAAGTGAGTAAGATATCATTCAACAATGCTGATGGCCAAGCTGGATCAGACAGCTCAGATGCAATGATAGCTCCTAATTCTTCAAATGATTCATGTGGATTTTGCATCCAGATCAAAGCTTTTATTACCATTCCTCGAACATAAACACATTCACATGCCACAGTTGTTCTCACAACTTCCATTAGCGACGCTAATAAACTAGCAATTGTATCCTTACCACCTGTCCCATTTGACAGTGGCAATGCCTTTCGCGAGACTGCAGAAAAAATAGAGGGAAAAATTGGAGAATAAAGTTATTAGCAATTCAAGGATGTACATATTGTTACTTGTGTCATTGTGGTTGAGGGACAGTTAGCATTCAGAATAAGGGAAGACAGCAAAAAGATTACAAGAATTAGGCTCATGAAACTAAATTCATCCAAAGTGGACAACTTTTCATGTTGCAACCAAAAGCTAGACTTCTATATGTTCATTAATAATCATCTCATATTTACATCACAGATCACAAAAACTGGGTACAAGGGTTAAGGCTTTTTATTTGGGTTATAAATTGTATTTAACATAATGACAAAAAATTATGATAAAAATTTGGAAACCTCTAAAAGAAATCAAACTTCAGTATTCAATCAGTAACCAAATGCTTCAATCTTTTTTCATGACATATGGGATTGAGCAGAACACACCTAAGTTGTCGGAAATGTGTTTTATTAGTTAAAGGATTCTTGTGCTTTGTAACCAGCATGTGGAAGTGGTCAGGTCCACACCTTTCTATGTGACTAGCCGGATGGGCATCACCACTACTTCATCTCTTGGTAAGTTGGTAGCTTATTTAGCAAAATGACCTCCCACCTCATACCCATTTTCACACACACACACACACATGCAATCGCACACAGACATAAGGTTTCAGTAACAATCATCATCATCATCTAGGTCTCTGTGACTCTGTCCATCAAGACAGGTCCCCATCGAGCAAATTGACAGGCTCTTGGGAGCATTGAAGAAAATTCAACAATTCGCAACCTCTTGCTTTCTAGCAAAGTTATGGACAAATCAAGGGCTTGCCTAAATCTGAATAAACCAGTTAAGCCTAGAAAAGATCATAAAGTCTAAGCTCATATAATCAAGTATGAAGTACCAATCATAAAAATAATGAGTATAATTTACTGTTAAATAGTTAATAAGATTCCATTCTCTAATATATTAATAAAGCCGCACAAGTCATACTTTTTAATTGCATAGCTAGCATTCCATGCACAAACTAAAAGGTAAGCATTTGATATGGCTTTTACTGAAGTCTGTGAGGTAGTATAATTCAAGATAGATCTTGTAGGAAGCATTTATTATCTAAATAAATCCGTTCAACTGCCAGCTGCATGTCTTATACCAAGAGGTAATTCATTTTATTCAAGGGAATCCAAGTCCATGCTAAAACACGTAGAACAAGCAGCAAATACAATCCCCAATTGAATTCCTAACCACCTTTGTTGCTTTAAAACTGCATGACATAAGTTTTATTGACATACCTTCAGAATGTGAACTTTCATTGAGATCTGAATCAATCGAATCAGCATTTTCTGAATATGTGTGAAGCTGAGTTCCTTCATCAATGTCATAGACGCCTAATGAATATGCTGCTGCCCTGCTTTTTCCCATTTCCTGAACAACTCTAGCTGCTGCATGCAGCACGGGACGAGAGAAACTACGAAAAGAACTCTCCAATCTGAAAGCAAACAAAAAATCAGAGTAACTAATAACAAAAGAAGACTAACAGGTTTCCCCATCACAGGTCTCTAATTTTACAAGAGATACAATTTAAGAAGACAAAGAAGAAAGTGACAAAGCAATACTAGAAAACATTAAACCTTCTCATCACGAGTTTGATAAGAGGTTGTGGGCGCCTTGATTTCGAGGACTTCTCGTTGCTTGGTTTAGGTGGAAGGGTGTCTTTAGGTTGAGCTTTACTATCCTTTGAAGACACAGACGGTGCCTCAGGCAACTTGAGAATTTCTCGGGTTAATTGGATCCATCCAGCAGCTCGCTCTTCAGTCCTACAAATAAAATAAAAAAATCAGAGTAAACAAGAATTTCATCATCCATCAAAGAATAAATCATAAAATAATAAAAATATGATAACCATTTATTAAGCTGTTACCTTTCTGTAGTATCTGATTTCCCCAGTACACACATTATCGCCTCAAAACAAACTCGATCGCTAGGATCCAGAAGAAGTTGATAGAGGATAGAAGTAAACTGAGACTTAATATCAGGCCTCTCTGAAAACGAAAAGGAAGAAAGAAAAAGAAAATTGGATAAACCATGTGCAGATAACCCCAGGACAGAAGTTTTCTGTTTCCCAAAGAAGATGCTAAATTGAAAGTGATATCTTTTGCACATACCTTCCAGTGAACGTGCTCTAGATAATGTATGACACAATCTAGCAAGTGATACCCTAGCAAGAACGTCATGCAAATGGAGGACATCTGATAATGCACCTGTTACATGTAAAACTTGCCTTAGCAAACATGAAATGAACGAGATAAACCTGGTACCAGAGTTCAGAGAGAGTAATCTTAGAGATAATTTTCAAGAAAAGGCACCTTATCATAATAGTAGAAGTAGAACGGAGATTATTGGCAACGACAAAAACTTTAAGGCATAACAGTCTTATCATCCAATTTATGAGATTCTTCTATATAAAGCATCGAAATTTTTTTGCAATGACCACAAATAAATATTGTTGATATCAGTGCCTTAGTGTCTTGAGAAATGAGAAGCCTAAGATCTTATGAAGATAAAGCAATCCCTAAGTTGTAATGGAGACAAATGATACACATGAGAGATAACTAAATGGGAGATAACCCAAGTCACAGTACTAAGTGCCCTGAGTAGTGAGTACTGAAGGAGGAACAAGATGCTGGGCTACTGGATATTTTGACAATACTACAAAAGCCATGTGGTTGTTAAAGGGACCTTAATGTCCTAAAACGTGAGAAGTACAAACTGTATTACCACAGTAGAGTTCACAAAATCAGTAATCAGAGGCTCTGAGATCTACCCAAAATTGCACCTACTGTACTATAGCTAAACGCAGACAGCTCAGCCTCTCATAGAAGAGGCAGCAAAATATAGAAAAATTGGCAGATGAAATGGTTAAATTTCCTACATCAAAAATCAAGGCATGGCAAGCTGTGTACAGGCCAAGGTTTTAAATATCAGTTATCGGAAATATATCGGACTGCCAAAATTCATATCGGATCCCGGTTATCAGAGATATATCAGGGATAAGTAGTAAAAATCGGAGTGTCATATCAGATGGTGAGCATATATAATATGATGTCCTAAAATGTAATCTAAGCACATATAATGAAATATTGAGAGAGGGTCTTCGAGAGAGGTCGTCGAAAGAGGTCTTTGAGAGAGAAATTTGCGAGTGATTTGGGGGAGAGAACAGTGGAGGCGGAGAGAATTAGGGTTTACACAATGAGCGGATGTGAAATAGAATAGGATAGATCATGGTTTTTGTTTAGTGGATGCGGGTTGGGTATGGAAAAAAGAGGGTTTTTGTCTGCAAACCCGAACCGATTCACTTAGAATATAAATTATAGAAAATCGGGCGATTTTTAACCCACGAGAAATCGGCCGCTTTATCGGATTTACACCGATATATCGGGACAAATCGGCCAAAAACGATATGCGATAAATTTTTACAAAAATCGTATCGGCCATGGCCCAAATACTATATTGATAAAATCGGCCTATTTTTAAAACATTGGTACAGGCCCCTATGGAAAAGGTTGTATGGATGAAGATGATGACTTCCTAGCTGCTTGAAACTGTAAACCACAACAAGGAGAGTCAAAATGCAAGGATCCCCTCAGACTGGTCACAGAAATGGCAGCTTGAGAGGAAATCAAAGCTGAATCTCTCATCTAACCCATCTGGTTACATCACTGGGGATACAACAGAACCTTGAATGTTTATGTAGATAAAAGCTCAAGTCTGAAAGAGAGTTAAAGTTTTCCTAAGATCCGCTTAGCCTAAAGTTACAATGGGAACAACAAGTCAGTGGTTGAACAAAGTAGACTGATTATGTTGAGGGCTCACTAAAGTCACAACTAATTGCAGATCACTGTATTTAAGAAAACCTTACATGTCAGAGCAATTGGTGATTTCAGTATTCCACAAAAAATAACTCGAAGAAAAAAGATCAAAGAGGCCTATAAGAAATGATGACTTAAAATGGAGCTAAAGACCTCAACTATTGAAGGAGAAGCAAGATGCAAAAATCAAGGCACTGCTCACCAAAGTTGAGTTCACAAGAAACACAACAATTTAAAATTGGAGACACTGATTTCCACCCAACACTGGACCTATTGCACTCTAGATAAATCCAGTGAGCTCAGCCTCTCATGGCAGAGGCAGCAAGAATATAGACAGAACGGCAGATAAAGGGGTTAAATTCCCTAGATGTAAAATCAGGGCATGGCAAGCAACTTATTGGGTCCATATGAAAAAGGCTGTACAAGTGAGGATGATCACGTCCTAACTGCTTGAAAACTATGAACAACAAGGAGTCAAAATGCAAGGATCCCCTCGACCAATTGATAGATCACAGAGAAGGCAGCTTTAGAGGAACTAAAAGCTGAATCTCTCATCAACCAAGGTTACATCACTGGGGATAGATCTGAACCTTGAATGGTCATGAAGATAAAAACGTCTGAAAGAGAGTTAAAATTTTCCTGAGATCTAGTTAGTCCAAAGGTATAATGGGAAGAACAAGTCAATGGTTGAACAAAACACTGATTACTGTAGTTGTGACATTGGTAAGCCCATCTGTCGCAATTAACTTACTAGTTAGTATTGTCGAGATAAATGAAGAGCATATGCACATGGGAGGACATGATTTCTTAGTATCCAGTTAATTTTCCTTTTGGAAACTAACAATTATCTAGATGATGATACAAGTTGTTAGGAAGCAAATGGATACTATCTTGGCTTTTCTTTGGCGAGATGAAAGTGGCAAGTGTTATATGTACCAAAAATTTATTAATCTAGCACATGGTTCACTCTTTAAGAATGTGTGACGTGTCAAGGTAGCACATGATTACTTATGCTTATTTGTCTGCATTTGGAAATGGTGTACCGCCTCTCTTGTCTATTTAAACCACTGAATGAAAAAAGATAGCTTAATAAAACAATCTCGAATGTGTCCAAACAAAACACGAGCCACGGCTATCACAACAAAATCTATTCACAAGATGATATCACACTGCTCTTAATTGCATTATACTTTACTGATATGTTTTGGTGCTGTTTCTATGGAAACAAAAGCTTGAAAAGGATATAGATTAAAAGCCAAGAATAGCCACATACCTCCAGGCTGTGCATGCTTGCCTGAAAAGGGAAATAAGAGAAAATGGTATCACTAAGAAAACAATAAAGAACAGGTGCAGATGCATGTGATCAATGTTTGAAGGCCACACTTACAAAATGAGCTAATATACACAACAAGCTTTTCAAATGAAAATGAAGTAAATGTTCACAAATTCAAAATGATATCCTTTTTCCAATGCAAACAGACGCCAACCAATCCATAACTAAAGCAGTCAAAATAAACATTATTACTGACCCAAAGCCATAGCAACAGAATAGGGATCTCTCATAGATAAGTCAGACATGATGGCCAATGAATGCCTCACTGCAACTGGATCAGCGAATGATATCCTGCAGCCACATCAATATCAAGATATTTAAAATTAGTGAAGAGATCTCTAAATTTCCATACGGTAACTGAAAATAAAGTATAACAAATCTAGTACTGCTTAATTTTGAGATAAGCAATCAAAGAAAAGTGTTTCTATCTCTTGGAAATTATGAATATGAAGGTAAAGTATACGACAGATAAAGGGAAAGAGTGATTTGAATGACAACAAGCAGAGGTTGTCTCAAGTCAAACAAATAACATGGTTCTATAGCTGCTATACACCAATAGTTTCATGGTAAAGCATGAAATACACAAAGCACACAATATAAGACCCATGCAAAATAAAACAACACATACATATATATTTGCATGGAAAAACAGTGAGGAATCGGTAATGCATATTACAGGCAGCAAAACTATGAAGTCTAACTATCTTATAGAACTTCTGGTCCACCAAAATTTAACTGCACATCAGCATGGACCTTAAACAAAAAACAAAACAATAAGTCATAGATTGGTATACATCTAGGAGGGTCGTTAAACATCATTCTCTTCTCTTAGCTAATCAAAACCATAAAGTTATACAAAATGGGGGACTTCCTGATAGTGAGAAGTATATCAACTACTCTGCATTACAACCTTAAAACAACCTCTTAAGAAGTGGGCAACATAAGATTAGATGGACATCATGGACTTACCCCTGAATAGCCCGATGAAGAAATGCAGGATTTCCAGGATCTATAGGAAGTCTTCTTAGAGCACTTAGAGCAGCGTACTGCAAATTATTCCGAATCACTGCCTGCAGGTGTTAGAAAATAGATGTCACTAGAAGCAGCATTGCCAAGGATGGAACCTGAAGTACAACAAATATAAGTCTAAATTGCCATCAAATAACAAGTTTTTCCTGAGCAATTAGTATAGACAACCCAAATTTGCACAAACGAGAATACATACTCATTACTCAACAATATTTGATCTAATATAGAATAAAAATAGGGCAGTGAACACCCATAAGTAACTAAGTTCCACATGCATAGAAAACAAATCAATAAGTTTCTGTTTGCAAAACAGATCATTTCGTAACAAGATACTAGCCACTAGATCAGTACGTAAATAAAATACTGTTCACTTATGGTTAATGAAAGAAATCATAAGACAAGAGAATGTGGGAATATATGATCTTTTAAGCTCAGAAAATAACAGCAAACAGCAAATAAAAGAAATAAATTGGGTATCCGAAATATCTAATACAAAAGCATATTCACTAGTTCCAAAGCGTACGGGAGTAGATTTGTGTATTTATTGTAGACTCTTCTTGCACATACATGTGAGGTCATTTCAGACTCAGAACACTTCCTTTAATATCATGTAACTCTTGTTTCTTTAGTGCAACAGGATTAAGCAATTGCTAAGGTTTTGTTATTTGAATCAACAAAAATAGACAAATGCATTGATTGAAAAAGGATCTTTTTGGGAAGTGAGATTGAGATAGAATCATTTCCATCCAAAATTTCTGTAGTGGGAATAGTGCTCCTTAGGTAGTTTCCTTGAAGTAATAAAGAGAATAACAAAAAGAAAACAAATACAGCTTGATGCGAGAACACACCATGCAACTTTAAAGCAAAAAAGCAGTACTGAACAAGAGAATTATATAATGGTATTTTGAAGAAAAAATTGTTCAAAGTAAACCAACAGGACATAATAAGCAAGCCTTGCACAGGAAAATGGTTTGCAACTCAGTTTAATCAATGTAAAAAAAAAAAAAAACTCTGGTACCTCTTTATCACCACCTGGTTTGCCAAAAATGCCCTTCTTGCGCTTTTCTTTGGAGTCTGCAACCTGAAAGATCAATAAGAATTAAAATGATGCAAAAGAAAGATTTGAGACAAGAACAAGAAAATTACTTCAGGAAAGAGGGGGCGAGTTGAGGTTAAAAGTAAATATTTGACATATTTGAATCCTGTTCATATGCGTAAGTTAGCATATGTTTTATAATGGTTACAGATATTTGATAATAGATATTATTTGTATGGAGTTCAGTTATTTTGCCACAAATCTGATTTAAAATCCAATCTGCTTATAATTTTTCTTATATTCCATTCATGTGTTTTTCAACATATCATATGTTTATTTTCCCAAAAACCTAGAATGAAGAACTATAGTTTATTGTAGTATTCTAAGTATCCAGTTTGATACATGCAGAGTGTCTGTCATTGCTTAGAATGTATTGAAGAAAACACCATTAGCAGTCAGCATTGCAGTTTTTAAGTTATGATTTAGTCTCACAATTGAGGCAGTAGGCCAAATGGATGTTTGTCATATAAACTTTGGCATATTTTGATACTTGAAATAGAAAGAGTAGTTGGATAGCCTGACAGACTTAAACTAGCTGAATAGGGACAACATCCGTCAGATTTAGATGGGTTGTTTTTTTAAAATAACAGAATATGTAGCATTGAAGAAGATATCAAAACTGCTCTAGACATCAGTCTAAATTTTTGGCACAGCGATTCATATTTCAAAGTTCAGAGTCAAATATAGATCTAGCGGCATCTAGACTCTTTACGATCGTAGGTGGATGAGGATATTGCCAGAATTAAGACATGAGCAGATTCAGATGCGGTTTAATATAAAATACGTAGCACACAGAAACAGATAAGGATATCATCATCTTGTCAGAGTCAGACTTGGATTTAAGGCAATCAACTACATCTACAATCCAAGGCACATAGATGAAAGAAAATGAACGTACTAAAAAATGCCCTTGGCAGGTAAAAAGAGTCTAAGAAAAGGTCATTTTGTTAAGCCCGCTTAGACCAGCGAAATTATTGAGCTAGACATACTGTATGTATGAAGGAAAATTTACTATAGCGCATTACCAACCTTTTCCAGAATGCCAAAGACAATTTCATACAACTTGGCCAAAACTTCAGAACTGCTTGTGGAAGCAGCCGTGAGAGCCTTAAGAGCTGCAAGCCTCCGAGCATGAACTTCAAAAAAGTAAATAAATAAAGTTAATGAAAAGCCAAAAACAAAGCAAAAACAATATTACATGGTCATCATATTAATTTCACTAGTAGCAATCTTAGCAGCACGTGGGAGTCAAGGAGTTTTAGCATCAAAACCATGCTGGGATAAGCTCCTAGGGCAATCTTCCTTGCCGATTAAGATCTCGATATTTTTCTGGAAACATCTATTTGATGTTGTCCCTTTGGATGACAACATTAACAGGTTAGATTTTATAGCTAGCAAATGTCGTTGTACTTCTGCAAATATCGAAGATGTAATTATAGGCACTAGGTGTGTCGATGTTTTTGGCATCTTTTTGCAACATTCAATTTGGTTTTCAGCTCTCACCTCTATATTGGGCCCGTTAAGATCATAGCAACCATATCTACATGTTCAACCATCAGAAATTTGCAGAATTTGAGCCCTGACTGCATCTTATAGGAAATTTGAGAAATGGAATGTTGCACGAGATAAGCAGCAGAAAAATGTCTCATAATGGACTTATCTGACTGTTTTTCTCCTTTGAGTAAAATTATGCATCTTTAAAAGTACAATATATCTGGAGAAAAATCAAAGAATGATAAAAGCAAATATACATAAATTCAACATCAGTACTAGTACCAAGAGATGACATGTTATTGCCTGTACTACTTGGAAGTTACTGTTTGCTGGATCTATAAGCTAAATACTAGCGGAGCTGTGAGGGAAGTCGGTACATCACACAGAACGAGCTCTTCTATGATCTTATAAAAGTGGCACCAGATTTGCATCTGCACACTACTATGGCTGGATCAGGTATTAACTGCTAAAGCTAAATCAACAATAGATGGTCCTATTCAATACTCTTTTGGTAATCAGAAAATTTATTGTGGATACCGACTCTAAGCTCCTTGCCAATTTCATAAACAGTATCATACATATTTCACAGGCATATGACTTATTAAGGATATTAGAAGGCTTTTCAAGGATTGCAAAGCTGAAATGCAGTATATTTTAAGATAAAAATATGGTGGCTAATTTCTTGGCTGATGAAACTGTTATCATAAGATGCTCTTTTACATCTCATCTAGCCTTATCCCGAAGAACGTACGCAGACTATTTTCTCTTGATAAATCTCTTCTTCCTAGATTCTGTGAACATGTGTAATTAAGTTGTTAACTTTGGTATCCTTGAGCATTCCAGATAAAAGTATCAAATGTATAAATACTGCATAGACATATAACAAGCTGGTAGAAAAGCACCATTTTTTGTAAACCATCTACAGGACATATGCAGGTAATACTTGGTTCATTTATTTAGTTATAAAAATGGCTATATCAATCAAACATAAAATAAGGGTGCAAGTGATGTGCCGAATTATAAGACTTTGTAAATTTTTAAGACTTTACTATTTATGCCTTTTTACTTGAAGCCGGACTCCTTTTTTCATCCTTCACAGAGTTAAAATGAAGAGTATGGATTTAAATTTTCGTAGATGGAAAACAGGTGATAGTAGTACAGTAACAAGAATGAATAGATCAACGCAATGAAGCAAGAAACATGTACATTCAGCATCTGTATTAGAGGCCTCTGAAGTGAGCTGGCCTACGATTCGAGGTACCACGTCAGCTCTAGTGACACCTCCAACAGCATCAATATCAGCCAGTGCATCCCAGTTTGGTGTGGGAATTCCACCACTTGGAGTTAAGCCCTCAACTCCAGTATCTGAAAGTATTCTGGCCAAATAGTAGTAAACATAACGGAGAACATTCCTATCCTCACATTGCTGATTGAGCTGCAAAAGCACAGACCAAAACAATAACCAAACTCCCTATATACAGTAAATAGTAGATTTAGACGAGAGAAAACTAGTATAATATCCGTAGATTAGAAAACTACAAAGCCCTTCTGTTAAGATAGGATGACATAAGTCGAGGTTTGTTAAAACTGAATGCAAAGTCCACTTTTTAATGATTGATATGGTAAAAAAGATTTTCTTTATTTTACATTTAGAAATATATGTGATCAATGGGCCAGAGTCAGAGAAAACTATAAATCCCTTTTATTTAGATAGGATGACATAAGGCATGCTTGTTTAGAACTAAATGCAAAGTCTTCCTTTCCATGATTAATATAATGACATAAAATTATTTCTTAAATTTTTAAATTAAGTAAAAATCAATGACATAACTCAGGTTAGCTAAGCATACATTTGTAACAAAAAATAAGTACAATGCAAGAAGTAGACACCTAGCCTAGATTAGTGGGGAAAAGGTTAGATTCGATTGTGGAAGGTCTTTGTTGAGAGTGAGGGAGGAAGGGAGTGAGAGATTTACAAGGTTAAACTATAAAGCAAAATTATTGCTCTTTTAATGTGCATCTTTTATTTCAGTTAAAGTTTTTTTTATCTCTTCTTTCTTCCACCATACTGCATTAGCTCATGTCTCCTCTTAGTATTAATCTCATTGTTTCCTCTTAACCAGATGACACATGGTTTTCCTAGCTTATGATATAGAAGCTGTTCGAGAACGTCTTATAGGCCACGATAGTTTACAAGTCCGTTTTAAATCAATTTGTGATCTTCATCTTGAAAATCTACATCAGTTGCCTTTGATTCTACTAAAAACTAGATTTCATGGTTTACGTTTCATCCCAATTTGTTCAAGAATTTAGCACAGCATGCCAACCATATATCTTTGCAGCACTGCATACCTACATGGTTGTTTATTAGTAGAAAACAACATAAATACAGGAGGTCCTTATCTTTTATATTCAAAAGAGTTTCAAGTAGTCTACTGGTGATATTTCAGCTTTGAATCTGCATCATAAGTCTCTGCTTCTATCATAAACTAGATGATTGGGGTTTATATTTAGTCCCCAGTGACAAAATATCCCCAAGAGAGCATGTTGACTATACATCTTTGGGGCATTGCTTACCACCTACATCTCTAGATCGAGGTCAAAATGGTTGTATGATCAATAATAAGCGAGAAAAAACACAGATCTATGATCACACCACCTACATCTCTAGATCGAGGTCAAAATGGTTGTATGATCAATAATAAGCGAGAAAAAACACAGATCTATGATCACATGACTTGTCAGGTACAACATTAGACACTGTTAGGCAAAACTGATTCTGCTACATGAACTCAAGTGACTGGCAAGGTATTGCTTGCAACATTTCATGTTGCACAAATGCAATTATGGGTTATTTGACATGAATGAAGCTCCATATCTAAACGCATAAAGAGAACAGTACAATAACAAATACAGTGGGAGAACAGGCAAAAAATACCATGAGAAGAGATGGTGCCAAAGAAGGATCCACCGAGTTGTATACAGCGAGTTTCGGAAACACATGGTTCACTAACTGCTTCTGAGAACTTTTCTGAATACAAGCAAACAGCAATGAGAATAGTAGATCCACGCAGACAACTGATATACAAAGTTAATAAAAACCTGATCTGATGTCGCAGCAAGTTCATGAATGCTTCGTGCCAATTGGGAATACGAGACTGGCTGATAAAAGGCATAATTATTACACAGTTAGGACAAGGAAAGACGTAAATATACATTAAAATAGATAATAATCAGATATCATTCTTGAGGATAATAAACAAATATCAGCCATGGTCTAATTATGAACATATCAGCAAACGATAACACTCACATTAATATCCATTTAATAGAAAGTTAGTAACAATTAGTTACGAAACAATTTGACGGAATGCTCTAAAGTCTGCCTCAAAATCCTTTAAAGTGCAGCAGTTGTTTCTCACTGCATACCTATGTGATAATACCTATCTTGTGAAGCTTATGATATTTCGCACAAAACCAACGCTTTCTTATGGTTAGCATTCTGCACTTGGCATATGTTTAGTGCAACATTTTTCCTAATGAATCTTGCTAAATCCCAAATAATTGCTTTTCTCCTATTGTGCCAACTTCTAATTGCACCTCCTAGAATAAATTGAAACAATCATCTCAACCTCTATTGTTGTCTCTCAGCTCTAGTCATTTCATCTATTCGTGATATGGGCTAAAGTAACATCCAACCCAATTTAAAAACAATAACAATCCCTCTCTCACAATCCCTCTCTCGCCTTTCTTCTAAGATTTTCGCCTCTTCCAATTTTCCTCAAGGATCATGTCACACCCCTTTCTCATTTTTAACTTCTCTTATCAGCACTCTTCTTTCACCAACTCTGAAGTAACCTGTGCACACTGGCAACAGCAAGCACTAAATATGGTAACTAATTAACAAATTACTCTGTTCATCGCCTAAAGTTAACAAATATATCTGTATCGAATTTTGCTCCAGGTTTCATTCATTTATTATTTTATTCTTAATATGTTTTTATTTTTAAAAATATACAAAATTAAAATTATTATACTAATGCTCAGATATTCTATTAACTTAAAGGATGCACTAATTTAAAAGATATCAAGCTTACTCTTCCTTTTACAAAAAATTTGATGGCATTAATCTGATATATGCTCAGAATGCAAATCAAACAGATAGAACCCGAAGCACAAAAGTCAATCAAAAGAGCAAGGATCGCAACTAAGGACTAAACCCTAACCTTCTTCTTCTTCTGTCTCTGCGTGGTCCTGACTGGATTCAAAGCCTTAGCAGCAAGAATGGTGTCGTTCTGGAACTGCATCAAAGTCGACCTCTTCGACTTCCGATCGGTGGTCGCCGGCCTCCCAAGCGTCGATCCGGGGCCCGCCGCCGCCGGCGCAGGCGGAGGGATGTCGGATCTTGCAGCGGGAGTAGCCGCAGCGGTGGTGGCAGCGGGGGCGGGATCTGAGGTGATGAGGTCCATGAGCGTCGTTCCGGCGGAGTCCGCCATGGCTGAGCTCGAGCAGGAGCTAGGGTTTTATTGGGCTCCGATGACCAGATTGGACTGGGCTGAGACTAGAAGTCGAAGATCTAGGCGTGGTGCTTTATTTTCGGAGACGATTAGGGACGGAGATCTAGGTGCTGGGTTCGGTTCGGTTCGGTCGTTGTTGCTAATTTGACCGGTTTTGGATCGGTCCGTGGGTTATCTTGTTCGATTCTTAGTGGAATTTTTGCATAAACACCCGAGGAGTGATCGTTTTAAGATCTGGATGCGTGCTTAATTGCCAAAGTTATCAAATAATTATGTCTTGCTAGCGCACCTGAATTACCTTTTAGTTCACTCGTTCTGCGCTTATACACCCTCACTTATTTCTCACTGCATTTTTATACTCCACGTTGTTTAAAGTTTGCACTTGATGTCCTCCGTTATGCAGACATGAAAATTTTCACATATATATTATTGTATAACATTTAGAATCAATTAGCAATGTCAGTACCGTAAGTAAATATTCGGGTGTAAAATTTCACATCTATGCAATTAAGAGTAACAATGTACGCTTTTAAATAACTTAGGATATATATAAATATCGTGAAAAACATGCGATGGTATATAAGTCCAAAGTGAGTGGAACTATAAGGTATTTAAGTGCTCTTTAGCCAATTATTATTGAATATTTGATAATATTTTATTAGATATTCATTTAAACTTGATTAAAAACTTATCAGAGATAATATATACATGTTTGAATAATTTGATTATGAAATATAAATAAACTATAAGCATTTTATGTACATATATGGTGTTACATTTTGGTTTCGCTTTTAACAAGCATTATGCCCTTGCTTGCACGGGTTATTTTGGTTTATTTGATTCTGTATCTATTTTTTTCCTTCTATATATGAGTTTTTCCCGTTATGTTCTTGCATCTAAAAATTAAATTGTGCTGAATTTTTTCTTTGGATTGCTACTGTTTCAAAAGCAGATAACTTGAGCCAAATTTTTTTCCCCTTATAAAGGAAATATAAAATAAGGACATAGATAGTTTTATATCAAAATTTGAAATTGAAATTATATAGTTTAACCACCAATCCCTCCTTTATAATATCCCTCTTTTTTGTAAATATTCCAAAAAAAAGAAAAAGAAAACACTACCTCCTTTAATTAGTGTGTGGATAGTTTTGTTCCAAAATTTTAAATTCAAATTAAGGAGGGATACATTATATATTTTTAGATGTAAGGTTAATAGTAAATCACAAATTCCTTTTTATACATAAAGCGGAAATATAAGCCTTTTTCCATCTCTATTACCCTTTTATGTAGTTCAATTTATTTTCCAACTCGAATAATAAACCAGATTTTTATGATGTCTTTCACTTTATTATCCTGCACATTTAGGATTTTAGTTCTCATCTTAATTAGTTTGACAGGCAAGATACGTTATAATAGTAGTAACCACTAATTTATCATTCAATAGATATAATGTCTTTATGTGTAACCGCTAATATCCATCTCCTCTATAAAATTGAAATATGAGAAAATTTCATTAAACCCTAATTATTTTAGGCATTTGACAGTAAACCCCTAATATGTTTGAAACTTTCACCAACCCTTCCTCCCAGCCCCCAAAACCGAATTTTTTTTTGCCGAAAGCTTCCAAAATTTAACATTGTTAGTTAATGTGTGGTCAAATGATGAAAATAACGGCAATAACTTTTGGAAAAAACACCCAATGAGTTTTTAATTTTGTCCTTAACCCCCAATAACTTTTCATAGAAAACCCTAATAATGACTTTTTATTCTTTCATGGTTCTGTATGTAATTTTCAAATTTTTCGAGGTTGTTTCTAACTTCTTGATTTTAAAAAGGTTGTTTGTAATTTTCAATCTTTATAGGGTGCTATTTATAGTATTACAGTTTTGAGTAATTCTTTGTATTTTTTTGAATATTTAGGGTCTTCTTACAAATTTTAAATTTTTGGAGACCTTTTGAATTTTAAATTTTTCACAAGGTTGTTTATAATTTTTGTATTTTAATGGATCTATTTATAGTTTTGAAGTTTTCACGGGATTATCTATAAATTTTAAAACTTTAAGGGTGGTTTATAATTTTAAATTTTTTGGGGTTCTTTCTAATTTTTAATTTTAAAGGGCTTGTTTGTAATCTTTATATTTTTCAGTGGGTTGTTTGTAGTTTCTTATTTTGAGAGAGCTATTTTGTAATTTTTATATCTTTACAGGAGGTGTTTGTAATTTTTAGGTTTGCAAATAGGAATAATTTGACACGTATATATTAGCCTTGAGGGGTAATATTTGTTAGTGTACAGTTATGAGGCAATGCCTTTATGAGATTAAGTGCAAAAACTCTAAAAATTTTGGTGCCTTTCTAAAATTCTAAAATGTATCAGGGGTTTGAAAAATTGTGGGCCTAGTTTGAAACAATTAAACCTATTGGAGGTCTAATGAAGTTTATCTTTTAAAACTTGAGGAGAGTCATATGACAATTTTTGAAATAGAAAGGTGATTGTAAATCCTCCTTTACATATAAAAGAGAAAAGAATTTAAAATATGATTATTAGATTTTTTTAAAATTATGGATAAGTATGATTTGATTTGGATTACCAATTTTTTACTATAATTAGAGCTTTCTAATTCTAGATAGATATAATTTGATGAGAATTCTAATTATGGAAAATAAACCCAATCATATAAGAATTCAAATTTAATGTTAAAATAATATATGACACGTGATATTGTTTTGTGCACATAACTATTTTTGTTTTGTGCCTTTAGTAGTATGACCTATTTCTCAATATATATAAATAAAAAAGGAGGGATCCTTAGGGGGTGTTCGGGAAGGCTTATTTTTTAAAGCTTATAAGTTATGCTGGCTTTTAATGGCTTTTGGCCTTTTTGATAAAAATACTATAAAAATTATTTGAGTAGAACAGTAATTTGCTTGGTCAAACCTATCTTTTTTAAGTGAGCTTATAAGCTAGTTTTTTCAAAAGCTGGGGTACACCAGCTTTTTAAAATGAGACTTATAAGCTAACTTATTTAACATTTTACTAAATAGGTAGTGTTATGGTCATAACCACTAATTAGTGATTAAAAAGAAAAAACAAGTGTTAACATGGATAAACATTTTTGCTCGTCAACTTGGAGCGACATGAACCTCCACGCCCGACCCACGGGGTGGCCTACACTTGCCGTCCTCGCCACGGTCCGTTAAACGACTATCACCATAGCCGACGCGAAAGGCGGTGTGGGTCGGCCCATCGATAACTCTCTACCGCGGACGACGCGAAAGGCGGTACTAGTCGTCCTTCCAACCCGTTATCTACCTTAACCTCTTCCAACCAGTCGTCTGCCTCTCCAGACAATGCGAAGCAAACCTAGCCCCCCTTTTTCTTAGCCATCCGTTCTTAGGGACGACGAGAAGGGGTACTAGTCGTCCTTCCAACCCGTTATCTACCTTAACCTCTTCCAACCAGTCGTCTGCCTCTCCAGACAATGCGAAGCAAACCTAGCCCCCCTTTTTCTTAGCCATCCGTTCTTAGGGACGACGAGAAGGGGGGTACTAGTCGTCCCCTTCAACGGATTACTCTAATGGACGCCTCAAGAGGTCGTGCGAGTCGGCCACCCGGCCTCAGCTTCCCTCCCTCTCTCATCCTATGTGGTTCCCTCCACTCGAACGACTGTTATACGGTATTCGAACCCATTAACATCGCATTAAATGCACTGACAGCCCCTTAACTCCTCCATCTCTCACGGTATTTAAGGCACCTCGGACCCATGCGGCTACAGGCGCCGCCAATCCCATCCCATTAATGGCGAATAGACCACACTAACCCTCAAATTACCCACAACTTGACAACTGTAAAGGCCAGCCACCGTAGCTGACAAAGAGGTGCTCAGCCAATCACTGGCCCACACTGTTTAGGTCGAAAGTTGTTTCCATTGTAAAACTTGAGAAAATTACACTTTTGATTCTCAGTTACAAAGAAATTTAAGTAACTCTCTCACAAACTCGAACAGAAGACGCTACACGCGTAGATCTCCTGCTTTTGTGGGTCTTTGCTGTCTTGGGGGCAGCGTAATCCGTGGACCACCGAGCAACGATCATCGAATCGACGGGTTTAGTTGATGCTTCGCAAAGGAAACAAGAACTTAAGCAAATATCTTAGCAAAGTAAGATATCTACTCTTCTCAAGAATAAGTCAAAGCTTAAACTCGAGGAATCTCCGTGTGGATCGTGTTCTTGAACTCCTAAGCTTGGATTCTCTCTCTCTTTGCAATAGCTCGCTTATCGATCTCGATTGCCCCCGCCAAGTGGATGTAGGGGGTATTTATAGACTTTGGGGCGTGCCCTCTGAAAAACACAAGTGTCATAAGTGCTCAACATTTGTAGTTAGCGCATACCGAAATGCTGCTCCGTCAGCCTCGCCACCGGCGAGGCGTTGTCGCCCCTCCACCGTTGTAACGGTTTCCTGCTTTTTAGGCGATTAAATGCCCTAAAATCACGCCTAGTGGTATTTTCGGCGATGTAATCGCCCATTAAAGTATCTGAACGTCTCTTTGCATTGATAAAATCAAGTGGGCCCCACCGGCATTGATTTAGACCCTTCAAGAGCTCATTTCAAATATTCGGGTGTCTCGCCTTTGGCGAGCACAAACAAGTGTCTCGCACTATGGCGAGACACATCAAGGTGTCTCGCTTCGTGATGAGGCACAAACAAGTGTCTCGCACTATGGCGAGACACATCAAGGTGTCTCGCTTCGTGATGAGGCACAAACAAGTGTCTCGCACTATGGCGAGACACATCAAGGTGTCTCGCTTCGTGATGAGGCACAAACAAGTGTCTCGCTAGTAGCGAGGCACAAACAAGTGTCTCGCACTATGGCGAGACACAATCTTCCCATGTGTTGACTTCTTGAGATTTTGACGACGTTGTCCTTCGATCTTCTCATAATTTATTTGAGGTTCTTCAGCAATTTTTGATGTCTACAGATACCCCCTCCAAAGTTTTCAGACTCCGCTGTATTTTATCGAGGAGTCTGGAATACTTTGGATAAGATGAGTCCTGCTTCTGCCCAACGTTGGACTTCGTTGAATGGACTCATGAATTGCTTCTTAAATTCTGGCTACGCGACGTCGCTGACCATCTTTTGAAATCAAGAGCTGTTGCAGTTGTGACTGAATTGGTTGAAATGATGAAGTCGAATTTGAACTGATCATCTTCATCTTGATGGTCACCACTTGGATCATAATTGAGTGTTTTGAGAACCATGTTGTCTCAAGTTATTGCTTGTACGATAGCTATAGGATTTTTGGCAAACCCTCAGCCATCAACGGATTTGATGAGCCTTTACCAACTACCGTTTGAGTTGGGCTAGCATGTAGTTTGTCTAAGTCCGTTCTACATGTTACGTTGTGCTAAAAGAATGAACTCTCTTAGACTTTATGCTACGATATTGAATACGTAGACTTGATCAATTATCACGGAAATTGACTACCCGGCAGCATGTGTTAGATGCAGACTTATCTCTGGTAAGGGACAGAGATAACATCCCTATGCATGAAGGCATAGTTTAGGTATCATTAGGTAATAACATCTATGCTACGATATTGAATACGTAGACTTGATCAATTATCACGGGAATTGACTACCCGGCAGCATGTGTTAGATGCAGACTTATCTCTGGTAAGGGACAGAGATAACATCCCTATGCATGAAGGCATAGTTTAGGTGTCATTAGGTAATAACATCTATGCTACGATATTGAATACGTAGGCTTGATCAATTATCACGGGAATTGATTACCCGGCAGCGTGTGTTAGACGCAGACTTATCTCTGGTAAGGGACAGAGATAACATCCCTATGCATGAAGGCATAGTTTAGGTGTCATTAGGTAATAACATCTATGCTACGATATTGAATAATGAGACTTGATCAATTATCACGGAATTGACTACCCTACAGCCTTGTGTTAGATGCAGACTTATCTCTGGTAAGGGACAGAGATAACATCCCTACTACGCATAAATAGGCGTAGATTTAACAGATCATTAAGTCAATAATGAGACTGGCTATATATTGAATACATAGACTTTATTTGTTATTTTTGTCTTCTCATGGGGTGAAGGCGAACCCGTTGTGTCTTCTCTTGGGGCGGCGAACCCGTTGTCTTCTCTTGAGGCAAAGACGAACCCGTTGTGTCTTCTCTTGGGGCAAAGGTGAACCCGTTGTGTCTTTTCTTGGGGCAAAACGAACCCGTTGTGTCTTTTCTTGGGGCAAAGACGAACCCGTTGTGTCTTCTTGGGGCAAAGGTGAACCCGTTGTGTCTTTTCTTGGGGCAAAGGTGAACCCGTTGTGTCTTCTCTTGGGGCAAAACGAACCCGTTGTGTCTTCTCTTGGGGCGGCGAACCCTTTGTGTCTTCTCTTGGGGCGGCGAACCCTTTGTGTCTTCTCTTGGGGCGAAGGTGAACCCGTTGTGTCTTCTCTTGGGGCAAAGACGAACCCGTTGTATTGAAGAAGAAGAAGGTATTTTCTTATCTTCCGCTTCAATTGACAACTCCTTGTTCACGCTAATCGAGAGCCAAAAGATTCCCGATGCACGCACTAAGAAATCTATAGAGAAACTCAAAGTGGGATCTCCACTTCGAGAATCAAGTTGGAGTCGGCCACGTGGCATTGACTCAAGATACCTTTAACTCATGTGAGAAAAGGTGGAATTTGGATAACCCTAACTGCATGAAGGTCTGATTACCCAATTTACATGGTTTGGCCCTAACTATTGAAAGTTTTGACCAAGTGGGAGTGAAAATTTAAAATGACCCTAACTGTTCAAAGGTTTGGTCAAGTGAAGAATGACCCTAACTGTTTAAAGGTTTGGTCGTACTGGACCCAGTGGGAGTAGATTTGATTTCTAAACTAAGAATTAACTATCAGAGGTAATAGTTAACATGATAGTTATTTTCTTTGTGGTCCTGCCATCCTATTGAAGAGGATTGGTGGGAGAATTTAGTGGAGTTATCAGAGATAACTTTCTTGTGGGCCTACCATCCTGTTGAATAGGAATTGTAGGGGATTTTGGAAGAGTTGGCAGAAGATGAAGGAAAGAAGGTATTTTCTTATCTTTCGCTTTACAGTGGGAGTTTGGAGACCGTGACTATTCAAAAGTTTGATCATCCAAAATAGTGGGGGTAAAATTGGTGAATAGTATTCCTAGGCTATCGGAATATGATAAACCTGGGTCCTTCATCATAAGACGGGTTATCCTGAGTACACTAAGGATAGTATCTCTTCAGGAACTTCCCATTAATTGGCATTGTGATCTTATCACTGTCCTGCTACCACGTTTAGCGAACAAGCTGGATCTGCCTCGTACCCCTGGGGTTGCTCTTGTAGGTATCCGGGCCGTAGTACGATAGGCCCGAAGAGCTTCACCAAGTTCGTCACTTTGACGTTATGATCCCGGCGTCAATTAGAGCCTGGATACTGTCTTTAAGGACAAAATAACTTTTGGTAGGATGATGGACCCTCCTGTGGTATGCACAGTATTTAGGATCTGAAGTCTTGTCAGCCTCCTCCTGATTTGTAATAGGTGGCAACTTAATTTTGTTGCTGTCAAGGAGGTGCTTAAAAATAATCGGAACTTCTTCATCTCTGAAAGAGTATGTCCCGTGGAATTCTGATTTAGAAGCTTTTTGTTGCTCCCGAGGTTGTTGGCGTGGTCGTAATTGCGACGTTTGATTTACGTCAACAGCAGCCACAGATGCCTTTCCTCTATTGCGAGAGGCAAAATTTACTTCTGAGGGGTCAGCCATCTTTTCGCCTCTTTCAGCTTTCTTCCTTTTGAGGAAACGTTCGGCTTGTTCTCCTCGTATTTTCAGATCTTTCCATGTAGTTGGTGGGACGACCCCCATGACTTCCAACAGATCAATGGAGAGATTATTGTGGCACGTCTGCAATATGAATTCCTCGGTGATTGGATCTTTGCAGTTTATGGCCTTATTGCGGAAGGGCTTAACGAAACAGTCAATCGTCTCTCCACTCTTCTGCTTTTCATCCAAGAGGGTTCCAATCGAGACTTCGGTGTCGTCATCGAAAAAGTTATTGAGAAACGAATTTTCCATGTCATCCCAGCAGTTAATGCTCCCAGCTTTGAGTCTTCGATACCAATCGAAGGCAGCCCCGCGAAGGGTACCGACGAATGACCGAACCATCAAAGGCTCATTTCCCGAGATCACCCCCAAATGTGATTTGAAGTAAATCAGGTTTTGTGTAGGTGACCCTCTCGATCAAATGGCGTGAAGTTGATCAAATTGAATTTCGGCCGGTAAGGAATTGAATCCCACTCTCTAGGATACGGACACGGGATACCAGTCCTTTTGACTTCCTGTGCGGACATCAAAGCATTGATTTTATCTTCAAGCTCTTTCATCTTTTCGCCATCATCCTCCCCTTGTTTTGGATTACTTCCAATAGGAAGAATTGGACCATTTCCACCTTGAGCACCAGATGCAGCTTTCTTTGGAGGTTGATCAGCGTAAATGTGTTCATCTATTTCTGGATCACTATCATCTACATGATGGGTAACATGGCGACTGGATCCAGCTGGCTGTAGATGAGGCGTTTGATTTTGCAATTCCCTCATCTGCTGCATGGCTAATTCCATTTCTATTTTCATTTCGGCCTTAAGCTCTTCTCTTTGCTTGGCTAAGGCTTCTTGTAACATTTGAGCCAGAACATCGGGAGTAATGGTAAAAGCCTCCCTATGGTGACGACTCATACTTGAAACAAGATCGCCCGGTTGGTTGAAAGGGCCGGAAATTTCGTCTTCGGATGACTCTCCTTCATGCATTCTTCTATAGTCAATGCGTCGCGTAGCTCGCAATTGCAATCGGGACATTCTCTGGGAAATCCGAGAGCTAACTCTTCCTCCAGGGGTAAAGTCAGGATCTTCATCATTTGCCGGTCCTTTCTCTTTATTTACCATGTTAATAGTAACTTCAGGAAGTTCATCGGTTCGGATGGTAGATCTTCTCTTTCTTCGGGGTCGTCTTGACTCCGGCTTCGAATCTTCCGCTGCTGGCAGGGAAAGCCTCTCGAATACTGAAGCTCTTTGTGGTTGAGCGTTTGATTCGGAACAGGCACATCCTGACAACAACGTCTTGATTAATTGTGCACACGAACAAGAACAATTTATTTCATCAATCGTTCTCTTTCGTGTGTTGCCACCCCCAGCCTGATGACACAGTTGATGTGGTTTGTCACTGGTTGTACTTTCACCCCCAAGTGTAACGTTGTCCTTAACTGGAGGACACGTCTTCTTTTGGGGGCGTCGATCATTCGACTTGGGAGGCACCTTTGACGTTTTAACTTCATCTGTTGAAGTTGTCTTGGCATGGATCATAAGTGTTTTATCATCTCTCGTGACTTCACGAATCACACGCCTCAAGTTCTTCCCTTTAGTAGACTCGCGGACCCCTTGCGGGATGCTCAAACGAGATGCAATTGGAATTCTGGAGACCTGAGATATTTCAGCTTACTCAGGACTCTTCTGGACTGGGTAACTCAAACGTCCTTTTACTGGTGCCTTGCCTTTATTTACGAGCCGTGGACCAAGGCGATTAAACACTGAAGTTGACGGATTTCCAGACTTAACGGTTGATACCTCAGCCGGAGAAGTGGAAGAAAGGGGCGGAAAATTCCATTTTTTGCTAAGGCATGGAGGACTGTTTCGCTGTTGGCGAGGCAGTTCAGACTGTCTCGCTGACGCGAGATAGTTTACACTGCCTCGCTATTGGTGAGGCAGCTTAGGCGTCTCCCGCCAGGCAAATAACTGCTCTACCAAGACCGCTGGCGCAGGCGACTCTTGAGCCGATTTTGATGTCGACTTCGGGACCCAAATTTTGTGATTTTGGGTCGATTCCTTGGTTGATTTCGACTCCTGCGCCTTGCGAACAACGGCACGTGCACGAGCAACGCGTGCACGGCGCTTTTGAGCGTGCTCTTTCCTTGTCAATCGGGTCCTTTTGACGAGAACTCATTCTTCCTTGGGAAGAGTGTTGACGGATTGAGATTGAGGCATTGTAGGTTGCTGACGCCTCTGATCACGTGAGTTCGTGTTGTAGTGAACTCCGTCTGTTGATTCTATGGCCTTGGCAAGTTATCGGGCCATCTTTTGACGCTGTCTTTGACGAGCCCTCTTCGTCAGAGCGGTTGAGATCTTGTTGAATGACTCCTTCTTCTGAAAGAAGTCAACTTGAGCAGAGCTCCCGGCTTTGAGATCCGCCGGGGTGTTGTTGCGAGGGGAAATCGCCTCGTAGTTTAACGCATCTCCTTCTTTGGAGATGAGATCCTCCGATGCTTGCGGGGCGTGGGGGACTTCGATGAAGAAGAGGAGAGATATTCTTCGAACTTGACTTAATCGAAGAAGTAGTCCAGTCCATCGACCATGAGGTCGGCTTGATCGCTGCAAGGCTGCGACACAACGATCTCGAGCTCGAGACCGTTGGCTCCCACTGTGGTCGCCATCGTGTTTGGGTCGAAAGTTATTTTCATTGTAAAACTTGAGAAAATTACACTTTTGATTCTCGCTACAAAGAAATTTAAGTAACTCTCACAAACTCAACGTAAGACGCTACACGCCAGATCTCCTGCTTTTGTGGGTCTTTGCCTGTGCGGACGCGTAATTCGTGGACCACCGAGCAACGATCGTCGAATCGACGGGGTTTAGTTGATGCTTCGCAAAGGAAACAAGAACTTAAGCAAATATCTTAGCAAAGTAAGATATCTACTCTTCTCAAGAATAAGTCAAAGCTTAAACTCGAGGAATCTCCGTGTGGATCGTGTTCTTGAACTCCGAAAGCTTGGATTCTCTCTCTCTTTGCAATAGCTCTGCTTATCTGATCTCTGATTGCCCCCCTGCCCAAGTGGATGTAGGGGGTATTTATAGACTTTGGGAGGCGTGCCCTCTGAAAAACACACAAGTGTTATAAGTGCTCAACATTTGTAGTTAAGCGGCTACTGTTGCCTTTTCGCTCCTTTGGCGGCGGTGTCAACTGTACTTCTTTTGGCCGGGCGGTATGGGGCTGCATTAGCGGCGAGTGCGTCCCCTCGGTACGTTGTAACGGTTTCCTGCTTTTTAGGCGCGATTAAATGCCCTAAAATCACGCCTAGTGGGCGTATTTTCAGCTTGTAACCGCCCATTAAAGTATCTGAACGTCTCTTTGCGTTGATAAAGTCAAGTGGGCCCCACCAGCATTGATTTAGACCCTTCAAGAGCTCATTTCAAATATTCTGGGTGTCTCGCCTTTGGCGAGGCACAAACAAGTGTCTCGCTAGTAGCGAGACACATCAAGGTGTCTCGCTCGTGGCGAGGCACAAACAAGTGTCTCGCTAGTAGCGAGACACAAGCGAGTGTCTCGCTTGTAGCGAGGCACAAACAAGTGTCTCGCACTATGGCGAGACACAATCTTCCCATGTGTTAACTTCTTGAGATTTTGACGACGTTGTCCTTCGATCTTCTCATAATTTAGTCATATTTGAGGTTCTTCAGCAATTTTTGATGCCTACACACACGTGGAAGAGAGGGCTGACTCATCAGTAGTTTCTCAGCCAATGAAAAGATGAAAATACCCCCACAACCCTAGGTATAAGTAGCAATATGAACAACAAACCAAGTAAGTGATTTTCTCTGAGTGAATTTCCTCTTCCTATTTTTCAATCATCTATACTAACTTGACCGTCGGAGGAACCATCGGAGATCCCAACTCCGCCCCTTCCACAGGTGTTCTCTTGCTGTAGGTAAACCCCCTAATCGGAACAGCGTCACCGGACAGTAGGAGAGAAGGCGGACTCCGCTCTCTTAAAAGCTAAACTCACACTGAGGTTAGTGACTGTGATTATATACATCAACAGGTAGAAATAAAAAAACTAGCTTAAAAGCTCATTTGATCAAAAAATAAGCCTCCCCAAACACCCTCTTACTCTACTTTTACACTTATCCTGAAATTAGAGTTTCGACATATCATATCTCTCCTGTCTATTTTGAATAATATTTTGAATTAGAATTTTAATTAAATATTTATATTGTGTATTTTTATACATCAGTTGAACTGGTTTCAATTTAGATATTGTAACATCACATTCTTTAATTAAATAAAAATATATATCAATTTTCCTAAAGGTTCCCATGGAAAGAGAGATACAGAGAAATAAAAAGCAAATGTGTCCTCCTATTTTGCACTAATTGCTCTCCTGCTTTTATACATCGATTAGATATTTCCCTTAATTACTGTCAAACATCCTATCCGCATAAGCTATTGTTTTAATAATATTTTGAAAATTATCTAATTCAATCACGACGGCTATCTTTCCACGTGCATGAAGAATATAATTCCATTGTCACCAAGAAGAATTTAGGAATTTCTTCAAAGACTTATTCTGATTCCTCATACATATGATAAGTAAGGAAGGTTAATCATGATTTTATAATTAGCACAGACAATTTTTAGAGGAGATAATTATCAAATCGATTGATAATGTGACGCAAAAAATAATGTCTCAGAAGGAGTTTCGAAATCTTGCAATCTGCTGCTAACTAGAAGGACTAATGTGAAAATATTTAAGAGATTTGGGGGTTAATTTAAAATATAAAAAGATTCGGGAACTAATTTCAAAATAGCAAGATATGGGGGACTGATTTAAATATATGAAGTCTGGGGGCTAAATAGGAAAAAACCAGTAACAGAAAATGCAGTATGTACGCGCCACGTGCCGGGCATTATGTGGCTCCTGCACCTGAAAAATTAACCGCATTGCAACCGTGGGCTCAGGTCCGCTTCTCCAGAAGCTTCTCTATTCCCTCCCTATAAATATTTTGTCTCCGTTTCCTCCTTCGCATTTCCACCCACAAAACTGAGGGCAATCGAGCGAGGGATCAGCTTCTGCAATTGAAACCGTAAGATTTCGCTTTATTATTGTTATTATTATTGTTCATAAATTAATTAGGGATATTGGTAATCCTATTTCAATTCGATATCGTTATCTCTGTCACAAAACTGCTAATTTGATTGGTAATAAATAGATCATCAAATTCACGAACCCAATCTGTTGATATTAATTGCTATTGATTTGATAACATAATTCTTTTAAGTTTTCTTTGTTAATTTTAATTGCTATTGATTTGGTCGATACTTCTATCTCTTTATCCGTAGGCTGTAGAAATTTCCACGTCCTTTTCAAATTAATTTAACTAGTCTCTTTTGTGATATTGTTTCAGATGTCATACTCGAGAAGGTCATCAAGGTGAGATTTTTTTCTTTTAGTTTTTTTTTTTTTGGGATACTTAATCTATTGTTCGAGACATTGGATCATCATGTTTGTTTATGTGATGCTCTATATTCTGGTCTTTTTAAATTACAGATACAGATCTCCTTCATGCTCACCGTACAGACGAAGCAGATCCTTTTCAAGGTCTAGGGGTCGCTCGAGGTACTGATCTTGAGTCCCTTTTCACCTGTAAAATGATTTTTTTTATTATCAATATAGTTTTGAAGCATTATCATGTTGGCCTAATTTCAAAATTCGGTACATGTGTGTAGGAGCCAAGATTCAAGTGATGTGGAGAATCCTGGAAACAACTTGTATGTAACCGGCTTGTCGTCTAGGATAACAAAGAGTGAGCTTGAGAAGCATTTTGCAAGCGAAGGAAAGGTGTGGTAGTTATTCATTGAATAAATAGTAGGAATATCGATCGTGCTTCACGTTTTAGAGTATTTGGTTATGTTCCAATTCTTCTGCCAGAGGTCATATATCAATATTTAATATACTGTGGGAGGATACACCCAGATTTAAAAGTCTTATTTGGATGAATTTTAGCTTGCTTTGATATATATATATTTTTTTCATTGCTTGACGCCCTGATTAAGTGTCCAGACCAGCTAACAATTTTAGCCAGTTCTCCTCTTCTCTTTTTTATTTCATTTCACTTCAACTGCACTCCACTAAATCCCAAGAACTACTTGTCAGTCAAAACTTTTATCATGTTTGTGCTTTTTTTTTTTCCTTCTTCAATTGTTATTCTAGGTAATGATGTTGCAATTAGTTAGGCAATGTGACAGCTTGACAATGTTGTCTTGTGCATCTTATTTGATTTTGCGTAAGATTTCTCAATTGTTGTTTTTCACAGGAGGGATCAAATTTCAGGCACTTGTTATTCAGTATGATTTCCTCTTCATTATTCACTAATTGTTAAAATCTGCATATGTTTTCGTATCAATGTAATGTTTGAGATCTTCTGTACTGTGCTTTGGGCAGTACATGGTTCATGTTCTATTTGAGATAATTAAAGCAAAGCTGTACTGTTTCCCTTCATCTGCAGGTTTCTGATATCCACCTTGTAGTGGACCCTTGGACAAGAGAATCTCGTGGGTTTGGATTTGTGACAATGGCCACTTTGGAGGATGCAAATCGTTGCATTAAATATCTCGATGGATCTATATTGGACGGCCGAGTTATTACTGTTGAAAAGGTATATCAACTATCTGTTTTGGTTTGTTATCTTTGTAAGCTGATTTTGGATTGTCTGTTCTTAATGTCGAACTCGGTTCATTTTCTTGTATTATAATATAATAACTATTGCTAGTGAGTTTGTGGTATGACTTCGCCTGAAGTGTTTTTGACAGCAGGGTAGCTGTGCGTAGCAGCTCTTCATCAAATTTCAAAAGCCTTACTGCAACCTTACCAATCAAATATCATCACTTCAATCAGACTAACCAGAGGGTTGTATGCCCTACATTTCTTTGAATAATTGTCATTATTAAAGTTAGTTTCTTGTTCACCTAGATTAATATTAATTACTGCTAATCGTGTGTGCTGCCTTCAAATTTTTTGTACTTAACAGTTGTATTTTTAGAGCTGACTCGCTTCAACTTTTTCCAGGCTAGAAGGCGCCGTGGGCGAACTCCAACTCCAGGCCGATACCTGGGCGCAAGAACTGGTAATCCTAAGCTCTATATTCCCTTTTGTCATTAAATGTGTAATGTTTCCTTGTTGCTGCTGCCCACAAACATTTGATAAAATGTTGGTTGTTATCTAGGGAGTAACATTTTTAGTCATTGCTATGTGCTTATTGTTTTTTATATTTCTGTAAAAGGTCGACACCGATCTCGGAGCTATTCTCCCTACTACAGGGGTCGATATAGTTCACCCGACTACTACTCTGAAAGGGACAGGTCATACTCTCCTTACTATAGGAGGCGTAGATCCCGATCATACTCTCCTTACTATAGGAGGCACAGATCCCCATCACACTCTCCTTACTATAGAAGGCACAGATCCCGATCATACTCTCCATATTATGAAAGAAGACATAGATCACGGTCATACTCTCCGTACTACAGGAGGCATAGATCTCGATCATACTCTCCATATTACGAAAGAAGGCACAGATCCCGATCATACTCTCCATACTATGAAAGGAGGCATCGATCCTACTCTCGTGACTCTAGGTCCTATTCCCCTGAGCGCTCAGTTTCGCGAAGTGTCTCTCCAGTAACAAGGAGGAGCTCGAGGAGCAGATATTCCCTGAGTGTTTCAGCAAGGCCAAGAAGATTGAGAAGGAGCTATTCACCTAGTGTTTCGCCAGATGTAAGGGGGAGGTCAAGGAGAAGCTATTCGAGGAGTTTGTCACCTGGGTCAAGGCGAAGATCATCAAGGAGGAGCGGCTCTCGAAGCTATTCATCCAAGAGATCAAGGAGGAGCCCTTCTTCCTCATGCAGGGAATCACCTCGCTGTAGCAAGAGGAGATATTCTAGGGAAAGTTATTCTCACAGCCGCAGTATGGGTTCAAGATCTGTTTCAAGTTCTCCTGTGAGGTCTGCCTAATAGATAGCGAGCTGTGTTGATCTCTGTGTGGTATCTTATCTGATAGATATGAGGTCTGTTCAAATAAATTGTCTTGCGTATGGACGAGGAACTTGTTGAGCTTTGCTATATGCTGAGCTTAATGTTATTTTTCATATTTTCGTGTTTAATGCGGGATGCTGGTTTTACTTGCTTAGAGTGCTTATGTAATTTGATATTGTTTAGGAACAAGCTTTTGCTTGCACTGTATCATATTATCTGCATTTATGTTATATTGTTGGCTGTGACTGCTGCTGGTTCACCTGTGGTATAATGGGAACTCCGCTGTCGATGTAGTTGATGTTGCACTTGGTTATCTTTGCAGTTCAACTAAATCTGGAGGAAAAGAGCTGACCCCAGTCACAAGTTTTTGTTAATTTTGTTCAGACTGTCGCTTTGTTCCTGACCGGACTTTTAGGTTTCTTCTTTCGCCAGCATGCAAAGTGACCTCCTTGCAAGTGAAAGGTAGGTTTCAAGGATGCTGGAGACCTGTGCTTACTACTGAGTTTGAGGATTCTAATTTCTTACAAGCATAGATAGAGGTGGGTGACCTGTACGCACTGCATGTAGTCGCATGCGCTTTATTCACAAGTCAAGCATGCACGAGTGAGCTTGGTACCATACCCAAGCAGGAATAAGATGAACAAGAAAGTTTGGCTGCCATCTTGTATTTGCACAACATTTATCTCAAGGATGTTTTACCTTGAGGATAGTATCCTCACAACTTCAAATCTGTACATATGATTTGCTAGAATATAAATCATTAAGCACCAAAAGCACATAGATTTCAAGAATGCAGTTTGTCATATAGAGCTGCGCTGATATTTTTGCTATAGACTGGAACGGATGTGTAATGTATTTATACAGCACTCGTGCCTTTTATAAGTATGCGTTATTTGGAAGCTGAACTCCTTGAAAAGCTTATGGGGCTGGACAGGGCTTTATTCCCCATATTTCATTTGCATACTGAGCAATTGTTCTGTCACTGCTGAACTTGCCACTTCCTGCAGTGCTTAAAATGGACATCTTCAGCCATCGTTTTCTATCCCTGAAAAAACAGAGGCACATCATAAGAAAGCTCCCCACACACCAACAAAGGTAACCTACACACGAACTCGTGATTTTTTATGAAAGAATATTTAATTGTCATTTGGTTGAAACAAACAAAAATAGACTAAAATTGTGAGTTATATCCAATGAAAATCGTGATTTTTTTGTACGCATGATTAATTGTCAATGGGTTCAAACGAACGACAATCGATAAAAATCATGAGTTATAGCCCATGAAATCATGAATTTCAAAATATGCTTAGTTAATTTCCATTGGGTCAAAAAGAATAAAATTGGAAGAAAAAAAATAGTGGGTTATAACCAATAAAAATCTTGAAGTTTGAACACGCATACTTATTTGTCATTGAGTCAAAACGAACAAAACTAACAAAAATCATGGGTTAAAAATCTTGAATTTTGAAGTATACATAATTAGCTCTCATTAGGTTGGAACAAATAGAATGCACAAAAATCGCGAATTTTGAAGTTTACGCCTAATTAATTGTCATTAGGTCGAAATTGATTAAAAAAAAGGACAGTCGATGATGGCAATGTGAAGATACTATACTATGTTTGTAGTTGCCAACAATATGAGCATAAGATGCACTTGATATTTGCATAGAACTGGACCATGCAGTGAAGTGCAGACAATAGATAGAAGAAATGCACTTATTATTGTTCTATTTCTCAATTTTATTTTTTGATTTTCCACCTTTTACTCAATTGAATATATGATGCTTTTTTCATAGTCTTCTTAACCCTTGTACCTGTATAGTCTAAGTAGATTTATGAAGATATAGACAAAAAGCATCCCAAGAAAATTGATATTCCAAAATAAGAAGTAGAAGGCACATAAAAGGATGGATTAGAAATGAACAAGTGTCTGATGCCACTTACTTGTACGCTTCATCCACTCTGGCCTGAGCATCCATATAGCTTGGGAAATCATGACCAACTAGGAAATAATCGCCTCGCCCATAACCAGAATTTCCTTCCAATGAATCTAGGAGAGGATTGTAATCATAGCTACCAAAGACACCGCTTCTTATATATAGCTTGGCCTCTTCAAATCGCGGATCTGTCTTGAACTGTACAAGTAGAAAACAGATCGAAAAATGTAATTAGCCTTATATAGTTACACTTTCCAGTGAATCTGATTTTAAGTAAACAGAAGCTACATGCCATTTCTAAAATCTTGAGTCAGATAATATAAACCAGCATCAAACAATGTATATTAATAATCAACAGCCTGTAGTTAGTGGAAGGGATTGAAAACATAAAAATTAAAGAAAAAAAAGGAAACGATGCTGTTTTGGAAACTCATAGTTTACTATATGGGACTGTGTACACTAGCTTAAGGAGTTTAGTTCTTTTAACATCAATGAACCATTACCAGTCCTGCTTCTCTCTCCTTGCGCAGTCTTGGAACCTCATCTGCTTTGGCACCAAAAAGGAAGAAATTTTCTTCCCCAATCTCTTCTCTGATTTCAACATTTGCACCGTCTAGAGTTCCAATTATGAGGCAGCCATTCAATGAAAATTTCATGTTGCTAGTTCCGCTGGCCTCCATGCCTGCAGTGCTGATGTGTTGAGACAGCTCACTACCAGGGATGAGCATTTCGGCAACAGATACATTGTAGTTTGGTACAAAGACCACCTGCGGCGATAGTGAAAAATAACTATTCAGCCAAATAATGAAGGTTGAAGATTGAGCACACAGATATCAGAAGCAAACTTACAAAGTTCAACAAGACACTCAAAAGTTAAAAAAGCAAAACGAAAGTAAGCAGCAAAATTCCGAAGTTATCAAAGAGTAAGTTTTAAAGTACTATGCAATTTCAACATTTCATGGAAAACTTCCATGACCTTTAGACTACGAAATTTAAGGTTCATGGCAGTTTCCAAGGTAGTATCCTGCAACAAATAGAGTTTATGATACTTTTCTGGAAACACGGGTAAAGCTTATGGTGGTTTCTTGAAATGTATCCATTATTTAAAAAGACTTTAAGTTTATGAGATAATGCTACCATTTTGTCAACAGTTACCACACAAAACCCAGAGAAATGTTGTAATTGCATGGCAGAGAAAACTACTATACCTTCAAATAGCTGTTGACATCAGGATCATTATTGACGGCTGCACCAACATCATTCACCAGCTTGACTATTCTTTTAGCATTGGTGTATGTTGCAAATGCTTTTCCTCCAAGCATAATTGTCCGTGGTGTTGTTTTCTTTCTCTCTTCGATGCTCATTTCCTACAAAAGTCGTTCCAATATTCTCTTCTCATATGAGGATCAAATTGTTTACAAAATTAATTTTCAGCAGATAGGAGATTCCTTAGATAAATACATAAATCATCTGTATAAATTATACCAGTTAGTAACTTAATTAATTTTTTTTAAAGAGATAAAGGCAAAAAAACACAACACGTTATTTTACTTGACGGTACATGGTGTCAAAAAAGATGCATGTGTATCACTAGAAAAAATCAACAAATATATGCATCAATTATTCCCTTTCTAACCATATTGATACTGGCTATTAATGTGGATGGACATGAATATTTTTTGTCCGATATTTTGATGGGGTCGTAACATGGATGTTGTAAGAGGCAAATGGCGAATAGAGACTTCAAAGTTTCAACAACCAGGAAATTTCTGTAGCCATTTAAATTAATAAATTGGGATATCTATAATCTATCCACACCTTCAGTCTCTTGTATCTGTATACTGCACCCAAAATGTTGAGCAACTGTCTCTTATACTCGTGTATGCGCTTGACTTGAATGTCAAAGAGGCTATTGGGGTCAATTGTCACACCAGTCACTTGCAATACATACTGTGCCAGGCGGTGTTTGCTGGCCATCTTGGCTGAAGCCCACTCAGCATGCAACTCCTCGTTGTCAGCAAACTGTCGGATAGAAAGTAAATTAACATACTACACATAAAATGCAAAGAATTTATAAAGATTTATAAGAAAAATAAACACATACTTGGCGAAGGTCGGTAAGAATGTCAAGGTTAGTGATCCATTCATCTGTTTTCAGCCATTTGCTAATTATATCACTCAATTCTGGGTTGCAAAAGCGAAGCCACCTTCGAGGTGTAATGCCATTGGTTTTGTTTTGAAATTTTGTAGGCCATATGGAGACATAATCCGTAAATAACTCTGATTTTAAGATGTCACTGTGTAGCTGCGCAACTCCATTTACCTACAGAAACATTCACCAAGTTTCATCTCACTTTTACACTATCTGGAAAGCAAAGAGGAATATCATTTTATAACTTGAACATCATTAAATAATGAATTGACTAATTGAAGATAGCTTTATGATGTTGGTGAGAACATGGCTCATATTCAGAAAGTAATGGTGGCAAAAAACAGCTTATTTAAAATAGACAACTCAAAATAAAATGAATTTCACCCTGAATTTCACACATACACTCTAAACAAAAAGAAGTCGTGTAAGTAGGTTAAGCAAGATGACTGGTTTTAGAGATGAAAACATGGTCAGAAACTAATACCCCCATCCCTAGAGATAACACGAGGTGTACCACTTATTCTTAAAGCGAGAAGGATGCAGGGAGTGGAGATGAGTAACCTAATTCTTCCTACTGGGAGGAGTTAGCTTACTCCCCCAATATGGTTTGAGGTAATGAGGGCTATCAAGTGGCCCTCACCCCTTAAAGATTTCTGGTGTTTGGGAGGGTACCCAAAGGTAATGTTACCTGCAATATTTAAGGGATGCACAATTTGATTCTTGTAAGATTTAGGCACATGGTTCAGACTACTTGGAGAACTATGAGGAACAAAATGAGTCAACTTTGAAATGCAATAATTTATTCAGACATTTGAAGGCACTGCTGCCATCACTGTGGATGTTAAGTGGACTTTACTAGATAAAGTAATCTGAGAATCAATTAAAAATCCAAATAGTACTTAGGTTTTCCCCCATCCTCTAGCATGGAAAGCCCCTTACCTTGTGTGAAGACACCACACACAAATTAGCCATGCGTACAACAGGCTTCTGGGGATTGGAGTCATCGAGTATCCTCATTGTGGCGATCTTGCTCTCCATACCAGTTGAGCCAGACATTACCTTAGCTATAAACTGCACAATTATGGAATTAAGAAACTGGTTATTCTGGAACTATAGGTTATTTTGCATGCAGGAGAAATCAAAAGGGTAATTGACATGCCCTCTTATCAATTTCTTTTATGATCTCCAAATGACGAGGAAGCAGTTTAGCCATTATAGACTGTGACCATTTCTCTAGTGCTTCTGGGAGAACTGTGTGATTTGTATAGGCAATTGTCCTATAAAAAATATATCATAATTTATTTCTAGTCAGTAAGTCCAGTTTAAATAAAAAAAAAAGAGTAAATTCAAAGACTATTTCAGGTTAAAGGCCTATCAGGGCAAACAGTCATACAAACCGCCAAATACCTTGATGTTATATCCCAAGCTTCATCCCAACCAAGCCTCTCTTCATCCATGAGTAGTCTCATCAGTTCTGGGATTGCAAGAGTTGGATGAGTATCATTCAACTGAACGGCAACCTTGTCTGGAAAATTTGACCACAGCCATGCTCCTTTGCCATCTCTTCTCTCCTTGAATCGGAAAATGATATCCTGCATCATTGTATGAGTTTATGCAGTGAGACATTGTCAAAGATCACGAGGGGAAGACCAATGCTAACGTGGGCGGAAGTTGTGGCAGGGTATGCTGGTGGAAGCAACAGAAAGTGAAGCCATTCTTATGGCAGGGATGAATTCACAAGGTCAAGCCAAAATACTTGTAAGGGTTTTTTGATGTATACAATTATGGTTAACTGAAATTAATAATCATAATGAACTATAGAATCAAATAATATCCCGTATGCTCTCTCCTTGATGCCAAAAGTCATTCATCTACCGGCACTACCTAATATCTGCAAACTGGTAAAATCAGAATACTGTTTGCTTCTGATTGTTGCTTCCGGTATTAGTGAAATGTCCAACTTCCAAATTGACTACCATGACAGGAACTTTTTTGGCCTTCATACCACTCGATATGGATTAGAGACTCACAAAAATGCCAGAAATAAGGCTAGTTATCATTTGAATATCGGCGTATGATTACTTTCTATACGAACATAAAAGATATAAAATATACAGATTAAGACATAAAAAGCAACTCAATTTAGTTTTACGTTGTCATACCTGCAGTGATGCACTGCAAAGAAAAAACTGTTGTTTCAGTCTCAGAATCTTTCCATCTTCAGTAGCATCTCCAGGGTATAAAACTGCACATATCTACAACATACAAGTTTTAAAGTCAGAAAGCAAGAACAAAGTTTTGCAAGCAAATAAGATACTAATGCCCCCATTATCCGTTAGCATCATAATCATTTCCCACCAAAATACGGTGAACTGTGAAGCACAAGATTCTAGTAAAATTTGACAATATTTTATGATCGGCAGCTGACGTTAACTCCTTAAATGGAGCCAAATTCTCGTCCAAGGAAACTATGGGCATAGTAATGGTTTTAAATCCTAAAGGCCAGTAAGTAGGCAGCAAAACGTACCTAATTTGTTCTGTAGTCTAAGCTTGTTCAATCAACGAGCAGCCTTTTATTTCTCCTAGGTCCTAGACTAAGTAACAGACTAAGTCTAGAATAAATGAAGCATGATAGGTAAACTTATATTCACCTCCATGGAGCAGATAGAAGCAAAGGCCCAAAGGAATACATTGCAAGAGAACCAGAAGGTAGTTGAACATAATTCTTCGAGTTTACCCACACGACTATTATGAACAGTCAATAAGAACAAGGAACATATAATGCCAGATAGGTAATATATGTTGCATAGAAAATCCTCTATAAGATACATATAAGAGATTTAGACATGGATAACAGCAGATGACAAGACTTAGGATCATACGGCACACGGCTAAACATATTCTAGGCACGTGATGCTGAGAGAGTGTTACAGATGGCAAACCTGCTGAGCCTTGGAGTGAAGTTGAGCGGCAGAGTCATACTGCCCATCATTAAACTGAAACAAATTGAAATCTTCTGCACTAGCTTTTGCTTCCCATAGACGAAGACTGATAGTGTTTTTTGTTTTGTATCCAGGAATCGGTACATCATATGCAAGTGCCTGAATAACCTCTCCCCCAAGCCATTTTCGGCTGCCACAATTAATGCAAAAAACCGTCAACACAAAGTACCACATTCTTATGTATGATCATGATGTAATTTGATGAGAATATCTTTGTTACATCAAAATAATGGTTGTAAATTATGCCCTGTATTTACCAATCAAAATCCATTCAACTATTTTCTTTATACATTAAACTTTCTATTAAGAATTAATTACTAAGGTAACCTGTTATTTCTCAAAGAAACTGCATCAAATACCAAAGATAAAACTGGCACTTACGATCCTGTAGGAGAGACCTCGACATGGCCAAAGAACCTTATGGGAAATACAATATCATGCCTGACAACTTCCCAAGGACTGAACTTCTGTTAAATACAAGGAGGACAATCAAACAAAACAAATTACTACATGATTCTTCACAGAGCTTGTTGTATTAAAACATGATACCTCACCTCCAGCCAATCTTCAGCCAGTTCTTCCTGTCCCTCCTTAGATATCCTCTGCTTAAAAAGCCCATATCTGTACCGTAAACCGTAGCCCCAAGCAGGCAAATTCAATGTGGCCATAGAATCGAGAAAGCAAGATGCGAGCCTACCTAACCCTCCATTTCCCAAAGCCGCATCTTTCTCCTGGATAAAAAGGTGAATCACAATCAATTAAGGCGAAAAATCAATTACAACAAAGAGAGGCCAAATTACAAAAAGACGCTCTAATGTTTTCATAATTGAAAGAAAATCTCGCTAAGGTTATAAAAGCTAATATCAATGCCATTGGATATGCAACCTCATGTAAATATATATGAAAATGGATGGTTATATCCATAAACTAATGATCATTTGATCAGCAATCAAGAATGAGCGAGTGTTTTTGTAATTCAGCCGAAAGAAATCTGGGTACCTGCTCTGCAACTTCTTCGAGCTGATGACCCAGTTTCATCAAGGCATCAGCATAAGCATCTCGAATGCCTAAATTACCAATGGCATTAGAGAGAGCACGGCCTTGAAGGTACTCCATCGATAGATAGTAGGTCTGTTTGGGATCGGCTTTGTGAAAGTGGAGGAACGTCTCATTCCAGCTCTTCGATTAGCAAGAAAGAGATCGTATAAGTTAAAAAAAAATAATAATAATCAGGAAATGCATAAAAATAATCAAGAACTCACCTGGATGAGGCGATCGCGGACGCTCTCTGCTGTGGCGTAGAAAGCCTGTTCGGGATCGAACTTGAGAGGGGAGAAATGAGGGCTGTAGCGAGAGTGGTAGGCTATGTTCGATGCGATCTCCGACGGTTTCGTCGCTGAAGGATAAGCATCAGCAGCAGCTACCGCATCTTTAGCAGCCCCGTTCGTTTCCTTTGTGCTCGCCATTGAGTTGAACCTAAATGTAAGTTGAACAATTAGACTAATGCGTATGTGAGTTTTCAAGGAAAATTTGGAAATGCTGGATCAAAAGGAGAAATTTGTGATCAAGAACTGAAACCTCGAGATTGAAGAAATGAATGGACTCGGATTTCCTTCAACAGAGGGGTTAGGATATATATTTATAAAAAGCCGTGGCCTTTCTCAGGCGTCACGAGATCCAAGAGAAGGGGTCACGTGACTAGAGGAAGCTGAAGAAAAAGAGAGAGATTTTTTAGTGAACGAGAGAGAATGAGGAGGACGAGAGGGAGAGGTGGGAGACGACGACAAAAGATAAAAAGAGAAAGAAGCTCAAGAATTTTGTCGTTTGAAGAGAGAGTGGGAAAATATCGGAGCTGATCACTGAGATTTTGATTCTCTCAGATTCCAGGGGAATAACCTCTAAGATCCAAGATTAGAGGGGCCACAGTTTCATCTCAGTTTTGGGTAGAAGGCCCATAATAATAATAATAATAATAATAATTTGAGTAATGAGAAGACTAGAAGTAACATGGATCACATGGAGATTGGTTCATGCGGTGTAACATTGAGCGGAGAAATATCTCAATGTTCGCGCTCTTAAGTGCACTTGCGTGTGAGGACGGTCTGCCTAGTTTCATAAGTTAACTAGGTAATGGGCCGAGCACAACCAGTTGACTGTCTAAGCTTCCTATAAGTTGATGGGCTAAACCTCATGAGTTCGTTAGAAACGGGCCAAGCTAAAATTATGGGCTGTTATTCACTTAGAATGGGCTAGACTAGAGAGCAGTTTCACGAATTACCAGAACTGGGCCAAGATTTATGGGCTAGCAATATTGTTAAATGGCCGAGCCCAATTTGTTTAAGGTGGAAAGAGACTGGGCTGTGCTAATAACTGTAGAAAATGCGGAGGAGTTAAGAAGAAAGAAAAGGTTTTCCCTGTTGGTATAAATGCAGCAGGCTCATAAATAATGTTCTGATTAACATAATCCTTTTAGAAAGGGTAGAACGCTAGAAGACGGTGGCTTCTACCATCATTCAAACCATAGGATCAATATAATGTGAATAATTTTACCTTGCTGGGTCTCGGATTATCCATGAGCCGTAATGATCGACACTATGCTGGTTAACAAAGTTTTCAGTGACCTTGCTGGGTCAAGGAAAGTGTTTATTATAGGCTGCATCAAGAACGATGCATTTGTTATGTAAAGTGTGATATTATATGACTGAGATGCAGCCGATAATCAGCATAAACATCACCTTTGAGACAGCTTGAGAAAAACATATAACTGATAGGATATAGTTAGGGATATGGTTATGCAATGAAATATCCAAATCCGTATCTGAAATATATGAATATATATTGATCATACTGTTGCAACAATTTTAATTCTTAGATTAATGGATTTGAGGTTTATTTTGATGATCAAGATATCTAATCTTAGGTGTTCAAATATAACGAATATATTAATGAACTCTCATGTATCATGAGCAAGGCTCCTATAAACTTAAGTTGATAGGGAATAATCATCCACCAACTTTTTTAACCATTGATGTTGCCTTGGGATCCGTGAAAAATATAAAGCTCATCTTTGAGATTTGTGTGCATCTTAATTTCACCTATCCCAAGGCAACATCAATGGATATAAAAGTTGGTGGATACTATCTCCTATCAACTTAAGTTTATAGGAGCCTTGCTATATATATATTCATTAAGATGTCCCCTCTGCTAAATGCCCCTTGTGCAAGCCATCATCCTCTTCTATCAATCATGATCTCAAAGCTGAAGGATCTTACTTGATATTTTTCTACCTTGGAGAAGAGAACTGTGCATTAATAATCTGATCTTTGTGCTCAACAATGTAACAAAATCGTTTCCCTTTAAATTGCATCTTATTGTTTTACACAAGAGAGCAACCAGATCCAATTTCGCAACAAAAAGAGAGAAAAGATGATCTCCAAAGAAAATGGTGCTGCCCAAGCACAGAACAGTAAAATTATCACTTGTAATCACTGCTGTTTTGCAAAGACAAATAAAATAATTTGAAGTTACATGAGCTTACCGCAACGTTAATCAAATATACCTTGAATAAATCCTGCATATTTAGGAGCAGTGTCCTGCAATAACAACCACCAGAAAGGCTCAATGTCAGGTGATGAACTGATACATCAAGGATTAGATGTTAGCTGCTAATACCTATGAAGTTTCTTGCTTAAGTCTACATATTTTGTCTGCACGCCCAGAAGGGAGCTGGCTTGAGCAAAAGAACTTAACCCAGGCTACAAACATGAGTACAGCTTCTACTGTTCTGTTCGGGCAAAATTATAGAATACAAAGGAAACTCCTGGTGGGATAAAACCAATTAATCAAACTTCAAACTTTAGGTCGTATAGCTGCACCAATCCAGACTTAATAACAGAAAAAAGAGCTTAGCCAGTATTAACTGGCTACTTTCAGTCTTGAAAACACAAGCATCCATGAGTGTAGAGACCCCATCCATAAGGTTAAGTATGGATTTGGTTTAGAAAAAGGCACAAGCTGAGATTTAGTTCAACATTGGAAAGGGAGTAAGATGGATAAATGATTAAATATACTTGGACTCGTGAATCAAATAGGATTGATCCTTATGAGTCAATTCAACCAAGTAGATTGGGTCTTTCCAACCCCAACTGAGAGCAGTACATAGTAACCCTTGTTCAGCATGAATACTATGTTAGCAACAATGTTCTGACATAAGAAACTCTGGTGTCATTGGGTTTATATTAATTCAGTGGACTAATACTTGCATCAGAATTGTAAATTCGTCATGGTCGGAATTTGTCCAATAGAATAGCTTTAATCTGCAATACTATTTTGAACTCTTTCATGACATGGATTGTGCATCTGAGGCACACAAGCAGACACGATGGCCTATTATAGCTGCTGAGCTGAATGACACTGGTATTGCCACAACTAGTAGAGGTGCTTGTTCAAAACATCCACCTACTTGATTATTGGTATATGTTTCTGTAAGTTTACTCTGGGTGCTTAAGGAATCAATAATCATTACATAATTGACTGTTTACAGAAAACTCCGAACAATCTGATTCATACTTCTAAGGCGTCATCAGGGTTCATGTATAAATCAAGTCATGAACATGACTTGGAAGAAATCAGGGAAAGAGAGAGCTTGTTATAGATCCAAGAAAGGTAGGTAAGTGAAGGATTCTTACAGTTGAGTGCATGTGAATTCTGTTTTGAGGATAGCATCACACATGAATATACAACCATCTGCACCAACCATATCAAGTAAGGCTTTAATGATCTGAATTGACAAGTTGACATTAGATTCCTGTAAAAAGTAAAGGGAGATCATTAAACAATGTACTGTTAACCAGACAAGAACGATGTATGAACATAAATCAATAATATTTCCTTGCACAATCAGCATTATCATTTATAATAAAAATAAACTGGAAAAATAATATGGATTCCTAATAGGAAACAGAAATCTTTGGTTCTACTTCTATCTAGAAAAAACCTTATTAATTTGCATGACGACAGGAAGTTTACATTAGATACTAAGCTGTGAATTGTAATATAAACACTGACTAATAGTCAGGTAAAACATGAGAAATTATATGGCAGGAAAGTATAGTCATCCAATAACATAAAATATATCATGATTTATACCAAATACATGCAAGTCACGGTTAACTTTGACTGCTTAAGGAGTCAGGAATCAGAAATGATGTATTATTGTCATTCCACTGGGCTTTATCGGTGAGATGATTCAGCTTAATATTTTCCTTAATACTGCTTCAATCTAGTTTTATTTACAGCATTTTGAAATAATAAGAAAGATATAATATTCCAAGAATGTTCTAAAGGGGTATGAGAGTTCCATTTGATAAATAAGGCATGAATTCTTTTTGGGAGGCATCAAAACAACACTAGTTGTAGATCCAAGAAAGGTACAAAAGAGAAGGATTCTCACAATTGAATATAGGTAGAATTTATTCTTCTAGGAACCAGTATCTGCACAGACCACATCAAGTAAGTTCTCATTTGTCTCGAATGACAAGTAGACATTGGATTCCTGTAAAAAGTGGAGTGAATAAACCATGGACTATTTACCAGACAAGGAGAATATACAAAAGCAGAATAATTTTAGTTATGTTTCCTAGTACAAGATAGTTCCTCTAATAAGATATACATGTTGAATATGCATGTTGGATTCTTCTAATTGCAACGAGTGCAGTCGGATAATTGCCATGATTGATATAAGATATATGTGCAACATGTACACTTGATGAGGTTTTCAAGAAAAGATAATTCTTCTAATTTTAGTTCTTCAATCAAAACTCATAACAACACTATGTTGAAGTTATGAAAAAGAAATAAGCAAACAAACATAATGAACAAAGAAAAGAAGAGAAAAAGGAAAGATCGTTTGCCTAAATACCAGATAGCCCACAAATATTACATTAAAACAACATGCCAAGTATCCAGGTTATGTAAAATGATTACATCATCCAATAGAGAAGAGAGTTACCATGAGAAAGCCATCTCTTCAGGTGATTTAGTTTAACTAACAGATGATGCCAACTTGGGGAGAAAGCGGCGACTGCAGTGTTTTCACCATGGAATTCCTGAATAAGACCCAATCAGCCGAACATAAAACTTCCTTCCGTTGTAAGATAAAACTAATTACTTGCTTTCCTTCTCTCTTTGTGAGCTGATCACTTCTTTATCTGGATAGTACAAAACTAATTACTTGCTTTCTTTAGTAAGGGACCTACCATAGAGAGCATCGGTCAGAAGCCAGTGATTGCCCATTGCAGAAAATGATTGAATGGATTGGATTGGTAGAAAATGAATACGTAATGGGGCCGAAGTGTAGCGCTAGTGGGGGTCTGAGAAGTTTTACAGGCTTTGCTCCAATGCCGATGACCTGTAGGCTCTAAAGCCAAATTTTGAATTTCCTATTGAGGCTGATGAAATGTGAGCTATCTTAAAAGACAAAAAAAAAAAAAAAAAAAGAAGCAGAAGAAAGCACCAAGCATAAAACAATACTTTGCTTCAGAAAACATGTCAGAAGCTAAGTACATATAGAGAATGACAAGTAAGCAGACCACTGACCTGAAACTAGGAACTGACTGCTTCAGTGCAAACTCCGCTTTTACTCGACAATATGTATATTACCAAGTATGAGCCAAGTCACTTGACATAAACATTAGAAATACAAAGCAATAGTCATATAAGTCAATTAGTGGGTAGGATGGTAGCACTGTATCCCAACGGAAATGCAAAACCTAAAAGAAATATACATAAAAACTGCCGGATGTCAAAATTCTAACCATTTACAGCATAACTCTTAACATAATACAGAACTTTAACCATTTCAGCCATAAACAGTTTCTTATTATTACTGTCTGCAGGTATTTCAAAATCAGCATTTGCACCATGGAGCAATATTCAAGATCTTGACAACGAGAATTTTGTAACAACAACCACGATCTTGACAACAAGAATTTTGTAACAACAACAATCACAATCAAAACAAAGTGTTTTTACAAACATTGGTGGTGATACACTCACCAGGCATATTTGTAAAGGTCAGAAATAAAGCAAATAGCGAACTAAACTTCTGCAATGAACATAGATGAAAATATCTGCATCATAACATTAGTCAAGAAATTTTGACCAGCAACTCTTGCAAGTACGAGAAAATCTTAAGAATTCCTCTTCATACTATTTTCTAAAATATGATTTCTAGACGGCAATGCAATTAAAAGAAAAAGAACTGCCAAAATAAGGCAATACTTTGGATTAACCAACCAGTATCCAATGTTAAGTTTATACCACTCTATCCATAAAAGAACAACTAAAGGATTATCAAATTACATCTAGGTAGAACAGGAACCTGAGTAAGAAGCCAATTTCAGGCTTAGTACAGTCCAAGCACACTCCTCGTAAAGGAATGATAACTATTATTGGGCCTATTCATCCCCAATCCCCTTCGGCTACCTCTCATCGGCGTCAAGTAAAACCTTAACATCCCATTATCGACATGTCCTGGAGAAAACCTTGCACTTCGATTCCTCTCCAACACAAACTCATCCCTCTTCTTCTTCCCGATCCCATTCGTCTCCAACCCGTTCTGCTTCGTGCTCCCGAACCCGACATTGCCATAAATGGAACTCCTCGAGCTCACATTGCTATTACTCCTTGAAACCTTTCCATTCAATCTCATCTCCGGCCAAGACTCGGAAAACGATGTATCAACAACATTGTCTCCTCCCCTGCTGCTACTCCATCGGTGTATAAATCCCCAAATGCTCCATCTCTTTGCCTTCTTACTTGGATGAAGCTTGTGTGAGTCCTCTATTGAAATGGACCCAAAGCTCTCAGACCGATTATCTTTCGTAGAATTGGAGCTCCAATCTCTGAAGAACTCAGTGTTGCCAGCGGGTGAGACCTTTGCATTGGACACAGGCTTTGCCTCGTTCATCTCCACGCTCAATCTTTTGACTGAATTCGATCTGTCCAAGCTCCGCCTCCGGCTTCTAGATGAAGTATCGTTGTAGTATTCCTTCGTCTGCTGAGAGCCGCCGGGGACCGTTAGATCCTCTTCGACCGGGATCTGACCGTCCGATCGATGGATCACCGGAGTCGGGACGTCCTCGACGACGGCGAGCATTGGAGCAAGCCGAGGATGTACGGATCGGCCGAGCAAGTAACCGTCCCAAGAAACCCTAGGTTCATCAAAGGAGTACCTTGGATCGTCCAACGAGATCCGACCAGCATCCAGCGAGAATCTTGGGGCCAGATCGCACGATCGCCGGCCGAACGCGTCGACGGCGATCTCCGACTGAGTCTCACGAAACCTTCTGGAAGATTTAGGGTTAGCCTTGTCATTGTCCTCCTCCTGCTTCTTCGTCTTCTTCATCTTCTGCTTCCTCCGCCATTTCTGAAGCTTCTTGCTCAAGACGGAAGCAGCGAGCCAAAAAGTTGGCTTCTTTGGTTGAGATTCGAGATCTATGTGCTCCTTCATCGGCCTCAGACCCGCCACATTCTCAATTTCTCTCCCAGTGACCGGATCCACATCGGCGATCTCATCTCTAACAGCCTCGATCTTATGGCCGCCGGCGATTCTGCTGCTGTCGTCCCGGTTGAAGAGGGACCAGAGAGAGCTGTGGCCGCGGGCGTCGCAGGACCTCCGCTGGGGCTCGAAGGAGGTCGAGATTCGAGGTCCGCCGCCGACGGAGAAAGACTTGCATCGGCGGAGCTCGGGCTGAAGCGAAGAAGAGGAAAAGGAGGAAGCTTGCTGCTTGCTGAAGAAGATGGATTTGATGGAGGAGGAGATGGTGGATGTGGAGTTGCGGTGAGTTGTGGAGGTGGCGGGAGCCGATTCCAAGCTGCGGAGGCGATCGCGGAGGCAGGAAGCGCAGAAGCCGGTGAAGGATTCGGAGGGGTGGCGGTCGCACGTGAGAGGGAGGTGGTGAGTAGCCATGGGCAGCGGGTGCCAGTGGCAGCTTCCGTAATTATAAACTTGTCATGATCCGTTGGAGGAGGAGGTGGGGTTGGAGTGAGGACTTAAAATGAAGGACAAAAAAGAAAAGGGGAAAAAAAAAAAGCAAAAGCGATCACTCTCACTCACGCTCTCTCTGTTGCCGTACTCTGCTTTCTTTTGTTTTCTTCTCCTTTTGTTGTTGCTTTGACCTTTTTTCCCCCGGAAATTTTTTGATAAATTTGTAGGGACCTTGACTCTAGGCTAGCTGTTTGTCTCTAGCTGCACGAGGAACGCTAGGCTTTGGAATCTGTAACTTTGGATGAAAATGAAATTGGGAAATTCTTTATAAAGAAAAGACCGTTTTTTAAAAATTATTTTTAGCAAAATCAATACTTTTGTGAATTAAATAAATGGCTTTTTTTAAAAAAAATTCTCCATTTGAGGGAATATAATGAGTCGAAAAGGAAGAAAAATAGTGGTAGGTTTATTTATGTGAAAGAGGGAAGGGACCGTTGGTTTTTCCTCCTTGTTGCGAGAAAGCCGTTCAAAGGGAAAAGCTTTTTAAGATCGAATCCCAATGCAATGTGGCCACATTTTCTTGAAATTTACCAACGGGACATATGGCGCGGCGATCATCATTTACCAAAATCAGACCTTTTATAATATCTTGCTTAGTTTTGTGCTTAATTACTTACAACATTATGACCCTTTGTTATTAGTGTGTCGATGAATACATTGTATTATGATATCTAACATGTAGCTAGGTTTGAGCGCTAATTAGCATTTGGAGCTACAAAAAAAAAAAAATACAATGCTATCTTTTTATTGTATAAGTAATAAGTGCATCAAATATACAGCAACCTAAATACAACTAGTTCTAGAAAATGGAGTCACACCACTAGCCAGAGTGAAAATTTTATCAGAACATCCGCACACAAACATGATTTCTAAGCCATTTAGGGAGAGAATAAAGAGACAATTATGACCCTTTGTTATTGAAAGAGGGAAGGGACCGTTGGTTTTTCCTTGTTGCGAGAAAGCCGTTCAAAGGGAAAAGCTTTTTAAGATCGAATCGCAATGCAATGTGGCCACATTTTCTACAAATTTACCAACGGGACATATGGCGCGGCGATCATCATTTATCAAAATCAGACCTTTTATAATATCTTGCTTAGCTTTGTGCTTAACTACTTACAACATTATGACCCTTTGTTATTAGCGTGTCGATGGATACATTGTATTATGATATCTAACATGCAGCTAGGTTTGAGCGCTAATTAGCATTTGGAGCCACAAAAAAAAAAAAAAACAATGCTATCTTTTAATTGTATAAGTAATAAGTGCATCAAATATACGACAACCAACCTAAATACAACTAGTTCTGGAGTCACACCACTAGACGGAGTGCAAATTTTATCCGAACACCCGCACACAAATATAATCTTCTAAACCATTTAGGGAGAGAACAAAGAGACAATTCGAAAATTTTAGTTTCAAACTATCTAACTGAATACGGCATATAAAGATTTGCATGCCTTTGGTTAGAAGAGGCCTACATGCTAATAAAGCGTGCTTCTGTTGTGTCCTCCTCATAATGCAACCCCACACTTTTGCTCTTTTACTTTCTGCTCCTTGTCCCCTCAGCTGCTGGGGGTAAATGTTAGTGAGATGATTTTTGTATTGTTATTTGCTGGCCGATACTTTTGACATACCTACTGGTGACGGGAGCTGGCATCAGCTTCACTTAAAAGAGGAGACAACCCAACTGTGAATGAAAGACAAGAGACATAGATTCTCTCTTTAAGGAAATTATTATTATTATATGAAGCAGAGCTTTCAAATTTGGATGTAACATGCTAGTTAATAGTGTGCAAGCTTTAAAAAGAGTAGAAAAAAACTCCTAAACGTCTCTGTTTTGAGCCCATTTTGCCCGAAGACATATACAGCATGGTTTCAGTGTAAAAACCTCCACATTCATTATTAAATAGGATTAAAAGATATTATTTAGCTAGATATATTGTTAGGTTGTCGTATGATATCAGTAAGTCAAGTGGACATGCATCTGTATATAAAGACGACAAAAAAAAATACTGATCTATGACATGCTCATGTCAATCGAGGAAGTTGCCTTTGTTATGGTGGAGTTCTATTATTGCCTATGCTTTGACAGTGACAAAAGATACCTATACTCGAAACTAGTGCCCATGTAGCTAATGTACCAATAAAACTGTTGATATCTTATAAGATTTGGCTTTTAATTAGATAAATAAAAATAATGGCTAAATATCAGAAGACCCCCCTTAACTTTGGACGATTTTCAGAAAACCCTCCATAACTTGCAAAATATCATCAACCCCTCCTAAGTATCGGGATTATCACAAAACGCCTCTTTAACTTTCAGATTTTATCAGTAAACCTCTTTTAACTTTGAGATCTTATCAAAAAAACCCCCTAATTTAGGAGGATTTTCTAATAAAATCTCAAAGTTAAGGGGAGCTTTCTAATAACCCCTAAACTTAAGGTGGGTTTTCTAATATTATCAAAAGTTAAGGAGGGTTTACTGATGATCATCCAAAGTTAAGGGCGGTTTTATGATATTTGGCCAAATAATAAATCATCTCAGTATATGATGAAGGTATAAGGAGATCCTATTGTGTGGCCATGAAGGAGCTCCAGAGCATGTAGTCCATTTTTGTTTGGGATTTAAAATTAAAAAAAAAAACAAAAAGTTGTTCTCTGCAGATTCAATTGTCATAGTAATATGTTTTCGTAGTATCTTTTGTAGCTCTTAAAAGATATAGTTTGATCTAAACTTTGTCTTTTCCCTTACTTCTATACTTATTTTATCCCTTCTTTAGAACTAATATATACCTTCTTCTTTCTCTATTGGAAAGATAAATAACTCCTAATAAACAATTAACATGGAGACAAAAGTTGATTAGAATTTAGAGTAGCCGTAACTCTCAATGAACTATCCTAAACTCAAAGACAAAAGTAATCCAAGAGAGCTACATGGAGATCTTTTGAAGATCACATTACACACCGTGACATGAATGAATAATCTGGTCACATATCTCCATCTCTTTCTGTTTGTTTTTCCCATCGTTTATAATAAGTCTCCACCTTTTTCTTTAAGTAATATCTCAACTGTAGAACTACGACGAACTAGTTATTATTTGCTCCCTGAGGTAATAAGAGCAGAGCATGCACATATAAATAAACAACAAATTCAACGAGTAAAAATTACTCGTCATCGCACAAATATTGGCATTAATTAAAAAACTGAAAGCAACATCCTTTCTGATGATATGCAAAGGCCTTCAGAGCTCTCAAACGTTCAAGGCACTACATCTTTCTTCAAGCTACTCTTTATGGCCCCTTCAATTCTATTGATACAAGACTTGTAGACAAAGCCCAGGTAGTCGACGATACCCTCTTCTGATGCGCCTGCAACAGGATCTATCTCAAATGACCAGTTAACAAGAGTCGTGTCTTCCCCGTAATCAACGAGTCTCAGTGAATTAACAGACCCATCTAAGCCCACATTGCTTGCTTCCATTCTATATAAATAGCTAAATGAAGATGGGTCCATGAGAACCAATCTCTCCTTGATCCATGATCGGTCACCGTCATCTTGAGGGAACATGAAGCCGGAAACTAGGCGAACATAGCCAGGATTTCCTTCTTCACCAGCCAGCCCGGTGCAATTCTCTACCATGGGCATCCAAACTTGACCTATAGGTGAACCGACAACTCCCCCAACTGATCCTTGCCACTTGCTTTTGCTTCTCTCATTGGCCTATTAATACAACAAAAATATTAGCATAATGAGCAGATTGCACCACGTCATCGACGAATTGATGAAAGAAGCCGAAAATATGTAAAAGCCATTCATGGTTGTTCTTGAGAAAGGTCTGACTGAAACATTTTGCAAAGTTTAGATTGATGGAAAAATGCCTAAGTCATCATCATGCATGAAATGTAAATTTTTTTTTTTCCGTCAGAATTTTCCTCTATAAGACAAGACAGAAGCATTGCATATAGGGCCACAAGGAGAAAAGAGAGAATAGTAGCACGTGATTGCCATGCCATGTGGTATTACTAGGGCCTAGCTCTTGATCCCGATGAGTGATGAGCATAGCAGCCTTCTTTTCTCAGCAATTTTAGCACAAGCTTCCACCCGTCCACAGCTCAAAGTCTAAGGTTTCACGACTTTTAGAGGCCATACAGACCAGATGATGATGATGAAGAATTAACTTAATTAAAGCCCCAATTAAACCACACTTCAACTATTACTACAAGCCTACGACCGTGCCTTTTTATATAACACACATCCCATGGTAGGAGAATCCCAATGAAGGGATCCATTGTTTGGCCTGTCACAAAGGGAGACGAGGTATAGAAGAACACAAGAATGGGGGACAATTTCTAAGCAAATCATTCTTAGGGATGTACAATATTCCAAAGAGATCTTTGGCCCCCGCGGCACACTATGAAATGCTGGAGGGGCTGCATGATGCAGGGCAATGCCTTGGAGTTCACAAAATAGACTCATCATATGAGAGCATGGCGTCCATTGTAATAAAAGTTGGATTGGGTTGCATAGGTATCATCACCCTTTGGTTCATAGGGAAGAAAAAAAAAGAAAGAAAAGCAAGGAATGGATCCATTCCCATCTCAATTGCTTTTCTCTTTTACTGGTAATAAAATAAGTGCGACGAGCTAAATCTTGATCGAAAAGCAAAGAATAGAAAGGAAAGCTATTCTCACATGAAGAATAGAGACAACCATTCCTTCTTTGCCCTTCAATCACTGATTTTATCTTTTGATCGTGTCGACCCATTATTCTACCTTTGTCTAAAAGTTCTAATTTCATGCATTTGTGCGAGTTTGAAGCTCAGCACAAACAAAAGCTTCTTATAAACATGAGTACATTTTGCAGAACAACTTCCATCGGTTCATAATTCAGATTGTCTATTCCCTGGATATTCGGTTAGAAACAAACTTTTGGTTTCAAAAGCAAAGCCAAAGCATGGAACCAAATATGTTCCGCACAAAACTAGAATTACTTGAGACATAGTGCAAGTTATGAGTGGACTTCGCAAGGCAGGTCCATTGAAGACCATTTCCAGCACATCATTTGAGAATAAGAGCCAAGAGATCTTTCTCAAAACAAAGGTGAAGGTAGCTGATTCATCACCAAGAGAGAAACAAGATAAAGCAAAAGAGATAAGGAACAGCCAAACAGGAATCAGCTTTCAAGTCTGATAGCTTGAGCAAGCTTATGGAAACTTTTTTCTGTACAATGCTGATGTAAGAGCCCTCTAAGTTGTGGTAAGCATAGAAACATTGAAGGGAAAATGCTGACCACAACAGTTAATGTTCTTGATATTTTTCTGACACTAGTAACCAGGGTTTGTCTATGTTAGATAACCACTTGGAATGAAAACTTAGCCAACAAGGTAGCTTTTGCAAACAGCTTAATCTACAAGTTACTGGTCCAACAACATTAAGTGACTGGCCAAGGACTGTGGTTCAACTTCGCAAATATCATCTATGGCCTCGATCAAAATGGAGGACCAAGATATGGAATAAGATCAAAACAGGAAAGAAGTTAAAAGTTGGACAGAGTTCTAGAAAAGATTAAATTTTCTTGGCAACTTGAAATAAAGTAGCACATACCTATAATTATAAATATAGGTAAAGCTAAAAAAGAGGAGAAGCTATTATTCCAAGTCTCAAGAAAACCAGACATCCACCTCTTCTTGACCCTCCAATTTTGGTGGTTTTGTCCTTCATCCATGGATTTACATCATGCCTTTGCATGGTTCCGAAGGCCAATGTTAACCTTTTCCAATAAAAAAACTTGTATAAAATCATACCCAAGTATGTAATTGGAGTATAATTTGGACTCTCTCAATCTTTTGTGAATTTTAGGATTCAAAAGGGAAGACAAAAAATCCTTGACAGTTTTCAACTTTCCACAGCAAACCAGAGTAAACCATAGGGATAGCACCAAGTTACAAAAAAAAAGAGCTTTCTGCAATAAGTTTATTGCTCAAGAAGTCTAGGGACAAGGATTCAGGGGTGACCGACATTGTTATTTACAGTTCAATGAAGCTCATTCATGGCTATTTAGCATATGCTGTTCTACACAGGAATTCACTTTAAGTGGCTCCAGCGCATAGAAGACCCTATGTACTAATGAGTGCTAGGATATAAATGCTAGTTTTTGGAATATATTTCGGGTTGTATAACACTATAATCACTTTGACACAAAATCATAACTAAAGGTAATGGGCCAATAGGCCCAACCCAACAATGAATAGGAAGGCTAATAAAGTGAGTAGTTCCACCTGAGGCAGACCATTCAACACCGTACAAATAAAAGCAAGATTATGAATATAAGTTGCATTTCAAATCAAGAATCAATGTGTCTCCAGATCTGGATGCTGCCAACAGAGCATACTGTCAAGATCAAGATGAAGGGTTCACATATTAAACAAGGTTGGAGGATCAATTTTAACATTAAAAATCAATACTGTTGATTACGAAAATTGAATCATGCATGAGAGGAAATATGTGGAAATAGAGAGAAAACCAAAGAGTTTACACAACTAAGAAAGAACTCTTGGTAAGGAATATTAATGGTTGGGCTTCAAAAGAATAGCATTATGATCTTTCCACGTGTTGGGAATATACATTAGCCGACAATTTATACTAAAACATGTGAGGTAACTGCTGCTTGTTAACCCACATAAACAACTAATAACCAATTCTTTCTTTATAAAGAAAGTTTAGAGAAGGCTCGATAATGTGCAAATTTCATGTCACCACAGGTTTTAAATTTTAAATAATTAACTACCCAAGTAACGCTTAATATGCTAACGTACCTCAAAATCTATGAAAATTTCATAAAATGCTCAGAAGCAACATTGATGACTTAACACACACAGATGGGAGCAATAGAACTGACCAAACTTTAGAGCTTCAATATCCTTACTCCTTAGCCCTTGTGTCACCAAATAACCTCATGATAATTGCTGCCTAAAGAAGAAAAAAAGTTTACTGGTACATGGTATCTGAAAGGCTGAAGGACGGCATAGGGGGTCAGTGGGGTTATGACTGAGCGCTTGCATGTTAGCTGCTTTGTGTGTGTGTGTGTGTTACTGAATACTACTCACGACACATTGCAAGAACGAGCCTTAATTTGCACAGTCGGAATGACCAAGAATGCTTTAGTTTTTCCCGGCTAAATACTCAAAATATGATCTGAGCCTGATAAATGAAGGCGGAGGACTGAAGAGACAATTGAGAGCAACTACTTTGCAGCTTAAAAGTTGACCGCTAAGACTGGAATGAAAATTAATCTTTTGAAATAAAACTGGATGAGGTCAGTGTGGTAAACTTGACTTTAGCCCTTAAAAATGACTGACCAAAGATGCTGGTAGATGTGTTGTAATATAAGTAATAAACTAATTAAAATAGCATGAAATAGAACTGCAGCAATTGTTGATACTAAAGATTCCTCAGGAGATCTTCCCTAGAATGGATATTGGTTCAAGACAGCTTTTGAATAACAAATTTCAAATTTTCTCAAATTTCTATATATGAAGGAAGTTATAAAGAAATGAAATAGTAATATGGAAACTTCTATGACAGTTAAATTGTTATGTAGCTGTCATTCGCGAAACAGTTAATCTATAGTTGTTAAAGTGATTACCTTGGTGTAAACAGTGTAAACTTCTCCTCTTGCATGAAATTTTAAGTGCAATGAACCTTCTCTCCTATAATCTCAGAAGCTCAACTTATCACCACCTACTAGTAATAATCTATCATCAAATGCCAAATAACAAATCAGCAGTAACTGTCAATATTTTATAAGACACCTGAAACAAAAGTAAAGGGTAAAAATATTTAGCCAAAGTTAAAAAGAAAAAATTTGAGAATAAACAAACTACCTGTAAGAATATTATATTGCTTTGTAAAGAACACCTGAAGAAGTAATGATATCTCACCTTCTACATATGCCTTCAGTTCAAGCTTACTCAGGTCAAGAGGGTAGAGTGCAAGCAGTTGTCAATTGGCAGAGGTCTAGCTATGTCAAATTATAATTGGAAATGTTTGGGCCCACCAAAATATTTATAGTAAGGGTCATCTTATATCCTTTTCACCACATTTTCTCTTATCTCTGATTGGTTGTTGCAGAAGTGTTGTCTCTATACTAACGTAGAAGGAAGCTACTTTCAGAAACTTAATACACAGCTTAGATGTGCTTGGAGCTGCAGATAAGCAACAATTTACTATCAGTGTGAAGAAAAGGAGGGGAAAATCTGAGACATCATTTTCAACCTTGTGAAGTATGATGCCCAGTGTGACCTTCCATTCTGTTCATCCTCATCCAAAGTTTTCGTCATCGCAGCTATCGACTGTCCAAGCACCCAGTCTGGTTCGGATGCTCATCCACCGCAGAACAAATACATTGAAGTAAAAGCTCACAATATCTCGCCTGCTTTTGGCAGTGAAGTACTCCAGAGCAGGTTCAAAGAAGCTCTTACCCTCTGATGAAGGATTCTGTCTCACAAGATCATCGAATCTCATCTGTTCCTCTTGTGTCCATGATTTAGAGACTTCTTCACCCATGTCATCAAAGCCTAAACTAAAGAAAGCTGGACCCAATTCAGACTTAAACTGAAACCTCGCCTTGTTTAGGTGGAATCTGATGCACTCAACAGACCCTCGAGAAGTGCAAGCACACGAGTCTGGCCTTCCTTTACCAATAACTTCCACACCGAATTGTCTACTATCACCTTCTATTGGCCAAAGTTTGGTTCCCAGCCACTTATTGGTATCATCCAATAAATCCTCATTACTCGGTGGACCTGCCCATTCAGGTACATCAGCCTGAAAGAAGGGACCAAGAGGAATGTGTTTTCTTGGAAATTCACTTCCACTGATTTTTAGCAATGCTCGTTTAGACCTTCTTATTGGCTCGTTTACCAAATGAGGTGAACCTGGACTATTGTCTGTTGCACGAAGAAATTTATGTGTTTTCTGCTTTTTCTGAAACATGCGAGATTTAAATTGATAAGAGAATGAAACAGGAATCATGCAAAAACGAAGCAAGAGAAGTTTCTATAAAAGTATTTGATTGTTAAAATAAAGAACTATTGAGCAAAAGGAAGCGGTCAACCAAGGGTTAACACTTAACACCAGAAAGCAAAAGGTTGAAGATTAGGAAAAGCATAGAAACCATCAGGACAGTTAAGAAAATGTTGGAAAGTCTTGGAGTCTGATTTAGGTAGAACTCTCTTCTTTTTCTCAGGTCCCACTTTAATTTGAATATTGAATATAATTTTGTGCCAATTGAATATTAAATATAATTTTGTGCCAATTGCCAATACGAGTGTTTTTTTCTTGGGTGTTGGTTCAGATTTAATATATGAAAACTATTAACTTCGTACTTTAACTTCATATAAATATTTTTATCACTGTTTATCATAATCTAGAAACTTTTCACCTAAACCTAATTAAATATGCATTATATAATGTTTTTGTACAAATTGTTTCAGGTGTATTACTATTATTTGAATTTGGAACCGAATCCAACTAATAAGGCTTTTGGGTTCAATTTTGATATCCAAATTTATAATGGTTTACCCCCCTAATAGACATGATCTACTAGGGTTTTCCATATGCTGATATATTTTTCCTTTTATTTTTGGGAATATTCAACATTTATTAATACTAAAATAATTCAATTCTAAAATTACTCCCATAATTCACTTGTGTAGCATCTGATCTGATTATGTATTATGGCATCTTGACCTCATGCATAACACATTTGCGTTTTACAACATTGCTCATTAATTTCGACATTCTTAAACTATAGTACTGAGATGGTCAGAGTGAGGTTCAAAAGGTTTCTAAGGAGTTAGGCGTTGAGTTGAACAAAGGTTTGTTTGAGTTTAGCCTAGAAAAGAAGACAAGAAACAAGGGCCTAATTGAGCTTAATTTTAAAACAAATCAAGCCAAACTTGGATGCAGTATAATCACCAACATTGAAATCTTTCAAAGTTGGATAAGGAGAGACAATCAGTTAGTTAATAGATATGAACTTTGATCCAGAAAGTAAACTATTAACAGATTCTTGGATGCAAAGTAATTTAGCCGTATATCCAATCAGCTCCCTACTCCATATGGATTGAATCTAACAAGGTTACAGAAAGTGGTAGGCGGCCTAGGCGTCGGACCCTGCGCCAGAGCCTAGGCGTCTAGGCGGTTTTCCTATTTTATATTTTTAATTGCAATAATTGATAATAAATGCCAATGTTATAGAAAGCGTTAGGTGTTGAGCCGGTGCTAGGCGGTTTTATATATTTGTTTAAAGTGGTAGTGAAGATTTTGTTGAAGGTCGGAGGAAGTGTTCATAGTTGGTGAATGAGGCCGGAGGAGTTTGGAGGAGGTTGGAAGATGTGGAGGCTGCAATGGAGGAAATTACAATCAAGACCTAAGCAGTGCAGTCTGCGTAAGCAGCCCACTACCCCCTTGGCGCTCCCAAGACCTAGGTAGACAACTAAGGCATTGCCTAGGCCTAGGCAGGCACGTAGGCCTAGGCGCCCGCTTTTTAAAGCACTTAAATCTAACACCTTATTTCGTTTTATCCAGACTTACAAATTCATCCTAGATTTGCTACTTTTTCACACGTCCCTAACGACTCAATGCAAGATGCATACTCAACAATATTATTAGTTATTCACAGATATCAAGAAATCTACTTCAGATTGTAGCAAGGATAACATGTCCTCCTTCATTGTACTATCCACTACATCGTTTTCCTTACTCTGCATGCATTCAGCCTGTAAGTTTGTTCTGCACATAGCTTGGTGGATAGGTAGTCCATATTTTCAGAGATTTTTTGCATTGTGCATACCTAATACCCAAACAATAGCATTTAAGAAGCTGCGGTTATAGAAATTTAAACGGTGTTGTCAGTCAAGTTTCCATAAACAGGGTTCGAGTCGGATAGAGATAGCCAGGCAGGTGTAGGTCCGGTCTGGCCAGTTCAGTTCTTATCGTCAATGTTCGCAATAGCAGTACTAAATTTTCAGTTAAAGTAACTAATCTACTTCAGATAAGAGCAAAGGTTTTGTGCTAAGAATTCCTCAAATAAATCAAATACGAAGAACAAGGTCAACACAAAAGAATGTCTTGCGCCATTACCAGAAAAGGAAGCTCCAAAGCGCTGCAACTGTCTCCATCCCTCCGAAACAAAGCTTTCCGTGCTCTGAGAACCTCATCGACCCACCCTTCCTGATACGATCTCATCTGATCAAAGAAAGGATTAGCAGCAAAACACTTGAGCAATGCCAACATATCCAACGCCGGCTCTCTTTTCCTCTTCGTAACTCCATATCTCTCATTAAACAGCTCATACACGAGTGACTCAATCCTCTTCTTCAGATCCGGGCACATGGAGGACCTCGAGTCAGAATCCGCATCCGTTTCGAATTTCCGAACCCAGCGATGGAAGAGCTCAGAGTAATCAGCGGGCCCTGATTTCGGAATTTCAAACCCTAGGAATTTGGCTGGATCGTTCAAGAAACTCTTTGTGATGTGATCTAAAAGAGCGCGGATCTTGGCCTCGGCACTGTTGCAGCCAGCGCAGGAGCTCAGAGAGAGCTCGCCCATTGGATATTTGATTAGCGCGGGAGCCTCCAAAAATTTTTTTCTTGCAATTACCAATTATGGCAAGGGTTAGAACGATGAAATATATACAGTAATCAGTGAGATCGAAAATAGATGGAACCGAACGATGACGAGCTGAGCTGAAACTTTTCTTGCAATTTTCGAACCGAAATAAATTTTTTAAAAAATAGATTTTTGCAGCATCGATGAGTAACTCGACTCCATAAATCTAGATCTAATATATCTTAAACCCCAATTAGAAAAATGAAAAAGAAATGGTTTTACTAATTTATAAGGTAAATATCCTTCGATTAGTAAAGAAGAAACTAAACAGTGAAAGGATTTAATCGGTATTAAACGATTATTAATTAGTATTTACTAATACCGAAAAAGGGGGAAAATACTCACCAGAGGCAAGCACGAAATATTTCAGCGGAGAAAATGGCTAGCCTTTTCAAAAAGACCTTTGTAATAAGGGGGGTTTCTCTCTAATTTTATATCATCGACGTATATATAATAGATAAGATGAGGTTATTATTAGTGTTATTATATACATTTCTAGCGCCAGCTAAGCTGTTATTACAGTCCCAATGTGCTGTGGTCTTATTAGGTGCTTCTTTATTTCTTTTTTTAATTTATTTTATTTTTAAATGCACTGCAGTGTACGAACGTGATTGAGGTGACCACTAAAATCTATAATAAATAATTATTTGAATCACATAGTTTTTTCCCAGAAAATGATATATACAGGTTAAGTTGTTTATTAATCATCGAACTTGAATTTCTAAATATAAATCTGCGTAGGTTTTGGAGAAAACTTCAAATTATTAGTTACTCTTGCAAACCAGAATCACTACATATTTGTTTCATTCCAAAAAAGTGCAGATTGTGACATTCATCTAAAGAATAAATAAAGGGGAGAAATAAACGAAACAAAATCCTACGATTTTCTTCTACTTTTTAATTAAGAGCTACAAAACTTTTCCTAAAAAAATAGTACCACCATTGAAGAACTCGGAACGCATCTTCTCCGCCCGAAAAAGAAAATATAATAAGGGAATCAATTAATCAATCAATAAGAATAAAGATAAAAGGTGTTGAAGGAATCGGATGATCATAGCTTTTATAACTTTAGAAGCGATTCTACAAATAACACGAAAATAAATGGAGGTTGCTGGATGATCTCGTAACCCCTCAATTCCATAATAAATCCCAATTCTAAATGCTATAAACTATAACCTAGTGAATATTATGTTCGAACCATATACGAAGGAGAAGAAAAACAACAAACGAAAGAAAGTAGTAACTGGTGACCAAAAATAACTACCTTCCCAATAATTTGGTTATAAAATTTTGTCAATGATTTTGCAGCTAAATTAGATGATTAGTTGATTCACATAGATTTTTTTTTTTGTTTCAAAAATAATAAAAGAAAATAAGAAACGATAGCAAAGGAAAATAATAGATAGCGGAGGAAAATACTCACAGAGGGAGGGATGGAAACTTTTTCGCACCAAGATTTTAATTGGGGAAACAAAGCTGCGTCTAAGCTACCTCTCGCACTGGATGTGCCTCAATACAAATGCGGGTGTAGGAACTGGGGAGAAAAGGGAACCCAATTTATTGTTTGGCTTCCAAAATTTGATCTAACAGTATATTATTTATTTGATGCGGTAAAATGATTATCTTCGATGGATCATGCGTTTGATAATTTTCTTATGTTTGAATTGATGATATTCGTTTTGATATAATATTGAGTTGTGAAATATGAGTCTTAACTACTCTTATCAAGGAAAACAACTATTAGTCCACTTTTCTAGAAATATATATAGATACATACAAAACGTGATATATTCCATGTATAGTGCTATCGAAAAAGGATTTTATTTACAAGTGTTGAAATAAACGAAATTGAGAAATATTTTCTATAATCTCCTCGATTGAAAATAAGGGATTAAAGTACCTTATGCACATACACATACACCTTTAAAATTTCTAAGTCAAAAACTGTAATAAGAAAAGTAAACATATAATAAAGGAAAATAGTAAAGAAAAAGATACCATGTCTGAATGTAAACATCTTTATTAAAAGCAATAAATCATATAATATATTATAATATAAAGAAACTTAGTATTCTTTCATATCCTTAACAATATTGATAACCAGACTACTTTCTCCCACACTATTTCTATACTACAAAAGAGAGATCAAAGATGTGTAGCCCTTGACGAGTCATCAATTTTGACCCCCCCCCAAAAAAAAAAACAAACAATACAAAACAAAACAAAAAACACGCACACGTTTCTTTCTTGTGGTGTAGGAATATTACATGAGTAGTGGTGTAGTTATCACTATTCTACAATTAAATGACTTTTCTTTCTAAGTTAATCCTTATAGATAGCTACATCACTTGATTATCAGTAGTATTGCACACTTGTAAGCAGAGGTGGAGCAACATTATGCAAAGGATGGTCAAACACACCTGCTAACATACCCTATGTATTTTTACACTTGTCCTTAAGGTATAGCCTTAGGATGTATTTGGCAAACCCTTAAAAAGGGGGCTCGATTAATCCTAACTTAGTTTATCGTAACTGGCCTAGGAACAAAGCAGGGGTTGGGCAAGTTCACAAGGTCCAACGGACAAATTTTGGCCAAAAAAACTGGATAAGTTTTTGACCTGGTCTGGGCTAGATCAATATTGGTCGATTTTAAAGGGTTTCGTAACACCCTATGAGAGTTGTAACTGCGCCATGATTTATCCAAAATAATGGGTAAGGATTGATCATGATCCAGTTTTATCCTAACCACATTAAGAATAAACCAGGGTAGGGATGGGCCACCAAAGTAGTAGTTTAAGAGTTACTTTTTGGCCTAAGGAGAACCAAACTAATATTAGCCCAATTTTTATTGGATATAGCTTTTCCCAAAATGGACAATATTGCCCTCAGTGTTAGTCTTAGTTTTCGAGAACTAGTCTTAGGGGCTGTTTGGTTGGTCAATTTTATAGATTAGGATTAGGATTTGACTCTGATAGTGGTAGAATCGTAAATAACGAAATCTAACTAAATCATAATACAGTGTTTGGATCACCAAATTTTATAGATTTGGTTATCTATAAAGGGGCTTTTGGAGGTGTATTTTCTGGATTTCGAAATCGGAGATATCAACTCGGATTTGGGTCTCAACTTTATAGATTTGGAATCCATAAAATAAATTCCTAATCCTAATCCTATTCCTATTTTTTTTTAAAACCAAACAGCCCCTTAGTGTATTATCAAACCTTTTTTTTTTTGGGTGGGTTTATAAATATCATATTTTATTTATTTATATATTTATCGACACCGCTAAAAACACAGCCACACAGAGATTCATAACGATCGAAATTTATAGAATTTTAAGAGACTAAATAGCAATTTTAAAGATGCAAGGGACTCCTGTCAAAATTCAAAGCATCAAGGGATTACCATGAAAACACCATTAGGAAACACCATTAGGAAACGAAGGGGTTTACTCGTAACAAATCCCTCCCCGCAACATTTCAAATGTCGTGACGAGCCTCGCAAAGTTGGCCGCCGAAATCGACCCAACACGGAATAAATGAGGGACGAGCCCCCGCGAATCCGCCCTCTCGTCGACCTCATCAAGCTCACCGCCCCAAGGGATCCCGTCACCGCCCTCTCCCATCTGGAGACTCTCACCGCCGCCCACCCCCAATTCGCCCCTCCCCATTCCCTCCTCCTCTCCCTCCTCCGCCGCCTCTCCCTCCGCTCACCTCCTCACCTCCTCCGCCTCCTCCGCCTCCTCCCCTCCATCCCTCGCCTGAGATTCTCTGAGGACGCCGCCCTCGCCGCCCTCAAATCCCTCTCCCGGGCCCACCTCCCCGATGACGCCCTTCGCGTCTTCTGCGATCTCCCGCGAATTTTCGGCTGCCGCCCCGGCGTCAGGTCCCACAATGCCGTTCTCGACTCCCTCGTCCGGGCCCACCGCTGGGATCAAGCTCACTCCTTTTTCTCTTGCTTTCACAACAACCACGATGTCTCTCCTAATATTGGGACTTATAACATCCTCATTCGTGGTCTTTGCGCCCGGAATCAGACCCATCGTGCTCTTGGGCTTCTTGATGCGGTCCGGAGCGCTGCTGGGCTGACACCGAACTGTGTTAGTTACGGTACTGTGATTGGTGGGCTGCTGAAAATTGGTGAATTGGAGAATGCCCTCGAGGTGTTCGATGAAATGTGCGAAAGAAATGTCAGGCCGGATGTTGTGTGTTACAATGTTTTGATTGGCGGGTTGTTGAAGAGAGGGGAGTATGAGAAGGGGATGCGGGTCTGGGAGAGGCTGTTGAGGGATGAGGAGGTAAAGCCGAATGTGGTGACATACAATGTGATGCTAAGCGGGTTGTGTAGGATTCGGAGGTTTGAGGAGATGATGGAGATATGGGGGAGGATGGTGAGGAACAGGCAACAACCGGATTTTTTGACGCAAGGGATTTTGATTCATGGGTTGTGTGAGATGGGGAATGTCAGAGGGGCTTTGAGGGTTTATTCAGAGATGATTAAGACGGGGTTTGGTCTTGATGTTGTTATGTCAAATTCTTTGCTTGATGGGTTTTGTAAAGCTGGGAGGATTGAGGAGTTTCTGAGACTGTGGGAGTCCATGGGAAAGGAAGGAACGAGGAACACCGTAAGTTATAATATATTGATTAAAGGTTTGTTTGGGAATGGTAAGGCTAATGAAGCGATTTTACTTTGGGAGAATCTCGGGAAGGATGATGATTGTCATCCTGATTCGGTGACTTATGGTGTTTTAGTTCATGGGTTGTGTGAAAATGGGTATGTTAACAAAGCATTGTGGGTGTTGAAGGAGTCACAAGAAAATGGACATAGCCATTTGTTGGATGCCTTCACATTTTCGTCGATGATAAATGGATTATGCAAAAATGGGAGATTGGATGAAGCATTGAGAATTTCTGAACAGATGGTTGAACTTGGCTGCAAGCCCAATTCCCATATTTATAATACATTGATGAGCTATTTTTGTAGAAAATCTAAGGTTACAGATGCCATAAGGATTTTTAACGAGATGAGCGTAAATGGTTGCTCTCCTACTGTTGTCACATACAACATTCTCATAGACGGTTTATGCAAAGTAGAAAGGTTTCATGAGGCTTCAACTTTTGCAAAACAATTGCTAGAGAAAGGTTTTAAGCCTGACATGGTTACTCACAGCTCATTGATTGATGGTCTATGTCGAGACAAGAAGCTTGATGTTGCTCTTGACATTTGGAATCGAGTTCTAAATAAAGGTTTTGGAGTTGACATAATTATGCACAACATTCTTATCCATGGTCTTTGCTCTGTGGGAAGAACTGAAGAAGCGTTGCGTGTTTATTTTGATATGAAACATAAGAATTGCTCCCCTAATCTTGTGACACATAACACACTTATGGATGGACTTTATAAAAATGTGGACTGTGAAAAGGCTGCAGATATATGGGATGAGATGTTAGAAGCTGGTTTAAGACCGGATATCATTTCTTATAACATCGTATTTAAAGGTCTTTGTTCTTGTAATAGGTTATCCGAGGCCCTTAATTTATTGGATGGTGCATTGGGGCATGGAGTCATTCCAACTAGCATTACTTGGAATATTCTAGTTAGGGCAATACTCAACAGTGAAGTTATTGAATCATCAATGTTGTGTGTATTGTAAAGAAACATTTCTGTTTTATGCTGGCTACTGGCTACATAACCAGCTCTCATGCTTTTACATGCCTGGGAGCTGCAGCGTAAAAGATATAAACATGAGCGCAGGACAGAAGAGTTGGCTTATTGGATGCAGTCTTCTGATTCATACGAGGTGAGGCTTTGCTTCTCTCTACTAATAGTTTATTCCGCTTTCATGCTTTTTATATGTTGGTTTTTTACATGCAACAGATCTTCCTGGAAGTTCTCAAGTTTTTTTTCAAAAGAGGTGGATAGTTGCTAGCCTAATTCGAAAGAACAGGCATTTCACAGTTGGCATTGCCATATGACTTTGATATGGAAGACTACTTTGAGTTGCATAGCGTGTGGAGTATGGGACAGCTGGAGGTATTTCGAATAGGCATATGTTCTTATGCGGTAATTATAGCCCTAAGTGGTACCGTTTTCAGGTACCATCTTAATCTTAATTTGCGAATTAGTTATATATCTTATCAAAAGCATATGTTTGTGTTTCCCTGTAATTTTTTTTCTCATATGTTACGTTTTTATTTTTACAATTTGAAAGTTAATCCGGGAAGTGAAACCCTACCTGTAAATTGTTTCGCTGATCTATTGATTTTGTTAGGGTTGGGGACCTAGGGATTAGATGTTGTTTAAGATTTCTATTTCATTTGAGTGAGTGAAATTAATTTTGAGCGTTTATATTATATTATATTATATTATTATTCGGTCCAAAAGTTTCTTTCTTTTAAAACTTTTGTTCAAATCTTTGCTTTCGATTTTATGCAAGTGCATTGCTTTTTCTTGAAGAAGGAATCTTCCTTTTTGTTTGTTTCGCATTGCATTGTTGAAACCCTAGGTTTTTAGTTAAGGTTCTTGGAGTTGCTTTTTTTCCTTTTCCTATTGCTCCCTTAAGATTATTCCATAAATCTACTAGAATTATTGCACGTGCAAATGTGCGTGCAATCCACATTACAACTTAATTATTCTTCACAAATTCTCTTCAACCATTGAATTACTCATAGACCCCAAACTTCATGCACTTTGTTTCGTAGGACCTAGGCATGTATACTCTACGCATGTCTTTCACTTACATAGAGATTAATTTTTCTATTGACCTTTTACCGGATTGCAGTTTGCTAATCATGTTTAACTTAGTCACAAATCCTCTCTCTGATTTATATCGTAAATCTTGTGGAAAGAAAACTAGAACTCCCAAGCATGTACAGCATCAGAACTTGTAGTTCAGTTACATAGTTTTGGCAGTGGAAGAGGTATTGCCAAGATAAAGTTCTGATGCAAAAGCAAAGATAGCTGGTATGTATCAGACCACAGGTTAGAGTTTACTGTGGTTTATTTTACCTTGCAACATCCAACCCATTGCTATTTGTATATCTTCTACAGCATTTACAATAGCTTGCACTCAGTAATTAGAGACTCCACAAAGAATATAATTTATCTACTGAACTTCTATTTCATTTTCAATCACCATTTCTATCTCTTGCCTTGATTGTCGCTTGATAGGCTCCTCTCAAAGATGAATTGAGCAAGCAAACCCAAAAATATGAATGCTAATGCTGCAACTTTCCCCCACTCAACCTCCGTAGAAGCAAAAATGGCATTAGATATGGTGATGGCTAGCACGGACATCAACCCGAGGTAAATATATCTCCGAACTTTTGAGCCTGCATTCTCCTTTGCGATTTCTTTAAGCTTTTGTGATTCAATCTTAGCTTCGGCTTTGGCTTCAGGTGTTTTCTCTCGCAGGTTCTTGAAGAAGAGACCTTCATTTCGGTCCTTTTCAATCTGATCCTCAAATTCCTCCAACACCTTCTCGTTCTTCTCTATCTCCTCTCTGTTTATATCTGCAATCTCTTCAAAAGCCTGCATCTTGCCGTCCAACTTCTCCAATATCTGGAAAATCACAAACAGAGATCTCTTACTTAGAAGAAAATAAATGTTTGACAACAAATAATGTTTTCTTATGATAAGTGATATTACAGACCCTGTCACCAACATCATCAAGCTCTTTCATTGCCTTCTCACCAATCTCATCGAATCCTGCATTTGCATCTTCCGCAAACTGAGTCAAGTAAGCAGAGCGCTCGTCTAGAAAATCAGTGAGGCGAACCTTTTGGGTTTGGAGCATCGCGATTCTTGCCAGAATTTCCTGCTTACGCTTGTCGCCTTCGGACGACGATGAGGAGCCTGATTCAGACTCCTCTGAGTTGGAGAAACAGAGGGTTGATCTTTGCCTGCTAAGGGACTTTTTTTGGTGAGGGAAGGCTAATGGGTTTCTGATAGGGCAGTAGGTTACTATGGCCTTGAGGGTGTTCATTTCGACCTGTTCAGTTGCAGGAGGGAAGAGAGCATTGTCTTCTGCTCTCTATGTAATGGCCTTCAATTCTGCACCTCTCATTTCCAAACCTGGAACAATAATATCCATAACTTTTGAGGATAAGCATATACAATTGCAACTATGTAGGGAAAAGGATGGATTTACTTGTTTGTGTTTTGACCATTTTGCCCATCTCGTGGGTATCTCTTGTAGATGTTTATGGAATAAATTTGTCTAGAGCGAGTTTGATGCATATCTTGCTCCAATATTTTATTCAAAATCATATATTAATTACTGTTCACCAAGATGACAATATCCTGCAAATAGCAGTGATGATGGTGAGATGCCTAGTCACAGAAAATCGTTATGCTCGTATGAATTCTGAAATCTTTTAAATTTGTTGTTGAGGAAAATAAAGATCCTGATATATAGATCATAGAACCCAGCCAATGTATAGCAAAAAATGTAAACAAATGCTGATGCTAAACATTAGTCGACATGAATAAAGATATGGCTTCCTTCAACTACAAATATCTTTCAGTGACAAATTTATTAGTATTGGAACAAATTTCATAAACCAAAATGCAAGGACAAGGGGAGCAAACATTTGTCTATAAAATTTGCTAAAACTTTGTTTCCTGCAAATATTCCCTTATGAGCTAGTACTGTAATATAGTAACAACAACATCATCAAGGCTATGTTGTTTTCTTATAGGTATACCGCTTTGCAATCAGGAGGTACACCCCAAAGTTCAAGAGGCTAAGAATTGCAAGAAGCCAGAAGAAATAGTCAAGATGGCCTCTATTCAGATTATCAGGAATCCATCCCAGCTTTCCATCTCTTGTAGTAATGTCAGTAACCACCGTCACGAGCAGCGTGCTAAGGTAGTTTCCAATCGCAGTGGTGGTCAGCGACAGCGCCGAGCACATACTTCTCATGGCATCCGGTGCTTGATCATAGTAGAACTCTAGTTGCCCGATGAAAGTGAAAACCTCAGCAACTGCTATAATGAGGTACTGAGGTACTTGCCAGAAAATCGACATAGGCACATAATCTTTAGAATCATACAAATTATCTCTCACTACAACGTGAAGCCTGATGACTTCTACAGTGCCAGCTACCAACATGGCTATGATGGACACGACGAGGCCAATGCCCATTCGAGTCAGCTGGGTGAATCCTCGCTCGTTGCCAGTAAATTTACGAGCCAAAGGGACGATAAGTTTGTCATAGACTGGAACCAAAATGATGACACAGATGGTGTCAACCATAGAGAGGGAGGCGGCGGGGATCTTGAAATGTGGGCCCATGTGGGGTTCCATCTTCTTGCCTTGGAGGACGAACATAGTGCTCATCTGGCTATATACTGTGGAGAAGAGCACAGCACTGGCCCATATCGGTAGGAGATGAATGATGCATTTGAGTTCCTCGACCTGAGTCACGGTGCAGAGCCTCCATGGGCTCGGCCGGGCCTTGAATTTGTCATGCTCAGTCTCAATCGCAGCCTTATCCAGAAACCTGAGTAGTAAAATTATGTCCGTTAGAGAAAATTCATGAACTGAATCCATGCAAGTGATTTACGTGTAATGCTTACTTCAGTTTTTCTGTGTGATTGAGCTTACGACTGCCTTCTATTGCAGATTCTTTGTCAGTGACCTCATACAACAGAGACTCGTCATCAGGAACCTTCTCTCGGTATTTGCTGATCGATGCAACGAGAACCTGAGCAATCCTTGTAAGGGGACTGCCACCCGGTTTCTGATGGCGATACAATGGTGAGCCAATGAAGAAGCTGACTACAGCGATAGCCATAACCGCTGCAGGGATTCCAAAACCCCAATCCCATCCTACATAGGTCTGTACCCAAACCAAAACAGAGGAGGCAACCAGAGCTCCTATGTTGATGGAAAAGTAGAACCAGTTGAAGAAGGAGCTCTTGCTCTTCTTCTCAGATTCATCGGATTCATCAAACTGGTCTGCACCGAAAGAAGAAACACAAGGCTTGATTCCTCCTGTCCCGAGGGCAATTAGATACAGCGCTATGAAAGCTGTTCCAGTTTGTACTGCAGTTGGGTGGCATACATCATCACGGCATGGCGGTTTAAGTCCTTTGACAGATGCAGTCATGGTTAGAAGCGATAGTCCCTGTCAACAAGTCAGAAATTTCTGAAATTCCACTATATGAAGTGTAACAGCATAATCCAGGAAGAAGAAAAGAAATACTTACAATGATGTAGATGACCATGAAACTGGCGATGGTCCAGAATCGACCGAGGTATGAATCAGCAACAAAAGCCCCGAGGAGGGGGGTGATATAACAAGTGCCTGACCAGTTAGTGACGTTGTTGGCAGCAGAGGTATTGCCTTGGTTGAGGACATCCTCCATGTAACTCACTAGATTAGTGCTCATTCCATAGTATGCCAATCTTTCGCAACATTCATTTGCTGAAGAAGTAACGCAAAGATCGATAAGGCATTGAGACAGATGGGAAATTAACGAAGGCCGATGTGATGAAGAATAAGGAGGGTACCGAGAATGTAGGGGCAAGCTCTCCATCGTCCGGTGTTCTTTTTGACTGCAGGGTTTCCACGGATATCTGTTGTTCCGTCTTTCGTATACTTATTATCCTCGTGTTCCATCTCCATGGATCTTTTTTGAGAACGCAGGTACTCACTACTACTCGGCACTTCAGCAGTTTTAATTATCTGTAGGGAGTTTCATCAATTAGTTTAAAAACATACTCAATAGTGCAGTGTTGCATGACAACAATTTTAAAGCATTAGAACAACATCATTGTTTTTTTTTTTTTGGTGGATGAAAATCAACTGGTAACCGATGAAAAGCAACTGCTAACCGAAAATTCCTAGAGAATCAGGACAGATTCATGGAAAATAATACTAATTATAAAATCTAGCCGAGTTGAAACTTACTGAAAATCTAAGCAAAACTTTGTATTAAAGTCTGTGATATATAGGATGCACAGGCTTTCTCACCAATCTCAGTTTTACTCTATATAGAAATAGAATCAAACTAAATTCTTCTAAGCATGTAGCTCATTCTTCTAAAATAGGCATACAATTAAACTAAATTAATACATATATAGTGATGAAATATAAAGAGGATAACTCTAATAAGGTTTTAATACCATCATACCTTTGTGCGGTGGAATGGGAGAAGACTCTTTAAACTGCTGCTCCTCCTTAAATTCAACTCACCTCACTTTCTGTTTAATTTATATGTAGAGATAATTGGACAATATCTATGATAAATTTTTTTTTAAAAAAGGCATTTTCTAGTAATAACAGCAAAAATTGAAGGCTTGTAAGAAAATGCTCGCGCTTCGAGCGGGAGAGCAGAAGATGACATTTAATTTAGGCGGATGATATTAAGTGGGTAGCAAAGTATGGATGAAACTTTATTATTATTTTAACTCGACGTTGTGCGTGGGAATGGCACGCAACTTAAGGAGCTGGGATTGAGATACATAATAGTTGACTAACATTATTGGATAGCGGTCGCTTTTTTTTTTAAACCGAGAATGGGCCGCCTCAAGGACTACTTGGATATAGTTTTCCACTGGGTTTGTTTCCTTATCCGAAATTGGATGTATAATTGGGCTTTAGTCTAGTCAAGGGGTAAAATTTTCCTAATTAGGATATTAGGTAAACTTATATGAGCACTTCAATTTTCCACTGAATTTGATGAAATTTGTTAGTGATTGGGCAGAATGTTTCTGCAGCTTGGTTCAGCCAACAGCCAACAATGGTTCAGACGAAAATTTAAAAAAAAAAAAGGAAAATAAAAATAAACTACAAACAAAGTGAATTAGGTCTGATATATAAGCTGAAAGGTCAAAAAAATTTATAATTTTCTATTAACAATAAAAATAGTTTACGTTCTTGGAGAATAGCTTCTACTCTATAAGCTGGCTCTCTAAACCAAGAACCTTAGCGTGCCTAAACTGAATGGGATGGTTGCTTGTTTGTCCGTGGAGTCCGAAACTTATTTCCTATCATATTTTAATAAAATGAACAACATGCAAAGCAACGAAATTATCAACAAAATAAATCTAATGTATACGTGATGTGTTTAGGAGGTGAAGAATACTCATGAAAATTTGGTGAACGTGAAAGGGGAGGATTTCCTGTTGATGATGAAGAGAGAAAAGAGAGACCGGTAAAGAGGAAGACATGAAAAAGAAAGTCATTAGATATTAATAGCAATCTATGCCGTTGGTATTGAGAGTAGCAAGTTACTACAGTGACATCGAGTTGAAGTGTTGAGAAAATTTTAGGATTCGGTGCAAAGAAGTATAGAGTATCACTGGTAAAATTCAGAAAAAATAATCTCTGATGGGAGAATATATATATATTTCTTTAGCATAGTTCTTGGGCCTTTGGGCTTATTTATGAAACTTCTACTAGTGGGCTAAATCATTGTATAAATCCTGTCGGGTTTGCAGTGAACATTATTTTATTCAATTAAAGCTATGGCAATGGGTCCACAGAAGAGCTGTGAGTGGGCCCACAATTGGCATGTGGTGAGAGCACAACAAAATAAAAAGGAAAGACAAAGTAAGTCGTGCGTAAACTTATTGGTGTGAAATGATTTAGAGGCAAAGTTGTTCCAATCATGCACTCAAAAAGTCTCACTTGAGAGGAGAGAGAAGGGGAAAAAGAGAGAGAGAGAGAAAGAATACTTGGGGGTTTGGTCTTGTGATTTCTGAAATGAACCTTTTCCCATTTTCGGGAGCCGAAGAAACCTACACCATGAAGTTGTTAGTAGGGTGTGTGACCCGAATGAGCTACGGCACGAGCCTTAGGATTCGTACTCCCTTAATAACTCCCATAATAGCCCCCCCACTCAATAATGAGGAGAAGTGTGTGTGTGTGAACACAATTGTGCTACGACTCCCTCCATCACTCCATTTATTGACGCAATTAAATGCTTACCATATTTATTAGTACATATGTTGCGATTGACAAATAACAAACCAAAACCAAGGTAGATGTTTTTTTCTTTTTCCCCTTCAAAATTTTGATCTATCATATGCATATGAGTGTACTTCAAAATTATGATTTTATATATACTACCCTTTGCCCGGTCAGTTAACATTTTTTTAGCTGGATTAGTTTAAATAAAAAAAAAAAAAGAATGTCACCCGCTTGATTAGATTTCTTACAGTGCACCCGAATGAGATTTATTGAACTTTTATAAAATCCCCAACTTTTACCGGGGGCGCGCAGAATGGTTGAAGTAGAAGGGCGAATTTGACTCGTGATTCTCAACAGTGAGAGGTTGTCCCGCAGAGTAAAAGATGCTTTCCATTTTCGGAAAGAAACAGTGAGCCCCACCTCTCTCCCCCTCCGGGCCTCCCCCCCATGTGCGTGTCCTTGTCATTTCCAACAGCACCTGCCATTTTCAAATACAATAAATACCCTTCATACTTGTTTTTCTATAAAATTAATTTTAAGTGAAAAATAAAACAACATTGCGCCTTGCGCGAAAATATCTAGTGAAAATGGTCCATGACAATAAATATGCATTTAAGGGATATCAAGTTTTGAATGATTGAACTTTATGACTCGTGCACTGATCCAATGGTTGATATCATCGGGCGCACATTATTGTGATGGACCATTCTCACGAGATGTTTTCTTAGCTCTTGTCATTTTAGCTAAGAGTGCATTAGTATACTTTGATTTAAAACCTGTGTATGCAGGTCTTTTGGAGGATAGCAAATCAACAAGTTTCATGAGGACCCAAATACGTGTTGAATTGTTGAGCAATGCAAATATTATGGAGATACTTCTTATGTTTTCCGAGGGTTCAATCCTAGCTGATTACTTTTATCTTTCAAGTTACATGCATGAAATCTCGATGTTTCATAGTGGACAATCGACAAACTGTTCTCTCGCATGAAAAATATCATGATTCGAGTTTTATCCCATTAAAGATTAAAGAAAGTGAAGGTTTTAGGTAATTCTGTATTCGGTGATTATGTAGAATTGGGATATGACTATAGTCTACAGTCGCCCATATCACAAAGCAAGAGTGCTAATGAAGAGCAAGACTACAAGTCACAAGATACACATGGAATCACTAGCACTTGCTTAAAAATTAAAATGGATGCCCCCCTTAACTTATAATTTTAAAAAGGGGCTAAGTGCATGTTTTGCTTGTTTGATTCTTGTTTAGTTAGAGCAAATCCCATTTATTTATAATAACACAAGGAGCGCAGGGGTTTCAAACTTTGATACATTAATTAAGACCATACTGGGGATCATAAATTGTTTGTTCGTAAAGCATGAGCCGTAACCCTTTGGAGTCCGTAAGGGACACGGACCACTGCATCAATGGCACCTTCGATATTATCATTAAAAAAAATATATAGGTAGACCAACAAATTCTTTGATTGGGCTCAAGTTGACCATATGATGTCCAGTATAATCTACCGATTTAAGAGAATTTATTGTGCAAATTTAGCCCAACCAATCTATTCTTGTTGTTGATTATTTGTGTCGTTAATTCCATACTTCACAATTTAATTAGAGAGAGAATCTATAAATTGAACGGATTAAATGATAATGGGATCGTAGAAATAAAACAATGTTGCAAAGTATTATTGGGTAATGGGGAGGAGGAGCAAGCGAGGCAGCGGTTGGTCACATCACTTGCGGGGACCGCACCGCTGTATCCATATTGGGAGTACCAACCTCCATTTTACAAATATATTTAATTAATTTAAAGGGTTAATTGCCAATAGATTCTCTATAGTATCATCCAATTTTAACTAGATTCCCTCCAGTTTTATTTATGGTAATAGATTCCTATAGTATTGGTTCAGATGTAGATACATCCTCTTAGTAAACTTTTTCTACTCCTAAAAAAAATAATTTAGGGTCTATTCTTACCAATAGAATTATAGGGAGTATCTGTCTACTCCAATATTTTAAATAATTTTAAGAGTAAAAAAACATCACTTTGGGAGCCTATTCGCAAAAATAGAACTATATGGAGTCCATTTGTAATTGGGTGATACTACGAGGATCTGTTCTTAATTAACCCTTATTTAAATAGAAGGACGATTTTTACTAAAAACAAATAAATAAATAAATAAATAGACGAACGAGTAAAATATTATCGAAAATTACTATCAATCACTGTTATAAATAGCGGTAAATAGCCCCGCAATAGCGGTGCTCAGAGCGTTAGCGGTCCCTTCCCGCTACGCTATCGCCCAATAGCGATGACATATTGCAGAATATGCGCTTTCCCCCCGCAAAAGCAGCCAATAGCGCGTCATAGCGGTGAATAGCGGACAATTGCGCTCAAAATTTGCTTTTTGACCGCTATTTAAAAGCGGTTTGAGGTTTATTTTTTTAAAATTAAACCCGATCTGCAATCACTGCATTCCACCGCCTCCCGCGATTTTCGGTGTACTTTCGCCGCCTCCCATAGCCTCTGGCACCCCCTCAGCACTTCCTCTCACATCCTCTCGCCGTGAGCTCCTCCTAGTGCAGTCCTCTCACCGCTCAGCTCATCTTCTCGAAGATGACGACTCTTTGACTCCTCTTCTAGTCATCTTCGGTATTATGTAACGGTTACATGTCTATTTGATGTTTAGGATCTCTTTAAATCATCAAATATGCAATTTTAGATTTTCTAGATTTTTCTTTAATTTTTTTAAAAAATATTTATACATATTTAAATTAGGCCGCTATTTGTCGTTGCGTTTTTCACCGCTATTTTGCCGCAATAGCCCCAAATAGCCTTAGCGATGCCTCACCGCTACGCAACGCTATCTGCTATCGATAACATTGCTATCAATTAATTAACATTTTAGTTTCTAATGCACTCACAGGTAATCTTTTGTTCTACGAGGTTGAAGGTTCTGGATTGGTTTAGGAATATAGATTTACATTTGATGTGCATAAGCATTACAAGTTTCACAATGTTTATTAAAAGAGAAGTTGAAGATTAACGTGGCCATCTTTGTTATACTCTGTATTAATCTATCTGCTGTAGATTCAGTCAAATTCAAAACAAATACATTGACAATTGTATTAAAGTGCACTCTAATTGCATAAAATCAAATTGTGATTCATCAAATAGACAGCCCATTCACTGAGGTAACAACAGATGGAAAATAACGAGGAGGAAGTTGTTGAAAAGAGTGGAAAGGTCGGTAACTAGTGAGGTTAGAGAAAGAGAAGTCTACTGTATTTTTCTTGTTTTCTATTTGCTTTTTTATTCCTTTGGTGTTTGAATAATACAGGTGAGAGAGAGTGGTGAAAAATTATTGTTTCATAAAAAGCCAGAATGCCATTGTCTCCATCTGCGAAATATTTGAAACGACGCATTGTCCATTACAGTCCCACTTTCCTAAAAAAAATAAAAAAAAAATAAGAGAAAATGCTTTAAAATAAGGTAAACCTTTTGGGCTTTGTTATTTACTCGGGTCCATTCACTATCAGGCCCGCACGTTGCCAAACATCTTTTTTCCCTCTTTTTTATTAAATCAATATTTGTGTAGTACACTGTCATCATACACCTAAGAATACAAGAATGGAAATTTCTTTTTCTTTGTATCCTCTCCTGCTTTTATATATATATATATATATATATATATATATATATATATATATCATCATACACCTACGAATACAAGAATGGAAATTTCTTTTTCTTTGTATCCTCTCCTACTTTTATATATATATATATATATATATATATATATATATATATATATATATATATATATATATATATTGGTGTGGGGTCCAAGAGGGTGGGTGAACATCTGTGATCTATTGGTTGGATGAGTGAATATGAAAGAAAAAAAAAAAAAACTTGTGCAATTGTTTATGTTGCTGGGAAGAAACTTAGGTTTGTATAATGTTAATTTAAGATGGTATTTAACCAATTAACTTGCTTGTATTTGAGCCTTTCAAAGTTTGAAGCAACAAATTTAGTATTAGTTTTTCCCCAGGGGAGGATGGGTATAAAGAAATGGAGGGAGAGAGAGCTTTCCCTTGGTTGAGAGGCCACAAACTCCACCAAGGTCCAATAACAGGCTCAAGCAATAGAGAAAAGGAATAAAATAAAGAGAGGAGGAGAAAGAGAGAGGGAGCTAGATTGGATTCAATCCATCTTCAAGCTCTCTCCTCTGTTTTTTTTTTCTCCCCACCCTCTGAAGAATTTGTAATTTTAAGAGAGAAAAAAAATTACGCCTTTGACTCCTCATCATCTTCTTCCTCCAATCATTTTCAATACCCTGTTGCAAGTGATTCTCTATCTTGAAGCTTCTGTGTAGTCTCTCCAGGTTTTTCTTTTTACCCTGAGCCTACTTCACTTCTAAGCTTTGGGATGAGATTGTTCAACTGATCGTAACCCAGTGATTAAGATCTCATCTTTTCTGGCTATTGGTCAATCTCACAAATTTGGTCAACTGGGTTTTATTCCAAATCCCTTCCGCTCTCTCTGTTTCCGCTATAAAAGGCACTGAAACTATGATGATTGTGATCTTTGAGATCAATTAAATCCATTAGGAGGTAGCTTTCAGATGATGACAAGGTCAGAGATGGAAGTCCTATCCCCAGCTTCATCCTACTTGATGAACTCAAACTGGATTCTCGGTGAGAAGAGGAGTGGGAACTGGACTCAACAAGAGAACAAGATCTTTGAGAATGCTTTGGCGCACGTCGACAGCAAGACTCCCGATAGGTGGGAGATGGTAGCAGCCATGCTCCCTGGCAAGTCTGTCAGAGATGTCATTTCTCATTATCGCGATCTCGAAGAAGATGTGGGTCATATCGAAGCGGGTCTTATACCGTTCCCTGGTTACAGTTCGTCGTCGTTCACGTTGGATTGGGAGAGTGGATTTGATGGGATGATGAAGCAATCTTATTGTGTTGGTGGAAAGAGATCTGGTGGCAGGCTTTCTGATCAGGAGAGGAAGAAGGGAGTTCCTTGGACCGAGGAGGAACACAAGTATGTTTTCCATCTTACTTACTTTGATGTGATTTTGATTTTGATTTGTTCTTCAACTATTATCTGCACATAATTAGATGCTCTATATGTCATGAGTAGATTCATGTTTGTAAATTTAATGCAGAGATATCCATCATCTTTCAGATTACTGATCTTATGATGTCCGCCTACACTTGGTTATATTGATTTGTTGGTTGATTGCAGGCTGTTCCTAATGGGGCTTAAGAAGTATGGAAAGGGGGATTGGAGAAACATATCAAGGAATTTCGTGGTAACCAGGACTCCAACTCAAGTGGCTAGTCATGCCCAGAAGTATTTCATAAGGCTCAACTCAGGTGGTAAAGATAAGAGGAGAGCAAGTATACACGATATTACCACCGTCAACCTGCCAGACAACAGTCCTCCGTCCCCATCTCAGTCGAGTTCTGCACTTGCTCATGGAAGGTCAGATCAATTCTCAATGGTGGTTGATTCAGAGCAGCACAAAGAGTCGGCTACCGGCTTTAGTCCTTTGAAGCATGGCAATCCCTTCAGGCAACTGCCTTATGGTGTGGATCCTTATGGAATAAAATTGGAGGCTCAAACTCCACATAGAAGCACTCTCCAAGATTCTATGGTTGCTCATCGCGCTATGCTTATCTAGATGCAGCTAGATCTCCCTACCCTTGTAGAATATTGGGACTTTTCTATGGATGGAAGAATGATCAGGTCAGTTACATTAAGAATCTGAAGTTTGAGATGAGTAGGTATGCTATGTGCTATGACAATGTCAATATTGTGCTCGGAGATGCTAATGAGGGTTTTCGAACATGCATGTAACACCTTACTCTGCTGTCTAGAGAAATTTTTATAGAGATATCACTTATGTACATATTGCCATTTCATCTTAAAAACTCCGAGAATGCAGGTCTATAGCCTGGCATAGAGAAACTGCAATGTTGCTTTGTTTTTGCTAGCAGTATAAACAGTAGAGGAAGCCATAACTTGGGCGTGCATTTGGAGACTAAGATTCTAGTAGATCTGCAGTAAAGGTGTCAAAGGTTCAAATTTCGTACTCAAATGAAGAGAAAGAAGCAGTGAAGGTATTCAGCTTTTAAAATTATGAAGCTGGAATTATAAATCTATGTAGAATTAATGCAGATCACCAGTGCTGTTTTTCTAAGGGTATGATTAAAAAAAAAAAAAAAAGCCTGTATCAGTTATTTTGTTATCCAAGTTCTCTAATATGAGCTGATGTGTATGCTTATACGTCTGAGCAACAAAGAAATTACGAGAGAATATATGGCTTGTAGTTGAGTTTCTTATGTTAATCAGATTACATTGTTTGATGTATTCATTCATATATATGAAATGGCTGTAGCTTATTGACCCTAGCCCCCCAACTTCCATGAAATTTTGTTTTGACGTCATCCTCCCATGTGATTCCTCTTTGTACCGAACATTCAAGATCATATATCCTATTATTCACATCTGGTTTTAGGGTTTACTGTTACCCTTATATATACATAATAAAGTAACAAGTTGGCGAACAATCTATAGTTTTGCGATTGAAGATGCACACGAAGTTCTTGTATACCAAATGCGAGGCAGTTTATACTTCCAACCAATTAGCTTCGTTTAAAATGTCCGACTCATAGGGCACTCAAAGGAGATTTACTTCTGCAGTTTTGGGGTTGCTTTCATTTGATCAACCTTTTGGCTACATGAATAAGAGATTTATTCTTCAATATTTATATGTTTTAAACTTAGGAATGTGACCTGATCGTGACTCTGAAATCGACCACTTAATTTAGTTGGATCTGTGTATGAATTCCACTAACTCAGCATCTCATGCTTTAGACGTCTCCTTTCCCTGATTCCCTTCTTTTTTTCTTCTCTAGGGAGGTATCACTCCTCGTGATGCTGGGAGATCCTCTTTCTATGCACCACTAAAGACAATACAGAGACGCATAACATCTATATTCCTTCCGATGCCTATGGTTCCCTTATTCTTTGCAATCCCGAATTTCTTAAATCTACCACTTTATCCTACTTATGAAGAGATTTCCTTTTCTCTTTAGCTACTACATTTAGCTTGTAATGATCGTATTGTTATCACCTTACTAGGTGTCGACCTTTCTCATTAGGAGGAAAATCAATAGAGAGCTCTTTCTCAGGCTACGGCCTGAAAACAAAGAAGAAAAACAGGGAGCTCTTTCATCAATTCAAAGAAGCAGATTTGGTTGGTCTATCAACTCTTACGAGATAATAAATCACACAGTTTAGCTTACTATTCACTAAAAGAAAAAATGTAAAATTTAGCGTTAGCTAGTGATTGAAAGTCAGTGCCGTTTACTTTCAGCAGTCGATATCTTATGAAACCGTTTCCACCAATTGTCATAATTCTTGCACAAAACTGTATGGATACAGTCGACAAAAATGATTTACATTGCGAACCTGCCTTAGCTGTTATTGGTTACACTGGGTTTGGTTACACTGGGTTTGGATTAGTCGACAAAAATGAACTCTTATGAGATAATAATTGAAGCCCATCAAAGTGAATAGCGATTATTTAGGATTCAAGGAAGCGTAGAGCTAAGTGATAACCCCTGCTTTTTCGAAGGGTAAATACCCCAAAATAACGTAGCCTTTTCCTTTGGGAAGATACAGAAGCCTTTTTCTCCCAAGTTGCATTGCCAAAAGCACTTGGCTTCGACTTTATTCTCCCCTCTTTAGTCCCCTCCATTTTTTAAGTGGATTCTGATTTCGGACCACATATTCGGTCTCAGGGCTTCCCACTTTTAAACGTCATATCTTTCCTTTTCCCTCCATATTTTGATTCCATAAGCCCTTAAATGGGTTTTCGGTAACTTTCATGTCATTGGACAACTATTTAAAGCTTATAGTTTTTCCAAAGCGGAAATCTCTTTTAATCACTTTTAGAGCTCATGATTACGTACAGTAATCAGGGAGCGTGGGAGGAGATTAAGGATCGACAAGTATACAATCACTAAGCACTACCCAGGAGGCTATCATTAGGCATGGTATTCAATAAATTGTGACCAAGCAAAGTACGATGCGTAGTCATCCAGTCACGCTTTAAAGGCTACGCTAGCTAGAGATATTTATTCTTTCCCAATCGATTCCTTTGGAGCAACAGAACCATAGAAGATACCCGAGATTCATCAGCACCTATATTTTCTTTTTATTAGCATATATCTCTATCAGCAAACTCATAAACATTATGAATTCTGATCAGGGCATTAGGAAATGCTCCTCCTTCGATCACTTAATTGGTGTGGGTTTATGGGTACACAGAACTCCAACTCTATAACTGTAACCAAACCTCTTTCCAGTCTGGAATCAAATCCATTAAGATGGATGCATGGCTCGGTTTCATTTCTGACTTTGGGCGTGAGCCTGTAGGTTCCCTACTTTTAAAAACTGCCGCAGGTCTACTCGATTCTTTGTCTTTTCCGGCATCATATTTTAACTTTTTCTATCCTTTTCTTCTCAAGGAGGGCACTATAATTGGGTGATGCCCACAGAACAATATAATGGAAGAATGCAGATCAAATATTTCCAGGGTTTCCATGAATTCTCTATTTGTATCAATCCAATCAAGTACATGCCCACTACACATGGTGGGTAAGCTGTTGTTGGGATCTTATCGTCACATACATCATTTCTTGAAAGTTACCATAGATATTATGCGACTGATAGCTGTATAGTGATGAAAATAAAGCCTATAAATGGTCCTACCTTATGAAGAATTTATTGTGGGAATTATTTTACGTACCTTAATACTCTATAATAGAGAATCAGCTAATTCCTTTGTCCAGTTTGCAAATTTATACTTCAAAATCCTAGGCTGAGGGAGAACATAACTTTCATTAGAAAATTCTCCAGTGACACGAAATTTGGAAAATAGAAAAAGAAAGCAACATTATAAAGTCGCATGTCCTTTGCCATTCGAGGTCTTTTTTCTGAATGTTGTTTCACTTGCGATGCGATAAAGCTAAGGATACAAAAGTAACAACAACTATAGAAATTTCTCCTTATTTCACGTAGCACAACACAGGAGGAGGAAAAAAAAATGTTGATGCAGAAACATAAAGCTTTGTACTGATAAAAACTGAGAGGAAAAAAACTCAGGTCCCAATATCAAAACAATCTGTTAGGGCATCCCAATCATAATTCAGTTCTTTGAAGAACAATATACCTGTAAATTGCTTATATCACCATCATTAAATAGAATAATGTCTGTGATTGGTTCAGCTGTCCTATCAGCAATAAGAAGAACATATTTTTTTTTGCACATAATGATAGTAAGACCACACAAACAGAAACTATCATCCTGGTATGGCTGTTGTGGTGGCGGTGGTTCTGTTGTTTTCTTGAATTTGTAATTTAACTTCTTCTTCTTCTCCTACTCAATATGTGCCAATCTATATAAATACAGATGGGGCTGCATTCGCTCTGCTGCGCCTAAAACGAGCAAAACCGCGGTCCCTACGTATATTTAAAAAAGAAGAGAAGAGTGGCATCACTGTTAACTTCCCAAAGATGGATGCCAAAAAATGTCCACTTTCTTTCCAAAAGTATGATGTCCTCTTTCTGCAAGTTGCATAAGAAAATGCATCCACTAGTCCTCACTTTAGATGAAATTCACATGAACCATCTAATTTCTAATCGGTACAAAGCTCTCTTACAGTAGATCTTTGGATCTACCAGTTTAAACCTCCTTGGGCAAGAACATTAGAGGGCGCTTAACTGTTCAATGATACAATAATCTCTCCCAGAACTTGAGCGTATCAATTTAGACTGGTTGCAAATACATCATATAAGAGAGAATATTTCATTATTTCTGGATGTAATTGTATTAAAGTTTTTAGACTTAAACTACACAACTTTATTTGTTCATCAGACCCATTTTCAATCCGAATCCAAGGGGAAATAGAGGGTCATAGGACTGATGCCCTGCATTTAGTGGCAACTGACCAGTTGATCTGAACCAAGTAACAGGCAGCAGACCTTCAAAGTCATAATCTCCAAAAAGGACATCAGCGACACCACCTCCCTCACTGCCTGGTAGCCAAGCAGCAACCAGGGCTTCTATCTTGTCCACTAACTCTGGCTCAAGTACCAGAGGCCTTCCTGATATCGTGATCACAAGTGTCGGAATTTTGCTAGCTACAAGACTAATCATGTTGGAACCATTGAACGGGATATTAAGTTGAGATCTATCTCCCAAAAATTCTGCGTAGGCAACCTCTCCGACGACTACTATAGCAAATGAAAAATTTTGGTATGCAATTGTGGCTGTTGATGGATGTTCCTCGTAGACCACTTCTGCACTTTCTCCTACGGCTTCTTTGATGGCCTCCAAAATGGTTGTGCCTGCAAATGCAAATCGGCATAAGCTTCTATCTTACTCACATGAAAGTGAAGTTATGAACGCTGTTCATGATATGTTTTCCCAGAACATGGATTTTTTGTGCAAGATAAGATGTTTGAGCCTTCAATAGAAGCGTTCAAGCAGCCAAATTTCATGCACCTATCAAAATTATGTATTGGATTGTATGTTCATCAGAACTCTTAACTACAAGGAGTCTCCAGAAGAAAAATGACGAAACTGTAACGCTCAGTCAATTAAAAGCAGCCTGGATCTTGGAGGAAGGAAGATTGTGTTGCAGGGAACTATCCTAAAGAGAGAGCTTCTTCCAATAAAAGCTTGAATTACAGACTTCTCGCAGAAGCTTCCAGCTTTCCAAGAGTAGAATCAATAGACAAGAAATGATATCATCTATTGCATATGCTGTAGACAACCTTGGCGAGCAGTGTAGAACCCTTACCCATTAATTCAAAACTCAAGTGTATATCAAGCATTTGTTCAGGTGGCCTGGATTTTGGAAACAGGGTTGGGTATTATTACATTAAATCCAAGCGAAGTCCAAGATTGTCAATGGACCTAATTTCAAATGCAAAGCCAAACCTCTTACTATCAGCATGATGCACAACCCAGCCCATGCTCTGGTAGGCATAAGCAATTTATACCGATATTTACAAAAGGTGCTAAATGTGGCCCAAGAGAACATTAAGCCTGAGATATGTATGGGATTCTAAATCTGGGCGAAAAGTAGCCCGCAGCTGATGCTATATCTATTAACTAGTGATGATATGTAAGTCTGAGATGTGCATGGGACCAACAATCAAATGGAGATTGCTTCTTCATGTCCTTGATGATACATATGAAGTAACAAATTGCCACACCACCTACAGTTTCTGTAATTAATGATACATATGAAGTACTTGTATTCCAAATGCAGAGCTAGTTTATGCAGATCTGCAAGCATTCCTGGGACTAGTTTATCCAATGCTTCCAACCAATTAGTTTTGTCTAACATGTCTGAGTTATATAAGGCATTCCCTGATATCTACTTCTGCAGTTCTCAGTTTCTTTCAGTTGGTTAACCTTTTAATTCTGCAAATAGAGATGTTTATTCTTCAGTTTTATGTTTTAAATTTCTAATATGACCAGGTTGTCTGACATTGCTGAGTTAGTAATTGGACCTTTGAATCTAAATTCCACTAAACTAAACATCTTACACTTTAATATTATCTGCTTTCCTTGGTTCCCTTCGTTTTATTATTGTTAATCAATCTGTGATTCTGTATATGATATTCCCAAAGGAAAAAGAATATTTTAGTGTCAACAGAATCTATGACTTTATGATATCATCTCAAGCATACCGACAAAAAGCACAGAATTTGGGATGAGATTCATTCCAATTAAAATTTAAAAGCTATTTAGAAGGGACTAATGCAAAAGGAGACCATTATCATTACACATTTTAAAGCTACTTCTCTTTTGTATTTATCTATTTTCTCCTTCAAAATTATGATGAACAGTAGACTTGTCTACCTTGGAATGACTATGCTAATGAGCCAGGCAGCTAACAGTATCCAAGTATTCACATAGCCAATCAATGGCTTAAAGGAGACCACTTGCAAGAAAGGGCATGGTGAGAGGTTTTTATTTTATTTTATTATTATTAACCAATGTGTGTCATCTTTCCTTTCAATGAAGGGTACTAATAACACGACCATGTACAGGTTCACCATTGCAGAACACTGCATTGTATATGTATAATCTTAAAATAAGTGATTAAACAAGTAATTCTAAGCGAGCTCATCAATTTCAAAATTCATCAAGGAATTCCTTCTTAAAAATTTGTCTAAAGGTAAATAATCAGTAAACTGTACTATCTGATATTTCATAATATGAGAGAAAATAACTAAATATATAATAAAAATATGGAAAATATCCAACAAAAATCTGAAGTGCTTGAAAATATGATAAAAGTTGTGCAAGAAAAAAAAAAACACTTACCAACTGTTATTCTTCCGCTGCCTCCATACCATGTTATCGTCCAACCCCCACATTGATACCCAACATCATCTGCATGTCTTCCAGCAACAAGAATTCTTTTAGCATTTTTATCCAGAGGTAGAAATGGCTTTGCAGGATCCTTTCCATTTTTTAACAAAACCAATGATTTCCGAACAGCTTCACGTGCTAGCTCCCTGTGCTCCTGAAGATAATCATGATGTTTTAAAAGCACATGTTAGGTGGTCTAGTTTTCAAACAAACTACTAAATTTTATGTCTTACCTTCACAATATTCTATGCTATGAACTTCAGATGCAGACCAAAATCACAATTGGAAGATATCATGTGAATTGAATACTTAAACTAAAATTAGAAATCAAACTTTTCCAATCCCTGGTTACTATGAGCTGATTTGAACTGATATCACAGGGCTGGTTTGGATAAATTACCTTTCCCAATACCAAAAACTATAGAAGCATGGATGCATACTCTTAAAATTGAGCTAGTAACTTTTCTACAGAACTCCTGAAGGTTTCAATTCTTTTGAGATCGGTAATCTTCTATCTGTAAGATCACCACTTGAGAGTTCAAACGTATTGAGCTATGAGTTAATGGTACTAGCAGGTGGCAGTGGTAGTTTCTAAGAGAGTAAAAAAGTGTGATTTCGGTTGTTTGAACAAAAAAGGAAAAAGTTTAAGGACAAAGAAGACTTGTAGGAAATAGCACAAGCATACCTTGCAGCCAACTGTATTCAACAAAGATCGATCTGAAAAAGGCTTCTCGAACAATCCGGCAATAAATTTCACTCTTAAGATCCGCTCTACAGCATCATCGATCCTGGATATGGGTATCTCTCCTGATTCCACCAGATAAATCAAATCTTCTAGGAACTTATCATACCTGAAAGGCACCATTATCTGTAGACAAATGAAAAAGAAAAAACAATCTCAGCTACATTTTCGACAAAAACTGAAAATAGTGTTGAGGTTAAGATTTAGGCAGTTTGACTTTCTACCATATCGATTCCAGCATTTACTGAAGCAGAAATGCAAAAGCGATAGTTTGATCCATATGGCTTAGACAGCCTATCTATTCCTTCCCAATCTGATATCACAATTCCCTGTTGACAAAATTCTTCATCAGTAAGAGATAAATATTCACACTTTATTATATGCATTGTGATTGCCGGAAAGCTACGAGTACTTGCATTGCTTTTGAAATAAAGTTAAGTAGAATGTATCAAGATACTGCAGAAAGAAAATGAATGTTAACACAAACAACTAAACAAGCAAGCCTCAACCAACAACATGTAGGTTGAGGTTTTAACTTTCTTATTTGCAGATTGGACTCGAGATTTTCAGGCTTCTTAAATATCTATAACAAAGCCAAACGTAACAGCAAAATTGGGGGAAATTCTCAGTAAGTTAATACCTTGAAGCCCAACTTGCCCTTCAAGATATCTGTTATGAGATACCGATCAGAATGCAATGGTCTCCCATTCCAGCTGGAATAGGAAACCATAACCGTACAGACTCCCTGAGCAAGGCAGTCAGGATAAGGCCTCATATGTACTTGTTCCAACTCCTCAAAGCTACAGATAGTATTGCCTTCATTTATCCCTTTGTCTGTGCCTCCATCCCCAACAAAATGCTTGGCACATGCAATCACATTCTTACTGCAGTTAAGCAAGAAGCAGAAAAGGGTATATGTTGTGAATCACGATACAGTGGTTTGAAACACCATGGAAAATACTTTCTAAGATGACAAGGCGATGAAAGCATATCAAACTTGTACCTTCCTGCAAGAAAAGGGTATCCTACAGGATGCCCTTCAGGTGGGGATCCCTGCAGACCAGAAACAATAGGGGTCATCATCCGCACTATTTCTGGATCCTCACTATAACTCTCGTAGCATCTTCCCCATCTTGGATCCCTGCAAACCTGCAAAATCATGCACACATGACAATCAACATCCTGAACATCACAAATAGTAATTTTTTGTTTTTTTTGGGGATAATCCTGTTTAGTAGGAGCAACATTTGGGATTTAAAATACATCTTAGGAATTGTGCTTAAGAAGTTCGGATCATGCTTTCTCTTATTTAAGAAACCTCAAAGTAATTACTTACTTATATCAAAAGTATGCTCAAACAGTTATTCGATGTTGTTTGGAAAATAAGCTGTCTGGGCAAAGCATTACAGCTCCAACAGTCCTAATTGAAACTGAATGTCAGAAAAGCATCTAATCTTCAAGATGTAGACGACCAAATGCACAGTAATCTTTAGGGTCAATTATCCAAAAAAGTTTATAATGTATCTGAATTGTTGCAGTCTAATAAAGCTAGGTTTAGGTCACAATTTTGTCATATCCATACATGCAACATCAAAGTGTGAAGAATCCAATCCAAATTCTTCGATCTCTGGTAACAAAAACCTAAGTTTTCTGCAAATCGAAGGATAACATGCCGCAAAAAAAAAAAATCAAGGGAAAAAACAAATAATAATAAAAGAAGGGGAACAAGTCAACCAACCGCAACACAAGGGGCAAAAGTGTAGTGAATGCCACTTGCCCTCACTTCCAAGGCGGTGGCCGCTCCGATCCTTCGAGCCAATTCCCCGTCTCTACGAATTGAAGTCAGATGTATCAAAATTCACACCGGCAGTTGAAATGTACATAACCGCAACAAAACAAATTAAAAAAAAAAAACAAACCTTGTCGCTCCGAGACCGACGTTGTGAGGGAAAATGGTAGCGCCGTAGAGGTTGTTGTGGCCGTGGACGGCGTCGGAGCCGTAGATGATCGGGATCCCGAGGCGGGAGGAGAGGGCCCACCTCTGCATCTGGTCCACCATGTCGGCCCAATCCTCTGCCGACGCGCGGTCCTTGGGGGCGCTGCCGCCGGCGTTGAGGACGCTTCCGATGGCCAGCTCGGAGAGGGAGGCGGGAGAGGTGGAGACCCGCTCGATCTGGGCCATTTGGGCCGCCTTCTCGCTGAGGGTCATGCGGGAGAGGAGGTCTTGGATCCTGGATTCTACTGGACACCTGGGATCTCTGTATACCTCCTCCTCTTTGTTGTTGTTGCCGCTGCTGCTGCCCGCCATGGTAACCGAAGACGAGAAGTTTCCCCTTTGATTTTGTACCCAAATTCATTCCCAATGGATTGGAGTCGGAAATAATTGGTGCCTTAACTACTACGCGACAAACAAATACAACAAACAATCCCCTTATTAAAAGTAAAGACATTTTGCTGACCTCACCTGGTAAAAATGAGAGCTTCTTTTTCACTTGCTTTAGTCTTACGCCGCTATCACGAAGTAAGTAGTGACAAATTTAAAATAAAAATAAAATCAAATCAAATCCTAGTCTCATTATGCAATTGTTTTCATAACGACATTACTAAGTAATTCACAGAAAATATGTGTAATCCTAATGATACATATTCACCAAAAATTTGCAAACAGACATGTAGCGCGCAACATAAGAAGCATCACCCTAACTATGGCAACCCAACCAAGATGCAAAGCTCCAGTTACAGCAAGTACCGTCGTTATGGCTGTATTACAATATCAGTTGCATGACAATGAGAAGAATCAAATATACATTAAGAATCCAATTTATTCTCCTTTCGTGGTGGATGAAATGTCCGAACCGTCTACACTTTTGGAACACAGAAACCTCCATAGCATCGGAAACTCATGAACTATCAACCAAGGACACCATGTTTTTCGATATCACAAAGCGTACGCTCCATACGCCCAAAGCCAGCCAGAATAACTGAACAAAGAAAGCAAACAAAAAAAATATAAATATGACAATAGACATTTGAAATGTAGACAAAACCAAATCATAAGAATCATAAGAAAAATAACGAGCGATTAAACCTGGCACACACAACAGATCTGAAATGGCAAAAAAAAACTTCAACGCCACCTGAAACAGAAAGTTGACAAGGCCAGGAAGTCACCACAATGCATCAAAAGAATGAATGCATCCGTTAATCACTAATAGACTTTTAAATTTCTGAAAGAAGGTTAACCTTATTACATGACAGCAGCACAGCAAATTGTCAAAATGATGACAGCAAGCTAATATACACAAAGTAAAGCAGTTACACACAGAAAAAAGGGGGATAAAAACGCGATAGAGGAAAAATGGCAGAAGAGTTTCAGTATATACACTCATGCTGGATTTAGAGGAATCACAGTATCTGGACAGTCCATCCTCCTTCCTGCGAGAGAATAGTATGCGAGTATCTGAGCTGGATTTTCAACTTGCTCACTGCCATCCTCGATACAACTATTCACTCGTCTTGGAGGAATGAACTCTATGTTCCAGAAGGGACGGACCATCGCCAGAAGATCATTACCATTTGGGGAGGCATTGTAACCCTGAACCCATAAATATCTCAAAGAACCTAACTGCAGTGCAGCAAGGGCCAAAGCACGCTCACTGAAGCAGCAGCCTCTAAGCTCCAGCTTCTGCAGTTTTGGACAGCCTCTTGAGAACTGTAGAAGCCCAAAATCAGACTCCCCAACATGACCTAACAACATCCATCTAACATTGCTGCTGTATTGACCAATATAACCAAGACCCACGTCTGTGAGGCCACCAGGTCTCAGATAAAGAGCAAACCTCCTTAGCTTTGCGCAACCTTGTAAAAGAGCACGAACCCCGCTGTCAAGAGGCAGTTCTGTTATCCTTTCTTCTCTATCAAGTAATACGAGCCTAAAGTCGCACATGTTTTTGCTGTGAGTGCCAATAGCTTCCAAAGCAGAATTCGTGATATCAGAAGCATATACAGCCAGGTACTCTAGGTCCGGGCAGCCTTGGGCAACTGCAGAGAGCCCTCTATGTGAAACTGTTCCCTGTTCGTCCTCCAGGCCTTGTTCGTCTTCCCCCCGCTCAATTCTCAGCCTTTTAAGTCTCCTACATGTCTGAGCAACAACTTCTAATCCTCGGTCTCCAATCACATTCCTCACCTATAACACAAATTTAAACCAATCAGCAATCATGAGAAGGTCCAGGTTTTCCAGTTAAGCTATAATAATATAGTCAACTAGCAGTATAACTCTATTTACGAGGTACCTCCAAAATCTCTAAATTGGGACATCGTTGAATCAGCTCACAGTGATCCTCGGTACTGAGAAATGTATATTGCAGGTCAAGTTTCTTCAGTGAGGCAGCAAACGGAAATATGATTTGCATCTCATTTGTTCCCATAAAGCTGAGACCCAAGCGGCAAAGATTTGGAGGAAATCTGACCCTCTCATATTTGTTGATTTCTCCTATTTGATCATCAAAAGAGCCCCCACCAAACTCCTCAAGTGCTATTGCAGCACGGAAGAACCCGACCAGATGGGCGATATCACATTCGGAAATTTTTAAGGAAATCAACAATCTGCAGTTCCTGGCAATTAACTCGAGGTCCTGCCATGAGACGCTCAGATCTGTCATGTAAAAGTTTAAAGTTTCAAGAACGGAATTATTAATGGCTAGCTCATGGAGCCATTGGCCTTCCTCCTCAGTTATGGCGCTTTCTTCCAAGAACAAGGTTCTAAGGCACCTGCGAAAAGTACACGGACAGATTGGTGAACTTCATCAACAAATAGTTCTCTGAACCAATAACAAAAGCTTTCTTTAGAAGGAAAATATGCCATCAAAAGGGCAGCATATGAACACCCCTTTGTTCGGTTTAACTGTCAATAAGACTTCATTACAACCCATCACAGCATTAACAAAATACCAGAAAAATAACTGATGAGTATGTCCGTTCAAACCTTTTTTGTACTAAAAGTAAAATTAGTTTTAGGGCCACCATACAGTAAGAATTTCTCAAAATTATTTTTGCTATCGCAAACTAAGAACCCAAGTCAACCAGTTCCAATGAATCTAGTCCCTGTGTGTAGGGTATGCATTAAGTATTCCCTTCATTCCATTACAGAGCTAATTACAGAGCTTGGGATGACAGACGTAGATCAAAGTTATTTGGGTAAATCCCACAGGAGTTAGAAACAGGACCAGAAAAGTTCCAGAAAACCTCAAATTGATTTGGTTCTATTTTCGTTATATTTAGCAAAAAAGAGACCTGAGAAATTGAGTCAATATTTTTTCTTCAAACTCGTGTTATGATTAGCCCTTCTTAATCAATTAAGAATTAGGATCTAGTTGTGTTCTGAAAGGTCTCAGATTCAAGACTTGACTATTGGCTTCATTTTAAAAACCAATTAAGGATTTTTAACTAATTAATTTATCCTAATTTCTTTTAACAAGGATTAATTATAACTGAACTGTAATCTGATGGCATTCCTTTTGAAGGAGAAACTACAGGGCAGTGAAGTCACACAATATGAGTGAAAAAGCTTTCTAGAGATCTTCTAAATTCATCAAAGTTTTCACAAAAAATGGTAGCTCAATTTTCATTTTTGCAATAAGATATGTTGATGTAATGATCAGAGTGGTAAAAAAGTTTTAAAAGGTACAAAAGTAATCCCAAGACTTCCAAACAAGAAATCAAATAAATTTTTCTTTTTTTTTCCCCTCCAATTTTTCTCTTCTTTACCTGTGTCAGGCTCTCTCATGTCTTGATGGATATCCAGATGAGGACACCTTCCTATGTTGGTTATCTTTTTCTTTCTCAACTGACTCTTGTTCCTTTTTTAGTCTTCTTCATGCCTATCCTCAAACTTCTGTTTAAGATTTTATCACAAGCCTCTTCATGCCTCGCATTTTACTCAGCAAATAAAGGCAAAGGAGGAAAAAATGGTATAGGGGATATTCAAATTTGTTTTCTTTTGCCCGACACAAAGATTTTGCTATGGGTATTTTTTAGATTGAACTCAATATCATATTTGATTGAAACAAATCTGGAATTTAGATACATACATTCTTGGGGCGAAATGAATTAATTTAGAGAAAGAGAATTTGAGTCTGAATCTTTCGAACTTTAACTTTAATGTATCAAAATAATTTACTTAGATATAACCAATATTCGTATTTGATCATTGTGTCAAGTATAACGGATGCTTTACCACCAAACATATTCATACTCATAATACAATCTACACAATGAGAGAAATGACTAGAATGTGCAACTAGACAATGTTGCACGCACACAAGTACTAGATATGGACACAACGTGTCAATATGTAGCAAATTCTTAAAAATATGGCTGATATATGTATAGTGTCTTGGCTCATGTCTCAACATGACTTCACACTGAAGATGTCTGTGCTAACAGAATATGATAAAACACACAAAAGACATCTAATTGAATAAGTCAATATAATGAATAGACAGTAGAACGGTTAAAAAATCAAACGAATTACAGCAGTAGCAGATCCCAGCTCTCAAGGAAATGGAACAGAATCGAATACCTGCAGGAACGAGCAACGAGGACGAGGCCGTGGGTGGAGAAACCCGTGCACTTATCGAGCTTGAGGGAATGGAGCATGTGGCCCCGGCCTCGGACCAGAACAGCGATATCCTCGTCCTTGACGACCATCCTCCGAAAATGGATGGCCTTGAGGCACAAGAAGGAGTCGGCGATCTCAGTGGCCCAGGGGGCGGCGTAGCCTCCCCAGTCCTCGGGAATGATGTTGTTGAACATGGAAGCCCTAGGCTTGCCCTTGAGCTTGAGCGACTCGAGGCGAGGGAATCGCTGGCGGAGGCGATCGGGGCTGGCCGAGTAGCAGAGGGCGATGGTGATGTGCTTGCGGGTGATGGCGTCGATCTGGTACCACTTCTTGCAGACGACGGAGATGGCGTCGCGGTCCCACGGGTCGTCGATGTAGCTCATCACGCACTCCAGGGCCACGTCCGAGATTCCGCCGGCGAAGCTCGTCGATCTTGTCAGGCTGCGGGGGTCCATGGCGGCGGCAGATCTGATGTCCAAGAGAAGAGAAGAGTAGAATAGAAAGATAGAAAGAAACCCTAGCTAGCTAGCTACTAGGGTTTTGAGGGGAGACCCCGTAGATCTGGGGAGATCTCGAGGGGGAAGCAGGTGGAGGAGGCTATTGACTGGGGGCTGAGCTTTTGGGGAAGCATCAGCCTTGAATCCAGCTGCTGCCGCTGCTGATGCTCTGAGACCTCAGAAAAAGGGAGAGAGAGAGAGAGAGGGGAAAGTAGTGGAAAGAAATGAGGTAATAATTAAATGGAATAAAGATGATAATAATAATAATAATAAGGTCGTTATCTCCGGATATTAAATTCTTAATCTCATTTATTCGTTTTGTAATAGGTGCGCTCTACTAATGTTGTTGTCCACCATCGATTGGGTTAAACATTTAACTGACGAGGAACTATTAGCTGAAAAAGTAAATGAAAAAAAAATTACTACATAAATAAATGTTACTTTTGTACGCAAATATTTTCTACTTGTTTAGATTCTATTGTCTCCCCTTTATGGAGGTTGTTTGGCAGTGGCACCAAGTAATGATTTTGTCCCGTATGAACCGTGATACGCGAAAGAGAGTTCTCGTAAAATAAATAAAGTCGAGAAGTTAATATCACGCGTGTGTATATATATAAATATATACTAGATTTTATGCACGTGCATTCCACGTGGTTAAATATCATGATTAATTATTTTTAGTTTATTTTCTTATTAAAATTTGTTCCTCGGTTATATTTTGATAGTTTTTGCTCACTTATGTCTCTAAACTTTAGCATTGTGATTATTTATTTTCTTTGATGTTTGTTTGAATAAGCTACACCCAATTTAAATTTTCATGTTGATAATTAAATTGTCAGGAAACAAATGTAATCCGAAGCCAATTTAAATTTTCATGTTAATTGGACCAACATGAAATCAAGCTTGACTGAGAAAATATAGCTACCGCAAAAGTAAAAACACTTGAAAAATAGCATTATAAAAGGAAGATGAATAATAAAACCAATAAATCAAGATGATTGATTTAAAGTGGGCTAAAATGATTGAAAAGAGTTTATAAACAAAATCATAAATAAAAGATTAATGATAACTCTAGTACACTTTTATATGATAAAAGCATCTGCATAAGCATATAAAAGTACTAAAATGTTTACGAAAATCTCTTATAAAGATTCCTAAGTTTATTCAAAAAATTAAATTATTCTATAATAATTCGAAAACATTGTCTTTTATTACTTTTATTTTATTTTTTTTATTGAGTCAAGATCAATCTCTTCATCCTTATCTTTTTCCTGGGTAATTCTAGAGTAGTGTGTTCATTGTCTACATCGATTGTGATATCAGGCTGGTGCTGAATTTCTTGTATTGTTATCTTTCCATGAGCTCATTCATCTTTTATCTTCTCGTCTAACTTCACAAAGAAGTTGAATGTATTTCCGATGTTCAATACAAACTTCTAAAAATACGGACTTTGATTTTTTTTTTTTCCAATGAGAATAAATGTTAATTTCATATATATGAAATTTTTTATGTTTTTAATTTATTACTTAAATAAGGTTAGGAGTTGCCTCTTTTTTCTATGCAATGAATTTTTCTGCTGTGCATCGAATAAGAGTTTCTGCTGCGTCAATAGTGTTACATTTGCTCTATCTGTGTCATTTTCCACGATTATTTGAATTAAATACTTGCATTTTTTATTGTCAATTTGCTTTAGGTTATAATGTTAATATTTAATTTTGATATATTTATTTCATGAAGAAGGGATATTACTTAACATTAGTACTACGTCATCGGCGATTCTACAACATTTATCATTTAGACACTCATTATTAGCATCTCTGTCCACCTTCTTGTTGTAGCCTTTACAAACATAGAACCATGGTTCGACTCTATTATAAATGGTAGTTATTTTTACCTTAAAGGTGCAATAGCGTGTTTGTATATTGGTAAATTATTATTAGGTTTAATTGTATGAATTTTAGAATAGGTATTCTAAGATCATACATCTTTTGAATATTGTGATGGTTGCATATATCTGTAATTTAAATTTCTGTTATATTTATAAAGAGCCTTAACGGAGATGCTTTTGTCTTGGCAGCTTATTCTGAATGAGCCCTGCATATTAGCTTTAAAATATAATATTTTTTTATTATGTTATATGGATATTTACTTGGTTTACTTACTATTCTCTTATTTATTTAGTAAGTTTTATTTTTGGGTTGATATATATTATTGACATAAATTATGATGACATGCATATCTCCTCTATAAATTTAAGACGGATATAAGGTGAATTTTACATTTAATGGCCTTTAATAAAAATTTTAGTAATGAGATATGTTACCTTCATATTTAGAGATCTTAAAACTAATAGTGCTATTACAACATTATCTTTGATCATGTCTTCAAAAATTGATCATTCATTATTAATCATATCCCCAAATAAAGTCACACGCAGGTCATGACATCAGATAGGAAAAAGAAAAAGAGCAATTTTATATGTTTTATGACGCAGAGTCATGACATACTAATTTTTCTTGTATCTTCCATAAAAATATGTTTTAAATTGGGACAAAGTCCATATGTTCTTCAAGGGAACTTAGTCGGTGCTTTTCGATGCATATGCTTTATTTTAATATCAATTAAAGTGATTCATGGACGTTTTGAATTTTGGGTTTATTTCCTTCATTTTTCCATTTGAAATGGAAACAACTTTATTCTTTTAAAGGATATCTCTGAACTTTTTGATAGTTATTCTATAGATAAATCTTTGTATTTTTAACCTATAAATATTATTAACATCAGAAATTAATGTTTATAAATTATAGTCGATTAATGCTAAGCTATTAAATTATAGTCTTTTATCAGTTTTATGTGTTTTAGTCTTCAATCAATTAATGGTACTTATGTATTTTGCTGCTCCAACTTGTTAGTAAAATTATATGTAGTTACTTTAATTTATACAATGACGTTAAGTTTTAATTTACAATATATTTTTAAATTTTTATTCCTTAACTGAATGTTTTAATCTATTGTTATTGTTAGTTTTACCAAAGATCAACTTAGACTACTTTTAGATTCGAAAGGGATAGTAAACCATAAATTGGAAGTTAAATTTATATAGCTTAAAGAAAAATATCAAACGATTACTCTCTTTTTTTGCCAAGTTTTGAAATTTTAGCTATTTTTTGTGATTTTCAACTTTTGAGAGTGTGTTTTGTAATTTTAAAACTTGAGAGCATTTTTAAAATTTTAAATTTTAAGTTGGTGCTTGTAATTTTCATATTTTATATGTTGGTGGTATGTTTTCAAATGTCAAGATATTCAGAGAACTCTGAAATTTTGAGGGTGTTTTTATAATTATTGAAACTTTGAGTTGTTTTTACAAAATTTAAATTTTTAGTGGTTTGTTGATAATTTCAGATTTGATGTGGACTGGTTATATGTTTTAAAATTTTAGGGTTTTTATGATTTTTTCACTTTTTAGGGAGTTTTTTGTAATATTTATAACTTTGAGGTTATCTTTTACAAATTTTAAATTTTCAGGTGCTTTTTATAATTTAAACTTTTGAGGGTGTTTCTACAATTCTTAAAATGTTGAAGGTGTTATTTGTAAATTTTAAATTCTTCAGAGGTTCTTGTTAATTTTATATTTCATGTTTGTTATTTTAAGTTTTGAAATGTCGAGATGTTTTGTGTAATTTTAAACTTTTGAGGGTATCTTAGCAATTTTTGAAAAAATTTTATTTTTGTTTTGTAATACTTCATGTATTATAGTATATTAGCTACGTATGATTACTTTACCTTAACTAACTAATACCGTGCAGTTGTTTCATATATTTTATTAATCTTATGTTTTAAATTGTTGAGCTATAGGTAGTTCACGAGTATTAGGATAGGATATAATTATGATTAGGATAGATTAAGATTTCATATATTTTATTAATCTTATTTTTAAAATTATTGAGCTATAGGTAGTTCATAGGGTATTAGGATATGATATAATTATGATTAGGATATAGATTAAGATTTAAATGAAATATTCAAAATAGTGAAGGGTAATATTGACCATGAAAAGATTTTCTCAAACTCATATATATATATATATATATATATATATATATATATATATATATATATATATATATATATATATATATATATATATATATATATATATATATATATATATATATATATATATATATATATATATATGTACTAGTTTTTATGCACGTGCAATGCACGTGGTTAAATATCAAAATAATATAATTATTTATTTGATTCATTACTATAAATAAGTTAAATTCACTTTGAATTAAAAATGTAAAATTGAATTATTAGATTTGCTATAATTTTATTTAAACATTATAAAAGAATTGATGTAATGGATTTTTAAGCACATAAAAAATGTATTGAAAAAAAGATTAAATAGAATTGAACAACACATTTGGACATTATAAGCTCATGTTTTATTATAAACAATCTCAACAGCAATCATAAAAAAGTACTATAAACATGATATATAAACAATCTTAACACACCACATAAAGATCACACTCAAATAAATAAAAAGATAAAAACTAAAGGTTAAAGGTAACTAAAATATATTTTATGTGATAAAAATAATCACATAAGCATACAAAAGTACTAATAATTTTGCATGAAAATCCCTATTAAAATTCCTAACTCTACTAAAAAATTAAGTTATGATATAAAATGTTCAAAAATATTATCCTTTATTCTTTTTGTTTCATATTTTAATTGAGCCGAGATCAATCTTTCTCTATCTTTATCTTTTTCCTGGGCAATTCTAAAATAGCGTCTTCATCATCTACGTCGATTGTCATATCAAGTTGGAGTTGGATTTCCTGTGCTATTATATTTTCTTCGCCTCGTTCATCTTTTGTCTTCTCATCTAACTTCACTAGAAATTTGAACGTCTTTCTAATGTTCAACACAAATTTGTGGAAATATGGACTATGATTATTTTTCTGTTTCAATGAGAATAAAGGTTAATTTCATATATATATGAAATTTTTTATTTTCTAATTTATTACTTGAATAGAGTTAGGAATTACCTCTTCTTTGTCTATAATGAATTCTTCTGTTGTGCATCCAATAAGAGTTTCTGCTGCATCAAACAGTGTTACCTTTGCATTGTCTGTGCCATTTTCCACGAGAATCTTAACTACATACCTGTAGTTTTCATTGTTGATTTCTAGATATATGTTAATATTGTATTTTAATATTTTCATGTCATAAAAAAAGATATATTACTTAACCTTAGTACTGAGTCATCAGCGATTCTGCAGTATTTATCATTCAGACACTCTTTATTAACATCTTTATTTACCTTCTTGTTGCAGCCTTTACAAGAATAGAATCATGGCTCGAGTCTATTTAGAATGGTAGTTATCTTTGCCTTAAATGTGCAATAGCGTGCCTGTATATTAGCAAAACTTAGTTAGGTTTAACTGTGTTAATAAGAATAAGTTTCTAATATTGTACCTGTATCAAATTCTGTGATGTATGCATAATATCACTAATTTGAATTTCTTTTGCATTTATAAAGAGTGTTGATGGAGATCCTTTTATTTTTGCCGCTTCTTCTAAATGAGACATGTATATTAGATTAAAATATAATACTATTTCATTATTGGGTTATATGAAAGTTTGCTTGTTCTACTTACCATTCCGTTAATTCTTTACCTAGTTGTATTTTTGGGTTGATACAAATTGTTGATATAATTTGCAATGATATGCTTCTCTCCCTGCAAAATGAGATAATCATAAGATGAAATTTATGTTTAGCCATCTTTAATAAGAATTCACAATTAAATATATACATTTAAATATAGAGATCTTAAAATCTGATAATGCTATTATAGGCTTATCGTTGATTTTGGCTTCAAGAATTGATCCTTCGTTTGTAGCCAAATCCCCAAATAAAGTTGCGCGCATAGTCATTCCACTGTATATGAAAAAAAAAGAATGTCAATCTTATTTTTTTCTTACGATATTGAAAATAAGTATCATTAATATACCTTTTATCCATTATCGTGATTTCCCTCCTATTATCTTTTTTGTGATGTCTCGTAAGTGTTTGGGTCGAAAGTTGATTCCTTTTGTAAAACTTGAGAAAATTACACTTTTGGTTCTCAGTTACAAAGAAATTAAATAACTCTCTCACAAACTCGAACAAAAGACGCTACAAGTGTAGATCTCCTATTTTCGTGGGACTTTGCCTGTGCCGGGGACGCGTAATCCGTGGACCACCGAGCAGCGATCGTCGAATCGACGGGGTTTAGTTGATGCTTCGCAAAGGAAACAAGAACTTCAAAGAAATATCTTAGCAAGGTAAGATATCTACTCTTCTCAAGAATAAGTCAAAGCTTAAACTCGAGGAATCTCCGTGTGGATCGTGTTCTTGAACTCCGGGCTTCGGATCTCGATTGCCCTTTCGATAGCCGACCCCCGCCCAAGTGGGCGTAGGAGGGTATTTATAGTCTTTGGGAAGCGTGCCTTCGAAGAAACACAAGTGTCATAAGTGCTCCACATTTGCGATTAAGCCTTCGGTACCCTCAGCCTTATTTTACCAGTGGCCGTTAGCTACCTATGCGGCGAAGCGGTATAAATGCCACCATCGGCGAGGCGATGTCGATCCCTCCATTTGTTGTAACGGTTTCCCCGCTTTTAGGCACGATTAAATGCCCTAGAATCACGCCTAGTGGTATCTTCGCGTGTAACCGCACATTAAAGTATTTGAACGTCTCTGCTGATAAAGTCAAGTGGGCCCCACCGGCATTGATTTAAACCCTTCAAGAGCTCGTTTCAAGTATTCGGGTGTCGCCTTTGGCGAGCACAAATAAGTGTCTCGCTAGATGCGAGACACATCAAGGTGTCTCGCTTCGTGGCGAGACACAATCTTCTCATGTGTTGACTTCTTGAGATTTCGACGACGTTGTCCTTCGATCTTCTCGTAATTTAGTCACATTTGAGGTTCTTCAGCAATTTTTGATGCCTACAGTAAGATAGTTGATCACCGGCTATACGTTAGTTGTTACTCCAAGAACATCTGCAAGTAATTTTATAATAAGTTTATGATTCCATAAATTAAGGGCTCATTTTGTATTGAAGATTAAAGTATGAAATTTATAAGTACTTACTAATTTCTGTTGCATCTTCCATGGAAAATGCTTCTTCAATTGGGACAAAGTTGTTCAATATGTTCTTCAAGTGGATATCGGTTGGTGCTTCTTTGATAGATATGTCTTTTGTTAATACTAATTCAAGTGACTTGTGGACACTTGGAAAATTTGGGTTTTTTCCTTTCACTTCTCCATTTGAAATAAAAATAATTTGGTTCTTTTGAAGCATATCTCTAAACTTTTCGATAGTCTCTCCGTAAGCAACTCCTGCATTTTATTACCTTGCAAATATTATTAACATTAGAGATTAATGGTTGTAAAATGTAATTAATTAATACTAAGCTATATATTATATTTTAATTAGTTATATATAAACGTAAAAACTACACAAAAGGTATTCGAAAGTTATTAGGGTTTTAGTGTAATTTACCCAATAGATATTGAGGTTTAGCAATATTTAGATAATCGATGGTAGCGTTGTGCAAGTAATATAACATAAAGAATATTCTTATTTTACCTTAGCGTCAATGAAAATTAGCTTTAGTAATTTCCCTGATCTTTTCTCATTACTGAAAGTGGCATCTGCACTTCGAAGAAATATAACATGAATGGTCCATTCTTACTGAAATTAAATTAAACTATTTGGATGTGTAGAAGACTTATTTGGATGTTATATTTTAATTGATGGCACAAACTTATTGATCGCAGTTCATATGTTAGTGGCGATTGAAAACGTACATAAATTTTGTCTATGTTCCTTGATGCATACTACTCAGCTCATATAGTTGACAAAAGCAAAGATATATAAACAATGAATCAGAAAGATAGCATCAAAAAAATTAAAAAAAAGTGACATTTATCCTTAATTTTGCATGTATGAACAAAGTCAGTCTGGACATTATTATGAGGGTAAATTTTAGGTAACCCGCTCAAGATTAGTTTATTATTATATAACCCTCAAAACTTTATAAGTGTTACTTAGACCTCCCTGGAGTTTGGGGCTTATCACAAAACTTCCCAGATATTTTCAGGTTTTTTTAACATTACCCCATGTTGCGTGAACCCCAACTATTTCAGATATCTCGATTTTCAACATTTTAGTTCGGAAAAATCCTAAACTTTCAACATTATGCATAGAACTCCTCCAAACTTTCAACATTATGCATAGAACTCCTCCAAACTTTCAACATTATGCATAGAACTCCTCCAAACTTTCAACATTATGCATAGAACTCCTCCAAACTTTCAACATTATGCATAGAACTCCTCCAAACTTTCAACATTATGCATAGAACTCCTCCAAACTTTCAACATTATGCATAGAACTCCTCCAAACTTTCAACATTATGCATAGAACTCCTCCAAACTTTCAACATTATGCATAGAACTCCTCCAAACTTTCAACATTATGCATAGAACTCCTCCAAACTTTCAACATTATGCATAGAACTCCTCCAAACTTTCAACATTATGCATAGAACTCCTCCAAACTTTCAACATTATGCATAGAACTCCTCCAAACTTTCAACATTATGCATAGAACTCCTCCAAACTTTCAACATTATGCATAGAACTCCTCCAAACTTTCAACATTATGCATAGAACTCCTCCAAACTTTATAAGTGTTACTTAGACCTCCACGGAGTTTGGGGCTTATCACAAAACTTCCCGGATATTTTCGTGTTTTTAACATTACCCCATGTTGCGTGAACCCCAACTATTTCAAAGATATCTCCGATTTTCAACATTTTAGTTCGGAAAAATCCTAAACTTTCAACATTATGCATAGAACTCCTCCAAACTTTCAACATTATTTTTAGAAGACCCCATGAACTTTTAATAATTTAGAAACCCTCGCAATACTGTTAGGGCTTATGTTGATAAGGTTTCATTCTTATAATTGCCCTATTTGTGGACCTTCCACCTTCAATTAAACCATTAATACTGTATCAATTAAACCATTTATAATATCATGATTAAACATCAAAATACCACAATAGAAAATTTATGTCATACAGACCAAAACCTCAAAATTTAATTGTACATTAAGAAGAAAAAGTGACCTTTATCCTTAATTTTGCATGTATGAACAAAGTCAATAAGATTTTATAAGCAATAATTGAATAAAAAGTCATCATTGAATAAAAAAAAGAGAGAGATGAAGACCGAACCTTTGAGAGAGAACAGTGGATTTGGTGAGAGAAGAAAGTGGATTTGGTGCTTTATTTATACCCCAACAGTCCTATTGCTATGATAAGAATTAGGTTATAATAAGAATTCAAAATTTGATTAGGATTAGGATTAGAATAATTAGGATAGATTAATTATTAAAATATAATATCCAAAGAAAAGATATATTTTACCATCCTAATTATATAATATCAATGTATTAATTTGGGATAAGAATTCACATTAATTTGGGATAAGAATTCATGTTTGAGCATTATCTTTAAGAGTTCTTTGCCCATTAAGAACCAATCAAATTCCAACTTGGAGAGGCATCATGATATCAAGTTTCTTCCGTTTTCATTCCAATGAAACCTCATCCTGGTAGGTATCAATCAGGATAGATATATTAGTTTAATAAGAATTCGGTTAATAGATATATTTTACCATCCTAATTATATAATATCACATGTTAATTAAGGATAGATATATATTAGTTTAAACTTTTAGTAGTTTATCAAGAATTACAATTAGGATATTTAAAGTAGGTGTTGGTACCCCAAAAAGATTTTTTATTAATCCCTGTATGAAAATCGACACGAACCCAATCTCATGCCAAAGTAAGCGAACTTCGGGGCGAAGGGATCTCTCGCTCACAAGTGTTCGGCTACTACGCAGATGCTCCGCTACAAGGTCACTCTCGTTGCTACAAGAGACCGACCGCTACAAGAATCGAGTGCTACAAGATTCTACCGACGCTGAAGCGTCTTCGATCATCCCGCGGCCGCTTCGACGCATAAGATTTCTACGGCCAAGCATAAGATGGTGCCGCAGATCCTACGACGCTGAAGGCGTTTTCTTGGCCGTCTCGACAGCATAAGATTGGCCGACCGGGCTGCAGTAGGTCGAGCTACAAGATTAGCCGACGCTGAAGCGTACTGGTTGCCCCTGCTGCATATAGCCTCGCTGTTACAAGACTCGACCGATCGCTACAAGACGGCTACAAGATTTACCGACAGGGCTGCTTTCGGTCATCCTGGCTGGGTAGCGAATAATGCTACAAGAAGGCTACAAGATCGCCGCCGAAATGGGTTCGCCGTCTCGCTACAGGTCACGCATTTACAAGAACTGGTGTTACAGATCGACCGACGCGAAGGCGTCTTCGGTCGTCTCCATTGGGTCGCCTCTACCGCATAAAGACGGGCCGATAAAGAATTCACGTTCTTGCCGACGCCGAAGGCGCTTTCCGTCTGCTACGTGAGGGGTCGTTCTACGCATAAAGATCCTACGGCCGGCATAAGATTAGCCGCCGCGAAGTCGGCGGATCGCTGCCTCAAGCATAGCAGCCGCCGACCATATCACCGGCCGCTGGCTGCAAGATACGGCTACAGACTGGCCGACGCAAGCGCCTTCGATCGCCCTGGCTACAGGGCGCCTTTTCTTGCCATAGCTTGCTAATCGCAGGAAGAAATAAGATTTCTACCGACGCTGAAGCGCTTTTGATCGTCTCACATAAGAAATTTCGACCGCATAGATCTTCGCTACTACAAGAAGATTGCTACAAGATTCTACCGACACCTAAGGCGGTATTCGCTGCTCGCTACGTGATCGACCGCTCGCTACATGTACCAGCATTTCTACAAGATTTCATTTGGCCACGCAGTCTTGTGCACAAGATAGATCAAGGAAGGCGATGTCTGCCGTCCTCCGCATAGAGACCGACTCGTTGCTACAGTGCCCTCAGACGACTTGTTGCCACAAGATTGCACGGCTGCCTTTACTAGTTGGCCTTGAGCCCCGCGCCAACAACTAGTCAACATTACAATTAATGGCGCTGTACTGGCCACATGACTTTTGTAGCCATTCCCTATACCTCACATCAAATCAATGGTGACTCTTTCCATATATGAGCTGACATGTGTAAAACTAATACTAAATGACCAAACTGCCCTCTCTCATTCCTACAAAGACAAGGAACTATTCTCAATACAGAGGGAAGCCATTTCTCTCCCCCTGCACTCTTCAATTAAGAACCCTTACCGTTCATTTTCTTCTCCACTCAAGCTCAAAACACTAACTTGATCGTCGGAGGTACAACGGGGGAGCCAAGCCCCGTCCTCTCACGAGCTTCTACCTGTGCAGGGGGGAAGAACAGCCCAACTCAGAGCTAGGTATTCGGGGGAGAGAGCGGATCCCTGTCATCTTCAACCTCAAGCTAAGCTCGCAACGAGATTAGTGACTGTGATTATATACATCAACAGTAGGGTTATAAAGTATTAATTAAGGATAAATATATTAGTTTAAACTTTTAGTAGTTTATCAAGAATTACAATTAAGATATTTAAAGAAGGGTAAATGGTATTTTTGTCCACGAAAGATTTTTCAAAACTCGTGCTTTTAAAGGAGTATGATATATATATATATATATATATATATATATATATATATATATATATATATATATATATATATATATATATATATATATATTTAAAAGACAATGATAAGGTGAGAAGCATCATACTAGATCGCCCCTTCAGTAATCGTACTAATTTTCATATTTAACATGCGGCTAGATTCTGATTATTATAAAATTAATGTTCTGTGAACCTTTTTCTCCCGATGGTTGGTAATGAATTGAGAGGGGAGAGTTGAGAGAAGCACCCCCCAATTCGCTCACTTAATGATGTAGGGATTGCGTATATATGAACTAATGTGAAGAAGACGGCGGTTGCTATAACTACTGAGACGATAAACTTAAAATTAGATCAAGCTGCGTCGAGCTTAGGACGTGACGAATTGCTTTTGCGTGTGTGTGATGTGACAATTCTGCTAGCGATATATATATACTTCCATAGATTCTTTCAAGTATACATCCCTCGAGCTGGAAAAAAAAAAAATAAAAAATAAATTCAAGTGTTTGGCACCCAAGTTGAAATTGAGTAGGATCAAACGGCGAGCCACCCTCTCAGATGGCCCACATTTCTACGTAGAAATGAGCAGGCACGTTATATGCATCTAAGACGGCCGCATTTCACAAAGCAAATGAGCGGGCATCATGATGGCCCGCATTCTAAATGGTTATGGGACGATATCGTAGTATTAAATAGCATTCACTGTATCTTTTTCATTTTTTGCTAGTCTTATCTCACTGTGCACATTTTGATATACTATTTTGGATGGGCAAGTGAACCAAAGCACCTCATAAATTTCATTAAAAACATGCTGCCTATGAGCAGAGGATTCCAAGCCGTTTATGGAGATGCTAGGGGTAAATTTTGAAGATTTCAACTAGCGTGCTGATAAGATTTATTTTTTGTGCTCCTGACCATGTTCAAGGGCTTCATCTGCCCATGACCCATATATGCTTAAGGGCTTGCATACGAGATGGTCCGAGATGATTTTTTTTCCCCTTGTTTCAGACGTATCTTGCTGATTCCATATCATATACGCTAAATATAGGGTAATTATTATGAAACCCCTTCAAGTTTAACAGTTTGTTATGAAACCTCCTAATATTTTTTATGACAAAACGCATTCTTGTAATAAAACTATTAAAACTCACTTATATTCCAAAACTATCACCTTCTTCCTCTTGACATACTTTCTCTTTCTCCCAAAGACAAGACATAGATTAGAAACTAAAAGTTACACCAAATAGAAGCTAAAATCAAAGAGTTGAAGAAGAGAAACTTTTATTGAGTGGTGTTTTAGAGAAAATGGTAGAAAAATAAAAGAGTTTTAATAGTTTTTGTAACACAAGGAGATATTGTAAATGAAAATAATAATGTTAGTAAGTTTCATAATAAACTGTGAAATCTGAAGGAAGTTTCATAATAACTCCTCCTAAAAATATATAAATATATAAATATTTTAACGCATAATGTGCAGGTCGGCTAAGAAAGATAATATTAACTAGTGGCACCCCACAATCACAACAAGCATGTTTTGGATCAATTGTCCAACTCCACTTTGGAGTAGGGACACAATCAATTCAATATGGTTAAGATTTTACACTTAGGTAGAGATTTAAATATAAAAAAAAGAGCTGTCTAAATGCAATAAAATAACAATTAATTTAAAAAAGGAAAAAAAATGAACAACAGCAGGAATTGGATGCTGGAAATTTGTACTCCGTCAATGGACCATCCTCCGTGGAAGAGAATGCATGATAAGGGAAAAGACTCGTTGTCAAGGGGTGGCCAAATCTATATAAATATCGGCCATCCAATTGAAGCCCAAACTTATTGCCATTTCCTTGTCACGGCCCAAAGTATATGAAGTCGTTTGTCTCAGGAGCTTGCATGAATGGGATTGATGTAACTGAGCCCACTACAATGTATAGTCGCTTTCTCTTGTCAACTTCTTTTTTCCATCCAAAAGCGAAGTTGATAAAATCAGACGCATTTCGTTCCCAAGATCCAACTGTATGGAGTAACATTGGATGTGATCAGAGCCCTCTAATGCTGAATGGGTGTGAGACATGAATTATTAGGGTGTGGTTATATCAGTACATTCTTATGTAAAATCCTACAAATGTCTGGTCTGAGCGACGAAGTCAGTGCTTAAGCCACTGAAGAAAGAAAGAGTAAATCCAAAGTGAGAGCTTCTTTTCTCTCTCTCATTGTCTATTGAGGCTACTTAATTTATTATTCTTCAAAATTTGCGATCTCTAGCAAAAATCTTTTTGTTTTCTTCTAATAATTATTTGTGTTGTATTATTTTATTTCATTATTATCTAATTAGCATTTTAGTCCGTGCTAAGCATGGTTTTACCTTGTTGTTTCAATCTTCAGATTAAAAGAAAACTATTAAAAATGTATTTTCCTCTTTCAATATCTATCTTATAGTCATTTAGCCCATTCGATGCGCACACGTACCTTCCATTTTCCACACCTCAATTTTAAAAATAATATTAAAAACAAAGTTACTTTTTCTAATACATCTCTTTTATTTGTATGATTATCATATTGATATATATCATTATAAAGACAAAGCAGAAAATTATTGCAAATTTTGTTAACTAACCGTAATACAACTCTCCACACATTTAAAAATTATTATTTTAAATTTACTTGAATAATTCATAAATTTCCTTATAAATTATAATACATATTATTGATATTACTTTAAACGTTTATTTATATATGTACACCTTAAATCATGGGTATTTGCAAAAATACCCTCTAAATCTTAATATTTGTAGACCTACCCCTCAAGTCATCAAATATGTGAAAAAATAGATCCCTAAAATCAACAAATCATTATCTTGGTGCTAAAATTTTGATTATTATGTTGATAATTTTTACATTACGTTTACAAATTAGTTTATTGTTGATGTATATAATCACAGTCACTAACCTCGATGTGAGTTTAGCTTTTAAGAGAGCGGAGTCCGCCTTCTCTCCTAATGTCCTGGATCGCCCCGCCGTGGGGTTCACCTACAGCAAGAGAACACCTGTGGAAGAGGCGGAGTTGGGATCTCCGGTGGTTCCTTCGACGGTCAAGTTAGTAATAGGGAGAGGAAATTATGTTAATGTTTTTATTATTTTCTTCATTTTGAACCGATTTCAATCTATGAAGAAGAAAATCAATTTCTGATGTACTCATTTTCAATTGATTTTTAGTTAATTAGTTGATTGCAATTTTTTAATAATAAACTAAGAAGGATATGTAAAAGCTTTTACTGGCTTTGGGAGCCAATTTATCAATCTAATTTGGTAGTATACCCTAATGTGTTAACTTTGAATCAAATTTGTTAATTTGTTTTGATGTCAATATCATTAAAGAGCTCTTCATTATTTATCACTGCAAATTTATCTATTATTGTTTATAAACACCAGCATTTATATCGATTTCAATTTCAATTGAGGAAGACTTCATGCTTAACGGCATAACATGTGACTGAATTCGATGATCTGCAACAGTAATCCACATGATATTAAAGATTTATAACCAAACACTATGTATTTATTTGATTTTTACGTGACAAAAAATGATTTTTTGAATCCATAATATAGAAATTATAACTATGTTATTTTTTAAATCATAAATTAGAAATTATAACTGTTGATGTATATAATCACAGTCACTAACCTCGGATGAGTTTAGCTTTAAAGAGAGCGGAGTCCGCTTTCTCCTAAAGCCAATGACGACTCCGACCAAAGGATTCGCCTACAACAGAAAGAAGGACCTGCGGAAGAGGCGGAGTTGGGATCTCCGGTGGTTCCTCCGACGGTCAAGTTAGTAGAGTGGGAGATAGTTTAATGGAGCAGGTGTTCACACTGAGAAGATTTCTTACCTTGTTAGTCGCTCACGCTGCTCTTTATAGTTAGGGTTGAGGGGCATTTCCGTCTTTCCATCGGTTTGGGAACCATCGGTGAGTCACCCTCCCTCTCCGCGTGTGAGCTCTTGATTGGTGAACACTTCTCGATCTACTAGGGTGGTGGCCTTTACAGTGTCAAATCGCGGTGATTCGAGAGTTGGTGTGGTCTATTCGCTATTAATGGGATGGGATTGGCGGCGCCTGTAGGCGCATGGGTCCGAGGTGCCTTAAATACTGTGAGAGATGGGGAATTAAGGGCCGCCGCTGCATTTAATGCGATGTTGATGGATGCGAGTACTGTGCGACCGTCGCTCGAGCGGAGGGAATCACGCAGGATGGGAGAAGGGAAGAGTCGAGGCCGGGTGGCCGACTCGCACGGCCTCTTGGGGCGTCCGTTGGAGTAATCGGTTGAAGGAGACGACTGGTGCCGCCCTCCACGCCGTCCCGGGGGACGGACGGCTAAGAAGAGGGGGGCTAGGTTTGCTTCGTGTTCTGTTGTCTGGAGGGGCAGACGACTGGTTGGAAGGGGTTATGGTGGATAACGGGTTGCGAGGACGACTAGTACCGCCTTTCGCGTCGTCCCGGGGGACTGGCGGTTGGAAGGTGATGGCTGGTCGTCCCCCATGTCGCCCGGGAGGGACAAGCGACTTGGAAGGATGGCCCTGAGACAGTCAATTGGTTGGGCGGACGACTGGTACCGCCTTTCGCGTCCTCCGCGGGAGAGAGTTGTTGATGGGCCGACCCACACCGCCTTTCGTGTTGGTTATGGTGACAGTCGTTTAACGGACCACGGCGAGGTCGGCAAGCGTAGGCCGCCCCGTGGGTCGGGCGTGGAGGCCGCCCCGTGGGTCGGGCGTGGAGGTTCATGTTGCTCCAAGTTGACGAGCAGAAATGTTTATCCATATTAACACTTGGTTTTCCTCTTTAATCACTAATTAGTGGTTATGACCATAACAATAACAATGCCGATCAATCTAAATGAGAGTGTATGCCTGGTCATATCGAGTTGTTTGTCTGCATCTTCTGATCTATATATTTCTCCTTTTTTTAAAAAAAGTATTCTTAAAAACAATGTAGGCATAGAAATACAGAAAAATTATATTTCAAATATTTCAAATTCTTTCTTTTTTATGCAAGTTCTTGTTGATAATCAAGAGCTTTATTATTGCAAATTTCAAAAGTTTCTTGTCTTCTATCTTTTCTAAAACGCTAATGTAATCTAAGTGATCGTAGGGTTGTTTGAGATTACAATTCTTATTGTGATTAATCTAAGTGATTGTAGATAAACAGGTAATTGTGGAAATAGAGCATTGAGTAAATGATTTTCTAATCTGTAGATAGCTCGCATCTACTCTGTAGTTTGTTTGATTACCAAAGGACGAAGCTTAACTTTTTTCCTCGTTCTCAAATCTTCGTAATTCTTTGTTCCAATGAATTTGAACTGGATCTTAATGCTTGATTAAATCTGTCAAAGTGGTTGGATACAAAATGGTTTCACACACTTCATGTCTCTATTACAATTATAGGATTACATTCACACACTTCAGGTCTTAATTTCAAAGTGGTTGGATACTGCCTTCCTCAATGACGTCTTTTGCTCATATTGTTGCTTGCAAAGAAGAGGAAACATGCAGTTTCTTCCTCAATGACTTCTTCTGCAAAATATAACAGAAAATTTAAGGATTTTTCATTATTTATCCCTATTGGTTTAAGGGACTAATTCTCAAAAAAATATTCAATCAAGTTAAATATTGAAAAAGACTCACCCACGAGGATGTTATCAATATAGATTCTCCTCCAATAATTCTGATACGCATCTACACGCCCTTCAATGTAAATGCAGTTTTCATGCACTTGTAGGTTTCTTTTGCATGACTTTTTATCTTTGATAAAACATCCGGCTGATGGATGGACGCAGCTTGTTCGAAACAACAAAGGTCTCTTTCCATTAAGAGACTTTTGCTGTTTCGAACAAGCTGCGTCCATCCATCAGCCGGATGTTTTATCAAAGATAGGAAGCCAGACAAAAGAAATCTATAAGTGCATGAAAACTGCATTTACGTTGAATGGTAGTTAGATGCGTATCAGAATTATTGGAGAAGAATCTATATTGATAACATCCTCGTGGGCGAGTCTTTTTCAATATTTAACTTGGTTGAATATTTTTTTGGGAATTAGTCCCTTAAACCAATAGGGATAAATAATGAAAAATATTTGAATTTTCTGTTATATTTTGCAGAAGAAGTCATTGAGGAAGAAACTGCCATGTTTCCTCTTCTTTGCAAGCAACAATATGAGCATAACATTTATGGTGCAAGCTATCTGGATGGGATACCCATTTGGGGTAAATAAGGTATGTCAATTTATTAATATTATGTGTCATCTTTTTAATCCCATGACGTGCATTATTTTACTATATAGTGTATCTTTTTCTTAGAGAAATCTGTTGTGTATATCTGAATAGTAAATTAATTAATAGTAGAATCAAACTTCTCACAAAGAAAAAGATACATCTTTTTAATTAAGAAGACAGAAGAAATCATGCTCTTTCTTGTGAGTGAAGTGCAACATTAGTTTTTTTGTTTTGTTTTTTTTTTTTTTTGGTATTAACTGTTAGTTCAGTAAACAAAACTGATACTTACAAACTCAATCAAATTTCCTCATTTAATATATATATTTCATGCACTCATTTTAGCCAAAGATTATCATTCTTCAAACTAGAGGAGATGATCTTAACTTTGAGCGTCAATTAAAAGCCTATCTATTAATGTAATATGTTTATTTATATTTGCAGCTATGGAATGTGATATGTTTATTTATATTTGCAGCTGTGGAATGTGCACCTTTGTGGGTCTCTATCCACAATACGATCAAGGATGGCTCCTATTTGGCGTCTACCATCAAGTTGAGCAGATAATCTTAATTTTGAGCTTTAGCTATTGATGGGGAAAAGGAATACTGGGAAGCGATTGTATGTTTTGTGAAGTACCAAAGAAAGAGGAAAGCTGCTCATCTAATGTTTTTGTTGTTAACATGTACTTGTATTTTGACTGAATACCTGGTTTTTTTGTTGTTAATATGTACTTCTATTTTGACTGAATATCTGCTTTTTTTTTTGTTGTTAATATGTGCCTTTGTGTTGTTAGGGTACATAGTAAAACCATCGTGAGCTGATAATGAAGTTGATGGCTGGGGTTTTTGGTTTTGCACCCCATCCTTTTCAACACACCAAAAAAAAAAAGGATGAAAGGATTACTGTAAATCTGTAATGTCTATCAGTAAGCATATTTTATCGTTATGTGATCTCAGCCAAAGTCTAATATATGTTAGAAACATGCACCAAAACATGCACAAGGCAGATTTTGGGCTTTGTAGTCGACTACTCGAGGTTGTAGTCGACTACTCGAGGTTGTAGTCGACTACTCGAGGTTGTAGTCGACTACTCGAGGTTGTAGTCGACTACTCGAGGTTGTAGTCGACTACTAAGGGCGATTCCGTATCATCGGTCCGCTTTGGGTTTGGTTTTAAACCCGTTTCGTTTGAGTTTATATATAACCCTAAACATGATTAATTAGGGTATGGGGAACTTCGTTTTGGAGCAGCCTTTGAGAGGGTATTGTGCATCTTTTGTGAGGAGATTTGGTGAGAGATTTGAGAGCTTTGTTCTAGAGTTTTGTGGTGAGAATTTGTAACCCTAGTTTGTATTCTCTCTCTATTAGTAAAATTCCCCTCCTTGCCCGTGGGCGTAGGCAACTTGCCGAACCACGTAAATTGGTGTGTCGCTATTTGTTGTGCTTGATTTGTAATAGCTTTTAGGTTCCCTCGACAGGTCAGTCCTAGAACTGATGAGAGGAAGAGTAAATATCCCACTTTGTTGAGATATTTGCTTCAGATTCTTGTTTCCTTGGTGAGACGGGAATTCTTATTGTGATCTAGCTCTCTTGTTGTGGCCATTGTTCGGCAGAGGTGCTGCCGAAATTTCCGCCGCGCACAACAATATATACTTGGAAAAATGACCATTTATTTAATATGCTTGAATGCCAGGTTTTTAACCGCATATAGGGGTATGCTAAATTGAAAAGTGAGGAAGGTTGTATATTCTCCAGTGCATGGGAAGACTAATGTTGCTCAAAGGGATATTTATTGTTCTCCCAAAAAAAAGGGATATTTATTGTAAAGTTGTAATGCAGTTTATGTTCAAACCCACTCATTATCAAAAATTTCGCGAAGGTCAAAATTTACGATTTCATAAGCTACAATCTATGATTTTTGACCAATTTTTTGTCATTTTGATCCATTGGTAAATAATTTCCCGGGATAAAATTTACGATTTTATGAGTTATAATGCACATTTTTTTTGGCTATTTTTAGTCATTTTGATCCATTGGCAAAAACTTTCTTGTAGGGCGAAATTCACAATTTCATGAGGTATAACACGACTTTTGATCATTTTTAGTCATTTCGTCCCATTGGTAAATAATTTCGGGAAGACCAAAATTTACGATTTCATGAGTTGTACCTCATGATTTTTGGCCATTATTAGTCGTGCTGTCTCATTGGCAAAATATTCGTAGTGGCCAAAATTCACGATTTCATGAGCTATGTAAGATTTTCAGCCATTTTTAGTCATTTCAACCCATTCGCAAATAATTTCACGTAAGACTAAAATTCACGATTCATAAGCTGTAACTCACAATTTTTGGTTATTTTTAGTCTTTTTGAACTATTGGCAAATAGTTTCATGGATGCTAAAATTAACGGTACATGAGCTATAACCCGCGATTTTTGGTCATTTTTAGTCAATTCGAGGCTCAAAATTTATGATTACATAAGCAATAACGCATGGTAATTAGCCATTTTTAGTCAACTCAACCAATTGAAAAATAATTTCAAGAAAGCAAAAATTCACGATGAACTATAACCCATGATTTTTACCATTTTCAGGTCATATCGACCTATTGGCAAATAATTTCACGTAAGACTAAAATTCACGATTCATAAGCTATAACGCATAATATTTGGTCATTTTAGTCGTTTCAATCCATTAGCAAATAGTTTCGTATGTCAAAATCCACAATTTCATGAGGTATAATACATAATTTTTGACTATTTTAGTTGTTTCAACCCAATGATAAATAATTTTGCGGATACCAAAATTCACGATTTCATGAGTTATGACCCATAATTTTAACCGGTTTTAGTCGTTTCGACTCATTGACAAATAATTTTACAGAGACTAAGATTTAAGATTCCATGAGCTATAACCTATAATTTTTGGCTATTTTTAATCGTTTCAACCCATTAAAAGTAATTCTGAGCCCAAAATTTATGATTTCATTAGCTATAATGCCCGATTATTAGCCATTCTTAGTCATTTCGACACAATGAAAAATAATTTCAAGAAAGCAAAATTCACGATTTCATGAGTTATAAGGCACGATTTGTTGCCAATTTTAGTCATTTTATCCTAGGACGATAATTTCGTGGAGGCTAAAATTCACAATTTCATGAGCTATAACCCATGATTTTTGGCCATTTTAGTCGTTTTGACCCATTGATAAATAATTTCACGTAAGACTAAAATTCACGATTCATAAGCTATAATACATGATTTTTGGTCATTTTAGTCGTTTCAATCCATTAGCAAATAGTTTCGTATGTCAAAATCCACAATTTCATGAGCTATAACCCGCGATTTTTGGTCATTTTAGTCGTTTTGACCCATTGATAAATAATTTCACGTAAGACTAAAATTCACGATTCATAAGCTATAATACATGATTTTTGGCCATTTTAGTCATTTCTACCCAATGGTAATTATTTTCTTTGAGGCCAAAATTTACTATTTTATGAGATATAAACCATGATTTTTGGCCATTATTAGTCGTCTTTGTCTCATTGGCAAAATATTCGTAGTGGCCAAAATTCACGATTTCATGAGCTATGTAAGATTTTCAGCCATTTTTAGTCATTTCAACCCATTCGCAAATAATTTCACGTAAGACTAAAATTCACGATTCATAAGCTGTAACTCACAATTTTTGGTTATTTTTAGTCTTTTTGAACTATTGGCAAATAGTTTCATGGATGCTAAAATTAACGGTACATGAGCTATAACCCGCGATTTTTGGTCATTTTTAGTCAATTCGAGGCTCAAAATTTATGATTACATAAGCAATAACGCATGGTAATTAGCCATTTTTAGTCAACTCAACCAATTGAAAAATAATTTCAAGAAAGCAAAAATTCACGATGAACTATAACCCATGATTTTTTACCATTTTCAGTCATATCGACCTATTGGCAAATAATTTCCCAGAGGGTAAAATTCACTATTTCATAAGCTATAACGCATAATATTTGGTCATTTTTAGTCGTTTCAATCCATTAGCAAATAGTTTCGTGTATGTCAAAATCCACAATTTCATGAGGTATAATACATAATTTTTGACTATTTTTAGTTGTTTCAACCCAATGATAAATAATTTTGCAGATACCAAAATTCACGATTTCATGAGTTATGACCCATAATTTTTAACCAGTTTTAGTCGTTTCGACTCATTGACAAATAATTTTACAGAGACTAAGATTTAAGATTCCATGAGCTATAACCTATAATTTTTTGGCTATTTTTAATCGTTTCAACCCATTAAAAAGTAATTTACAGAGCCCAAAATTTATGATTTCATTAGCTATAATGCCTGATTATTAGCCATTCTTAGTCATTTCGACACAATGAAAAATAATTTTGCGGAGGCCAAAATTCATAATTTCATGAGTTATAAGGCACGATTTGTTGCCAATTTTAGTCATTTTTATCCTAGGACAGATAATTTCGTGGAGGCTAAAATTCACAATTTCATGAGCTATAACGTACATTTTTTTGGCCATTTTTAGTCGTTTTGACCCATTGATAAATAATTTCCTGGAAGCCAAAGTTCATAATTTCATAAGCTATAATACATGATTTTTGGTCATTTCCAGTCGATTCCATCCATTGGATGGAGGCCAAAATTTACGATTTCATAAGCACGCACGATTTTTAGTCATTTTAAGTTTTTTTTGGCCTATTGGCAAAAATAATTTCCAGGAGGCCAAAATTCAAGATTTGATAAACTATAATGCATGATTTTTGGCCATTTTTAGTCATTTCTACCCAATGGTAATTATTTTCTTTGAGGCCAAAATTTACTATTTTATGAGATATAAACCATGATTTTTGGCCATTTTTAGTCATTTCGACCCATTATCAAATAATTTTCTGGTAGCCAATATTCGCGACTTCATAAGCTATATCCACGATTATTGGCCAATTTTAGTCGTTTCAACCTATTGGCAAATTACTTTCCATATGTCAAAATTCACGTTTTCATGAGCTATAACTCACGATTTTTGGCCATTTTTAATCGTTTCTATCGAATGGCAAATAAGTTTGTCGAGGTCAAAATTCACGATTTCATGAGCACTCGTGATTTTTGGCCATTTTTAATTATTTCTGCCTAATGACAAATAAGTTCGTTGAGGCCAATATTTACGATGATTTCATGAGCTATAACCCATAATTATTTCCCATTTTTAGTCATTTGAACTCATTGGAAAATTATTTTCTGGAGCACAAAATTTACGATTTCATGAGCTACAACTCACGGTTATTGGCCATTTTTAGTTATTGCAACTCATTGGCAAATAATTTCTCGGAGATTAAAATTTATGATTTCATGAGCTGTAACACATGATTTTTGACATTTTTAGTCATTTCTACCCAATAGCAAATAATTCCATCGAGGCTAAAATTCACAATTTCATGTGTTATAACCCACGATTATTGCCTATTTTTAGTCATTTTGACTAACTTACAAATTATTTCTTGGAGGATAAAATTCACGATTTCATGAGCTATATGGTACACTTTTTGGTCATTTTTAGTCGTTTCTTCCCATTGGTAGATAATTTTTTAGAGGCCAAGATTCACGATTTTATGAGCTTTAACGCATGATTTTTGGCCATATTTTGCTCAAGGTCAAAATTCATAATTTCATGACCCACGATATTTGGCCATTTTTAGTCATTTCGACCCAATTACAAATAATTTTCTGGAGGCTAAAATTCATGACTTCATGAGCTATAACCCACGGTTATTGGCTATTTTTAGTCGTTTCTACTCATTGACAAATTATTTTTCAGAGACCAAAATTCACATTTTCATGGGCTATAACGTACAGTTTTTGGCCATTTATAGTCAAACCAATAGCAAATAAGTTCATCGAGGCCAAAATTCACGATTTCATAAGCTATAATCCACGATTTTTTGCCATTTCGATCCATTAGCAAATAGTTTTTCAGAGGATAAAATTCACGATTTCATGAGCTATAGTCCATGATTATTGGTTATTTTTAGTTGTTTCGGCCCATTGGCAAATAATTTCCCAGAGGCTAAAATTATTAATTTCATGAGCTACAATTTATGATTTTTGTCCATTTTAGGCCTTATGATCCATTGGCAAATAATTTCGTTGAAGCCAAAATTCATGATCTCATGAGCTAGCCACAATTTTTAGCCATTTCTAGTCATTTCAACCCATTGGTAAATAATTTTGTGAAAGACAAAATTCACAATTTTCTAAGCTAAAATGCACGATTTTTTGGTCATATTTAGTCATTTTGACCCCTTGGCAAATTATTTTGCGGAGGTCAGAATTTACGATTTCATGAGTTATAACCCACAAATTTTATTCATTTTTATTCATTTGGATCGATTGGCAAGTAATTTCGCAGAGGCCAAAATTCACGATTTCACGAGCCAAAATACACTATTTTATCCATTTTTTATATTTTTGTGCCCATTGGTAAATAATTTCGCCGATGTTAAAATTCACAATTGCAGTAGCAATAATCCATGATTTTTTTAATTATATTTAGTGCAACCAATTGGCAAATAATTATCCAAAAGGCAAAATTTACGACTTCATGAGCTATATGGCACAATGTTCGGCTATTTTTAGTCATTTCTAACCAAAATAATTTTTTGTAGGGCAAAACTCACAATTTCAGGCGTTAAGACATACGATGTTTTTTCATTTCTAGTCATTTCTACCCATTGGTGAATAATTTCTGGGATGCCGAAATTCACGATTCTCGAGCTATAATGCATAATTTTTAACCATTTTTAACAGTTTAGAACCATTAACAAATAGTTTTGTGTATGCTACAATTTCATGCAAGGTTTAAATACTCGATTTCATAAGCTAAAACCCGCGATTTTTGGCTATTTTCAGTCATTTTGACCTATTGGTAAATAATTTTACGGAGTCCAAAATTCACTATGTCTTGAGCTATAACTCATGATTTTTAGCTATTTTTAGTCATTTCTACCCATTGGAAACTAATTTCATTTAGGCCAAAACTCACGACTTCATGAGCTATTACCCAGGATTTTTGGCCATTTTTAGCCGTTTTAACCCATTGAAAATTAACTTTGCAGAGCTCAAAATTTACAATTTCGTGAGCATAATGTACAATTATTGGCCATTTTTAGTCATTTCGACTAATTGGCAAATAGTTTCCTTGAGGCCAAAATTCACGATTTCATGAGCTATAACTCATGATTATTGGCCATTTTAGTCGTTTCACCCATTAGCAAATAATTTCTTAAAAGCTAAAATTCATAATTTCACGAGGTATAATGCATGATTCTTAGCCATTTTAGTCATTTCTACCTAATGGCAAATATTTTCTTCGAGGCCAACATTCACTATGTCATGAGCTATAACACATGATTAGTAGCCATTTTAGTCATTTTGACCTATTGGTAAATAATTTTACTGAGTCCAAAATTCACTATGTCTTGAGCTATAACTCATGATTTTTAGCTATTTTTAGTCATTTCTACCCATTGGAAACTAATTTCATTTAGGCCAAAACTCACGACTTCATGAGCTATTACCCAGGATTTTTGGCCATTTTTAGCCGTTTTAACCCATTGAAAATTAACTTTGCAGAGCTCAAAATTTACAATTTCGTGAGCATAATGTACAATTATTGGCCATTTTTAGTCATTTCGACTAATTGGCAAATAGTTTCCTTGAGGCCAAAATTCACGATTTCATGAGCTATAACTCATGATTATTGGCCATTTTTAGTCGTTTCAGCCCATTAGCAAATAATTTCTTAAAAGCTAAAATTCATAATTTCACGAGGTATAATGCATGATTCTTAGCCATTTTTAGTCATTTCTACCTAATGGCAAATATTTTCTTCGAGGCCAACATTCACTATGTCATGAGCTATAACACATGATTAGTAGCCATTTTTAGCCATTTTGACCCATTGAAAAATAATTTTTCAGAGGATAAAATTCATGACTTTATGAGCTATAGCCCACAATTATTAGCTATTTTTTTGTCATTTCGACCCATTGGCACATAATTTTTCAGAGGATAAAATTCATGACTTCATGAGCTATAGCCCATGATTATTAGCTATTTTTTGTCATTTTAACCCATTGGCAAATAATTTCCCAGAGGCTAAAATTCACGATTTCATAAACTTCATGGACTATAACAAAAGGTTTTTGATAATTTTTAGTCAATTCTATCCATTAAAAAATAATTTGGTGGAGCCCAAAATTTACGACATAAGAGTTATAACCCATGATTTTTGGCCATTTGTAGTCGTTTTGACCCATGAGAAGGTAATTTCATTGAGGCCGAATTTCACGATTTAATGAGCTATAACACATGATTTTTTTGCTATTCATTGCCGTTTCGACCCACTACCAAATAACTTCTTCGAGGCCAAAATTTATGATTTTATTAGTCTTAATCAATGATATTCGGCCATTTTTAGTCAATTCCACCAATTAGAAAATAATTTTGTGAAGGTCAATATTCATGATTTCATGAGCTACAGCTTATAATTTCCAGTCATTTTCAGTCATTTCCACCCATTGGCAAAAAATTTAACGAAGCCCAAAATTGAGGATTTCATGAGCGTTACGGCATAATTTTTTTGTTATTTTTAGTCATTTTGACCCATTAATAAATAATTTTACAGAGCCCAAATTTTATAATTCAGGAGCTATAACCTATAATTTTTGGCAAATAATTTAGGGAGGTCGTAATTCACAATTCCATGAGCGATAATGAATGATTTTTGGCAATTTTTAATTATTTTGACTCATTGGCAAATAATTTCATCGATGCCAAAATTCACAAATTTCATGTACAATAACCCAAAATTCCTGGCCAGTTTAAATCGTTTCTACCCAGTGGCAAGTATTTCCCGGAGATCAAAATTCACGATTTTACCAACTATAACGTATGATTTTTGGTCCTTTTTAGTCGGTGTGACTCATTAAGAAATAACTTTGCAGAGCCTAAAATTTATGATTTCATGAGCTATAACCCATGATTTTTTATCATTTTTAGTCATTTTGACACATTAAAAAAATTTTGTGGAGGCCAAATTTCTCGATTTCACGAGCTATAATGCCCGATTTTGGCAATTTTAGTCGTCTTGACCCATTGGCAAATAATTTTCTCGATGCCAAAATTCATAATTTCATGAGCTAAAATCCATAATTTTTTGCCATTTTAGCCATTTTGACCCATTGGTAAATTAATTTAGGAGGCTAAAATTCACGATTTCATGAGCTATAACTCATAATTTTTGGCCATTTTTAGTCATTTCTATCCCTTGGCAAATAATTTTATTTATACCAAAATTCACAATTTCATGAACCATAACCCATGTTTTTTATTTATTTTTAGTCTTTTCGACCCATTAGCAAATAATTTCATCGAGGCCAAAATTCATCATTTCATAAGCTATAGGTCATGATTTTTGATCATTTTTACTTATTTCTACCCAACAATAAATAACTTCATGGAGGCCAAAATATACGATTTCATGAGCTATAATGCATGATTTTCGGTCACTTTTAATCTACTCGACCCATTAGTAAATAATTTTGTGGAGGCTAAAATTTAGAATTTGATGAGCTATAATGCAAGATTTTGGCCATTTTTAATGTCAAACCGTTAAAAAATAACTTTGTGTAGCCCAAAATTTACGATTTCAAAAGCTATAACCCACAATTTTTAACCATTTTTAGTTGTTTCGACCCTTTAAAAAATAATTTTGTGGAGGCTAAAATTCAGGATTTCATGAGCTATAACGCATGACAGTATTGCCATTTTTCGTCATTTTGACTCATTGGCAAATAATTTCAACGGGCCCAAAATTAACGATTTCATTAGTTATAACCCTTGATTTTTGGTTATTTTTAGTCATTTCGATCCAGTGGCAAATAATTTTGTGGACACTAATAATTACTATTTCATGAGCTATAACCCATAATTTCTTACCATTTTTTTAATCATTTCTACTTATTAGCAAATAATTTAGTCGAGGTCAAAAGTTTACAATCTCCTGAGCTATAACGCACAATTAGTCATTTCGACCCAATATCTACTTATTATCAAATAATTCGCTCCGCTCAATATCTAAAAGATGAAACTCATTCTCTTTGCAACTGAAAGGTCTCTCACAGAACCGAACCAGACTCTTCTTCGTGAGTTCAAAGATGAGATTAGGTGAGCCAGTGGGCTTAGCTGTTCGATCAGACTGTTGCTGTTTTGGATCACTAAACTTATGATATTCACAAAATGTGCATACAGACAGTTGTGCGCAGCAACAGTGCATAATTCAGGCATGCACGTAAATACATATATCTGGATCCATACATGCGATGGGTCCTAAGATCTAAATTAAGAAGCATGCGAAAAAGTCAACTCATGCAATGCAATAGAGCTCCTGATTCATACATTAAATTCATTTTACAACTTGTTTCCACTGTGCAACTCTCACTCCAGCATATTTTTCTATGATTACTATTAAAACAACATTTTACATTGCCATAGCTCACTGCATCCTGCCGCTTCAGATTGTTTCAAAGCTCAGCTCCCTAATACAAACATTCTCGAGATAAGCTAAATCGAATACAAAAAAAGTACATCCATTGAGGTCGGAGGTTTTGATTTACAGGATCAGGAAGGCTGTCCATTTCCAGCACCTAGGAACTTTCCTCATCTTCACCTTCTTCATCTCCTTCTAAAATGTCAAAAAAATGAGAAACTTGTTAGACCTTTGTTTGCCTCATGTGCTACAATAGTGGTAGTGATATGTTTCATGACAATCGGGCATTCATACACAAATGAAAAGTGCAAATTACAACCCGGGAATCATTGCTTGAGCAATATGTTGAGCACATTAATGATTCTAGACATGCATATCCAATATTACAATACCGAATTTGGTGCACAAGAAACATCTTTCTTATTATTAATACCAAATTGTTAACATGTTGTTGAACCATACAAAAAAGGTACTGATCAATGATCATCCAATTCAACTCATTCACAAAAAAGAGAATATGAAAGATGCTTCACGTAAGAGGAAGATTTTGAGTATATACCATGATTCACTGCCAAAAAATGAGAGAACTAGCAGATTGTGCACAAGATGAACAATGAAAATGATGGGATGCTTAATCTGATTCAGTTTTGAATAAACTCTATTTCAATGAGAAACACGCTCTCAGTTACTAATCTTTGATTATTTTTGCTTCATGTGGTGCATGCTCTTCCAACCATCCTCTTATTAAACATTTATTATAGGGAAATTTTTTCCATTTTGGTTTATCAAAATGGTACAACAAAAGAAACCAATCGACATAGTTGAAAGCTAGTATTTTGTACTACCCCTATATACAGCCCAACTGAGTTGTCCACCTTCTCAAGTTATCATCCGATTTGCAACAAGATTACAAGTAATGGGCTTATGCTCCCCCATTTTGCACTTGTTGTGGTATGCTTGTTGTTGCAATTTCAAGCATGCAATTTCCAGCATGTTTTCGTTCATGTTGGTTCAAATGTCTTACATACTAAGTTTCTGTAAAATGAAACAATAGGCTAAAAGGACCTAGATCATAGATGGATTGCCATCTAGTAAATTGAGTTCATACTCCAAGTTTGACATATCTTTGCTAGTGCTTCAAATGCTTCTCATAGAATTATTTACATCCATATAAGCAGTTTTTCGCACAACTCCGTGGACCATTCCTCGAGTCCTTGACTAGAGCCAAAGAGTGTACAATCCTTGTACACGCACTTGGACTAGCAGAGATGGTCTAGTAATCGTTATGCTAGATAGCAAATTATCGATACAACATGACTGAAGTCATTGGACGGCAATGTGTTGCATATATAGTAATAATGTTAAAATCAATGAGCAGATATCATTCTCCTAACACCAGAAAGGTAATAGGTTTGTTGACACTTCCATCTTGCATGTAAAAGTATTCATAGAATTGAGATTAGAAAGAACGAGGCGGAGAGTTGTCGTGAGAAGGGAAGTAGGTCTAACCTTCAATGTCCTCGAAATCGTCAGCATCCTCCTCTCCATACATAGCATTCAGGTACTCCACCGCCGACTTGGTGAACACCAGCTTCTCAGCATCCAGAACATCAAATAGGTTCAGGGTCCTGGGCGTCAGCAACTTCAGCGTTCGGATGTTCCTGCAGCTCAGCATCACATTATCCGACACCTCCGTCATAAAGAAGGTGGCTTTATCCTTGGGATCCAGGCCCCACCTCCTCATCGCAGCTATGAACTCCTTGGTCCTGGGGCCCTCCTCGAACGCCTCCTTGAACTCCTCCACCACGAACGCATCCTGGGTGGCGGCGGCGCTGGCGATGGCGGTGGAGATGGAGAGGCGCTTCTCCTTGCGGTTGATCTTGATGGACCAGTCCTTGGGTTTGGGGCCGAAGATGACCCCGCCGCCGGGGCGGAGGGGGGTACGCTGGGACCCGCGGCGGGCGCGGCCGGTCTTCTTCTGCTGGAAGGGCTTCTTGCCGCCGCCGCGGACCTCGGAGCGGGTGAGGGTGGAGGCGGTGCCGCGGCGGCTGTTCTGGCGGTCGGCGATGAGGCCGCGGTGGACGACAGAGCGGGCCGTGGGGGGAGGGGCGGACTTGAGGGAGAGGACGGCGGTGGAGGTCCGGTCGCCGGAGAAGGAGAGGACGGGGAGTTCGGCGGTGAGCTCGGAGCGGGCCGAGGATGAGGATCTGGGGAGAAGGAGAAAGGGTTTTGATTTTGGGGGAAGGAGGGGGGAGGGGAGGAAGAGGGAAGAGGAGAAGGAGAGGGAGGAGAGGGGCATTTTGGTAAATATTAGAGGGGAAAAGAAAATGTAAAGGGGGGGTGGAGAGGGAGAGTTATCTGTGATGGTTTCTCTTCTCTTGTTATCCAACCCTCTGCCTGCATATAGCGATGAGATTCTTGCCGAGGATAGAGGGGAGAGAGAGAAGGGGGTGTTTTGGTCTTTTTCATAGCGCAAAAACATAAAAGGTCAAAAAATTAAACAAGTAATAATCGCCGTCGACCGCCTGGGATCGAACCCGGGTCACCCGCCTAAAAATCGGGAACGCTCACCGCCATACTACAACAACTGCTGTTATTTTCATCGAAAAGTCCTTATATTATATAAAAGTTTGGAAACCAAAGATGACTTCCCTCTAGATGATGTTCACAAGCAGATGGAACTCTTTTTCGGAGGGGAAAAAGAAAGAAGAAATGATGAATAGGAGGAAAGAGAGAAATACTTGTAGTAAGATAACAATTTAAAGTTTAAGCTTGTGAGTGTCTAACTCCATAGTCTATAGATATAGAGTGCTATTGGAATTTGAATTTTAAAATTCTATCTATAATCAAAGTCGTAAATAATCAATCACATCTTGAATTAGAATTTGAAAATTAATCCTATACCAATAACACCTCCATTTCGAATTCGAAAATTAATCCTAAACCAATATCACCTTGTTCAAGGGTTATTTCAATATTAGAGCCTCAAATCTTAATTTGAACTTATTGTATACCGAATTTACCTTTTTCTTTTCTTTTCTTTTTGTTGTTGTTGTGGACAAGTACACTTTCTAATAAATACCTATCTCCAAATCATAATTAAATGTTTTCATTAAAGCAAAAGAATGTTGCAATCCATTGAAAATATAATTAATTTCTTTGTCTTTCTGTAAGAAGTTGAGTCAATTGTAATTTTTTTTGGATTAGGGTAACTTCTTAAGGAAAGAATAGAAGAAAAGTATAATTAATTTCTTCAAGTTTTTTATAGTATGAATTGCTAATCTTTATACAGTTGTATAACTAGATCGAGAGGTTCCCTCAAATTAAAGTAGAGTTGGTGCCTAGAAAAAGTTTCTAATTGCCTTATCAAAGATGCAGTAGGCTTAGTTTTTAAAATTTTGATGCAGTAGCTTAGTTTTTAAAAGAAAGTTTTTAAAAAAATAGAATCCTAATCGTAGGAGGCTTAGATTTTCCCTTGATTCATAGATTCCGAGTCCGAGAAAGCATAGGAAAAGATTTGCCCATAAATATAGTACCCCTCCCCTTGAATTCTCTATTACGATCTCATATTCTTCTCCTCCTCCTTTTTCTTACCGAGAAAACCTCATCAGTTCTCTCTTATGGCTTCCATGGAGCTTGAGATAACAGTGCGTAGCGCCATGGAATTGAAGAATGTGAACTGGCCCAATGGCGGTCTTCTGCCGTACACAAAGGTGTTCCTGAACCGGGTGGAGACGGGGAGATACAGCGACACAAAGTCCACAGGGACCGATTTCTCCGGCTCCACGTTTCCGATATGGAACAAGACGCTGGTTTTCCGCATAAAAGAGCGCCACATCCCCAGTCTGGCCGCCAACTTCCGGGTCTCTCACCTCCTTCCCCCGGGCCCCCGCAATCCCTCCGCGAAGGCCGTGGTTGGCTCTGCATCCCTTTCCTTGACCCATCTCTTCGGCAGTGGCAGCGGCAGCAGCAGCAACTGGCTTTATGGTTATGATCAGGGGGTGGACAGAAACGTACAGCTATTCCGGCCATCTGGGCGTCCCCAAGGCACCCTCTCCATCAAAGCTGTTCTTGTGCCCTGTCTGCAGGTTGTTACGAGGAATATGTACGATGACTCCTTCTCTTATTTAGCTTCAGAGCTGTATCGTCGGGGGCTCGACAATTTGCTCAAGATGAACAATCCTGATTCTGACAACACCGATAGCAACGCGTGTTATTGCATGTCATGTTGCCAGCGACATGTAGCAGCCGAGGCAGCTATGAGGTGTGGTACGATTGAGGAAGATCAGGAAAACACAGTCAAATATATGCAAAATATGTATAATCCTGATTTTGCCAACGACCACGACTCTTACTTAGCTTCGCAGCAGCAGCGGCGGCGGCGGTATGATGTGCAAAATACAACGAGTCCTGATTCTTCCAACAACGACGACGACTTTTATCTCGCACAGCAGCAGCAGTGGCAATATGGTGCGGATAATGTGAATAATCCTGATTCTGCAAACGGCGACGACGACTTTTACTTGGATTCGCAGCAGCAGCAGCAACGGTATGATATGCAAAATACGATGAATCCTGATTCATCCAACAACGACTATGACATTTATCTTGCACAGCACCAGCTGTGGCAATACGGTGTGGATAATGTGAATAATTCTGACTCTGCCAACTACAAGAAGGACTTTTACCTTGATTGGCAGCAGCAGCAGCAGTATGATGTTCATAACATGGATAATCTTAATTCTGCCAACAGCAACCACAACAACAATAACAATTGTTATGGGATGACATGTGCGCCAGCCGAAGCAACTATGCGGTATAATAGTACGTTGGAGGAGGCAGAGGAGGACGTGGTCAAGTATAGGCAGTACTCTACAGAACCTACAACAGAAGTGGCCGCTACTTCCTACTCTCATTATCAGGAGGATGAGGACAGCAAACTTAATGTGCTAACTGGGGCTGTTGCTGATCTTTCACTAAAGAAGAAGCACGAGGAAGAAGAAGAGGAGGAGGAAGATGGCGAAGGGGAGGGGGAGGAGGAGGAGGAGAAAGAAGAAGGCGTCGAATTGAAGGAGAAGCAGAAGACTGAGGAGAGCGCTGAGAGCAGTGACATGGATAGAGAAGATTATTATTCTGCAGACGACGACAATGACGATTACGTTATTGTGTGATTAGGGAGTTATATGCATGCATTCAGGGAATACTCAATTACCTTATGGCTTGATTTGTTTTTGCCTTTAAGTTTTGGGCTTTTAGGTGCAAATGTATCTGCAGCCTTGTTACCTTTAGATTACTTTCATAGTTAACTGCTACTTATTATGTAGTTAGTTATTATCTTCAGAGTCTTTCCATTAATTACTACTGCTAGCGTTTCTGGAGTGAAATGAAGACTAGTATTACATATGTCTAGTTATTTTGATGGAAGCTTTACCTTGTTTTTATGGATTGATAACTATAAATATTTCTTTCGAGTTTACCTTGCATGTTACACAGTTGCTTCGATGCTTTCATATAAGGTAAATTACACAAAACCCTTGTAGTAAGCCCCCAAAAACTTTCAAAATCCCACTATATCCCCAATAAGTTTTGCAGAAAACCTCCAACATAGTTTGAATAAATTACACTAAACCCCCAATAACTTTTAAAATGCCTTTTATATATGTTGTTTTTTGGTTCTAATTTATGAGGTTATCTGCAAAATTTAGAAACTTATTGGGGGTTTTCAGCAAAATGCAAAATTTATTGGGGGTTTAGCGCAATTTTTAATGTTATTGGGAATTTACTTCAAAACCCCAAAGTTCTTGGGGGGCTTTAGTGTAATTTACCCCCTACTATAACTGCACTTGAAAATCGATATTTTGTGGTCCAAGCTTTAAGAGTAAAGATTCTATCAAGCTTTTGTGAGTTAAGCTTCTCTCAGCACACCTCATAGAAAGAGACACTCTATTCCTTTCACCGGAAGCTAGAGGGTTAGTTTGAAATTTAACTATTCTATCTATGGTGTAAACAACCCCCACCCCTATGGCAGTGTTTCTGCTAGGGTTCCTATTGGAAAATTAAAATTGGCAAATTGAAACCCTGGATGTAGGAGATGCATACACCTACGACCTAAACTAATTAAGCGAGACATGTTTGCAACTCTCCATTATAATTTAAGTTTGTATTTTATTAATCCTAAAAAGTAAGATAACAATTTAAGGAAATCATAATAAATTACTAATCAAATAATACCCAAGGGAACTCCAATCTCTAGCAAAACATGGGTTGTACAGAAAACACTTGTGCAGTGCTTGTTAGACCCATTGAATCTGGTTACATCAAATTCAGACCAGCCTAGCTACATCAAAGCACCGCAGCATGCCAAAATTCCTAATGCACTAGGGGAATGATTTTGGTCAGGGCTACCACTAGCAGTTAGTAACAAAACTAACAAGTTCAATGACAAACGTCACCATTTCACATTAAAAGCTCAATCAAAGGTCATTCCCTACTTTCATTAACCATGTTACAATGCTTATTACCTGTTAAAAAAACCAACAAGAAAGAAGAAACATTATAGTCAAATGCATTACATAGAAACACGTACAATGAAAACCCTTTACTTCCTAAGGCCAGTCAGGGACTCAGAGATCAAGACTGTGAGTAGACATCGAATGCTGATTCATCAAAGGAGAAGATTTCATCAATCATCATCATCAGTTAGAAATGATTGCTTAAACTCAGGATCCATGATAACCCCATTCATCAGATGCACAATGATCTCACCCTTCCTCATGTTAACCCTTTCGGACTTGACATTGTTAACAAGCAGGGTTCCATTACGAGACTTCCAAGCATATAATCTATATCCAGACACGGAATCAAAACTCATCTCCTTAAGCACAGCTACTGCTTCAGAAGGTAAGTGTCGAGGAATCGCAGAAAAGCCCATCACGCGCGAGAGAATGGCAAATGTATTATTCACTTTGTCTCCAACTAGGCTGTCATTTGGTCTCAAATTCAGCACATGCTCAAAAGCTTCTTCTGAAGGGGTAAAAATTGTGAAAGCCAGATCATCAGGTAACATTGCAACCATCAATTTGCCAAGTTCCCCTAGCTCTAGCTCCCTTGAACTTGTCCTTCTAATTAATTTCCTATACGTTCCCTCGCCAAAATCACCTGGGGATACCTCTGGAAGGCTCAAACTAAGCAGAAGCAAGAGACATACAACAGGCACGCATAGGAATAATAACATAAACAAACTGCTCAGAGGATCACACCTTCTCAGTTTCTTCCGATACTCCATCAGTTGTGCAATCTACTAATACAGATAAAAACTGTTTCTCAAGTTAATTACGCAAAACAATCAGCAATTCTCCACCCCGACTAATGACAGTGTCCAAGAATTCTGTTACTTCTTCCTGTTGCTGAAACGGATTTGGTTTTGCAAGATCACTGTCCAAGTTATACCAGACACCAGAAATCCTTCGTAATGTGATCCAATGCCTACCTCTCCAAAGTCCTGCAAACTTTCTTACTGGAATGTTAAGCATAATACCAAGTAAAGCTTCGTCTGCAAGGTTGATGGAAGAAGCTCCATTGCGACGATCATGCCAGACTACTCTATAACTCCTACCCTCTAGTGCTGCAATGAGTACATTGACATCATAGTTTCCAGTCAAGACGTTATGATGGGGCTTCCAGACAAGTGACAGTGGGGTCCATCTATCCCTATTAGGATCGTCAATAACAAGTTTGTCAGCAATGGTATCCAACTCAGCTCGGGTGAATGAACCCTTCTCCTGATCATAATTAAACAAGTACTTTACCTCTTAATCCATATTGAAAAAACATATGAGTTTACTTAATTCTGGGGATTGGATAGCAAGCAAAGAGGTGATAGCAGCACAGTAATAGAGAGCCAATAAGTCAAAGTTGTAATACAAGTGAATTCTGTTGCTGGCTTATACTGATGGCAAAAGTTCATAAATAGAGCACAAACCTATTTGGTAGTCTACTCGTCACCATACATGTAATTATGAAAAAAGAACAAGTATCAGTTAACGCAGACACTAATTATCCAATTGTCTATATCTAAATTTCTTATTTCAGCTTATCAAAGGCATCCCGTGTATTGATTTAATTGGGTAGAAATGCATGTTGTTAGCTCGCTTGATTCATCCAAGAAGAGTTAAAAGTATATGGTGGGGGGAATAAAAAATACCTGGAGAAGATTGTTAAGTGAATGCAATAGGCAGAACTGTAATCTCTGCTTCTCATGGTAGACTTGCTTGACCTCCATAGCCTCCGACTAACTCTCTAAGAGGTAAGATTCAATTCCCCAATTCCGAACACTGGGAAAACAAACGGAAGACAGAGTGTTGGTTTCTATTGATTTTATGATAAGAGTACAATTAATTTTTCTTTTAATTAGATATATATGTATTTTTCGGAGACAATTCAAATTGTAATCAAATTCAAAATAACATCCATTCACTTCCATATATGACATGTTAATTACAAAATCGTAATAAATAGAAGCATTAAGAGATTTAGAAACCCTAATAAAAAAAATTTATTATCCTAGATTCAACTAATATAATTGAGAAGGGCTGTACATTGGCAATGGATCATGCGTAAAAATGGGTGGATCTCTCGCTAGTAATCGAATATTACTGAATTGAAATGGGTTTCAGTTTCAGTTTTAAGCATTTGACTGCTAATTATGTTTTCAGTTAATAAAAGAAAAAGTGGGGGTAATTTGATGAGATTCACTTACCAATAGCTTATTGGTTGGCCAAGAATATTTGAGGGAGGGAGAGAGAAGTGGCAGCGGGAAACGTCGAAAGGATTTGACGGCGGTGAGAAAAATCGTCGGTGAGGGGGATCGAGGGGAGAAATTTTAGGGATTTTTGACGGAAATTAGGCATCGAGGTGGAAAAATAAGAAGAATGAAGCGACCCGCAGCTCCACGTGGAGATAGTGAGTGATACGGGTCGGGTCCGGATGTTTGGCGGACATCGACGATGGCCAGAGAGCCCAGGACTAGCTTTTTGCTCGGCCCAGTTTGAGCCCAAAATGAAATTGTAAATTGACGTTGTTAGCAACTAATAAAAACTATTAGTCCAAAATACCCTAAACACTTGCTAGAATTTGAAGTGCATATTATTTGATCTTCGCAATCTACTGGAGAAAGTCCGCAAACCTTTAACCTACAAATCTCCAATTATTACCTTTTTAAATCATGTCTTGCTGACGCAGCAGTCTTAACCATAATCAATAAAAATGTGGTGAATGATTGGTCCTGAAGGCCTCAAGACAAAATTTGTGGTTAATTGAGTTTTTGTTTATTAGCCACGAAATTGTATTTGTCTCTGAACTTGTATTAAAAGCCAATGACGACTGAAATTGTATGCCATTAGACACATTTTCGCCGTACCTTTAAAAGCCAATGACGACAGGAATCTTAATTTGTCTCCTGATCTCTTACGCTATTTAACATAGGTTACTGCTGCCGCTGCTGTTTGACTGAAAAGATTAGTGTGTGTGTATATGTAAATTTTCGTCCGTCCTAAAAAGAATAGGAAAGTTATAATGAGGGAGGTCCAGTTCCAAGTATTATCCATCAAAAGTAACGCCCGTAGCTCATCTTTGTTTTGCCTTTCACTCTTCATATTCTCTTCTTATTCTTCTTCTGCCCACTGATATTCTCTTTAGCTTTTCTCTTTCTTGGTTTTTTGCTTCAATGCTGGAGAGTCATTCACTGTTAACACGCCCCCACCAACAACAGTGTATATGCTCTTTGATTCATTCATTCTCAAGTCTCACCGACCAATGCATTCTCCTCGTACTTTCCGATTCACGATGTTTGATTCCCCAGTTGGTTTTATTTATGGTCAAAAGAATTTGCATGGGATGTAGCCAAATGCGTATCTGTTCGTTCAATCACCAAGCAACACCAACTTTAACTTTACCTTTCTCTTTCAGTTTCTTATCTCCCCCTTTGCTTCACCATAAATACAGACATACATGCATTAATCCAACCATCTTGTCTCCGCTTTTTTGAATTCAAAAAAAAAAATGCAAAGAATGGAGAGCAGGAGGAGAGTTGGCTTCAGCCCTGACTTCAGCGACAAGCCGGTGGTCTCTCTCAGGTCCTGCATCGATGCAAGCCCCGAGACAAGGAGAAGCAAGCGGAGAAACAGGAAGCAAGTCTCTATCAGATTATTTCACTTTGTCAGGAGCAATGTAGCGAGGGCACTTCGAAGGGTGTCCAAGAGACGAACAGCAGCTTCAGCCAAAGGCTCCTCCTCAAACATGGTCGTTCCTCAGCACTACTTCATCCCTCACAGAGACTCCCATCATTCAGAGGCCATGGAAGACTGCATCAAGTTCATCAACTCCTCTTCCAGGAAATCTATATAGGCTCGCTCACAATTTATGCTACTGAATATGTAAAATTATATGTTGCCTCTTAAAACACTTGATAGCTCTCGTTTGATGCATCAACCTCCCTCGAATACTCCGTTTTACTTGGAATCAGTTTTTAAGAAAAGGAACACAGGTCTCACTTCGAATTCCTCAATATCAAGTAACATAATCAGGAACAAACTCTCAGTTGCTGGAATGCACACCTTTGAAAAAAAACCAGAATCAGGCTTACCTTGAAAGAATAATAATACCAGAATCAGGGTTACATAAAAAAACAGACATATTGTGGGTGAGTGACATTGCCTATCGATTGACTCCGAAAGCAACAACACACAAAATCGATTAAATCAGAAAGGAAGTATATAAGTTAGGAAGTGAGGGAGAGCTTATTTACCTCCTCCATCCTGTGAGGTGAAGCCTTCTTCAGATCTAGTGACCTGTAAGAGGTTCATAACTAGTCAAATTCATTCAAATATCTTCTGATCATCAATCTTTTTACCAAGTAATTAATCACATGTTCAATTTCATGCTCATCTGTTTTCCATAAAACCAAGGAAACCAATGTCATCCAGCTATGGCTTGTCGGTTTAAGACTTGAGTCTGCAAAATGAAAAAAAGTAGTTCCAGCACATATGAAAAAAGTTGTCAAGAATAAGTTGTCAGCAATATTTCAAGTGATCAATCTTAAACAACAAACAAAGCACTGCACCCCTCTGCATCCCTGAGGAAATAAGCTGGCCTAAACAAACGACAGAACTAGACAATGTCGAAGCTGACAAACATATAACTGTAACATAATAGAAGCATAGCAGACAAGATGGTGAAATAAGATTGTCTTTCTTCAATTCAACCAGCATTTCCTTTCCCTTTTCCGACATCACACTATCTTTGACTATTCATCAGTACTTGATAAAAAAAATAATCATCTAGTACATGTATTACATCGCCAATTGTCCACCTCCTAAGAAAATAAATAGCTAACAATAAAATCTCCAGCTATGAGGATACCAAGAGGGGGAAAACTAGAAATTAAGACTGATGTTCATTAAAGACCCCCTGCACTCCTTATCCTTTGTGATCAACAGCCAATGCCACCTTGTAACTCTGGAACTATTGTGGCGACCACTGACGTCAAACTGTCATAGCCGGAATCAAAGCCAAGAACGATTAACTTAACTTCCTGCTGTAGCAGGTACAGTCATGGGCTTCGCGTCCTCAGCTTTCTCATGTTCCTTGTTTAACATCTGGTAATACACATAACACAAAATAAATATCATCTACGGAAAATAGTTCAAAAATAAAAAAATAAGTAAATAAACTATAATGACCGAACACGATGCCCAGTCCAAGACTCTGGCACTTGATCACTAAAGTAATTTGCTTGTTTGGAACATGATTACCACAAAATATGCATGCCTTAAACACAATGTACAAAAAAGGATTAATTTTATAAGAGAAGCCGTATTTTTCCGCCAATAATTTAAAGACCACATGCTATAGGATACATGAAGTAACACACAAGTAAAGAACTTACTTTATTATTTATCAAGTTGTGAAGTGCAATGACACTCCGTATGAGAGAAGAAAGGTAAATCACTAGCATCATGTCATTGGTTTTCACTGCAAAATACAAAGGGTCACAACATAAAAAGACATTTAACTGCAAAAAGAACAAATATACAAGTTCCTTTCATGTTTTAGCCAAATTAACAGCATTACCTGAGAAAGCCTTGATTAGTTCGCTCACATTAAGGTTTGGAAGTAGATTAAATACATCCTGCATCAAAAATAGGAAGCAAAAAAAGTTTCAATATCAAAACAGAAAATAAGCAGCAAAGTTGAAAGGATAAGAAAATTTTAAGAGCAGAAGAAGAGTATTAACCATTGCCCTGTGATCTTGCATGTAGTTAAGTTTGGAGCAAAATAAAGGTTTGATGCCAAAAGTTATGACAGCAACAGAAAATTAACAAAGGAAAGGAATGGAAAAAATCAAGCCCTAATAAGCACCCCTCTCTCAAATAAGGTACTGTTCTACATGGATCAAAAAGCATATATATTACTTTGAATAAAAGAACACTAACATAATTCAATCAGAGATTCAAGGAAAATACTTGGAGACGTTTGAGAGAAAAAACAGCGGCTGCTAGGCACTTCATCAAAAGATGAGGAATAAAACGACATCCCTCGTTCTCATAATAACTGAACAAATCTCTAAAGTATAAATGGCAATGTAGATGCTAGTAAATGACCAACTCTGCCAAGGGAAAAAGGGAAATAATATTACTTTTTTACAATTTTGAATTGGAAAACAACAGACAGAGTGAGGAAGGCCTAGGGTTGACATTATATTCAAGTGAATCAGCTAAACAATGCAAACTAGACATGACCAGATAATCGCGAATGTGGGTACAAGAAAAATCTTACTAGAATAAAATTATATATTTAAAATAAAATATACTTTTTGCTGTCACATAGAGCAAAAAGAATGTTGATCAGTGTTCTCAAAGGAAGGTGAGGTGACCAAACATAAATTGGAAACAATCACCAGAAGACAGGTCTTCAGGTTTTAGCTAATGTTACAAGAGCAACATGCATCTCAGGTGAGCAGTAGAAACTGCAACATGAACCATCTGTTCAGACAGTTAGCATTTCATAAATCCAAGCACCGAAAAAAATTATTTCATAAATTCAAAACTACAGAGAATTCAAAATTGGACCTCAAGCAAAACACCATAAACCCAGTCAAGAAATGATATAATCAACCCTGAAGTGCAAATGTTGCATGAGTTGGAACCCATGAATTATTAACAAGCTTTGCATGTAAGCAAATCATTGAAACCATTGTAAAAAAAATCAATAGTATTAGCATTCTAAAAGAAATGATCAGGTACTCTGAAAATGTATACAAGCAATTAAAGAATAAAACAACTTTACAAGATTGCTAATATTTAGAATAATAAATTAAATTGATGGTAACACTTAATTACAATCCAGAACCTAAGATCATTAGGGAATTAAAACTAAAAAAGAGAATACCAGAAAACCAATGACTACCTGCAAGTGGTACAGAATCTCATGATTTAAGGGAAGCTTTCCTTCGATAACAAGATCAAGATAGGCCCGTATCTCGCGAAGTCTTGCATCCAGACCTTTCAAGGCTGCAAGTTTACCAGTAACCTGTTGAGAAAAGAGAGTTACAAGTCTGAAAACAGGAAGTATAAAATATATTTAACAAAGTACCAACAGAAAAAAAAAAAAAAAAGTAGAACAAGCATATGGAAAGATACCTCTGTTGCAAGAGTACTAATGGTTGTATCCTTGACATCTCTCAGCAAATGTTCAACTCCTATATAAAATGAAACAAGTTCATAGTGAATATATTAATAGGTATAACCTATCAAATGTACCCATAAACACAAAAAAGATCGCCTATAAATTGTGCGACCAAATATAGAAAAAGAAAGAATAATTATGCGAACCCAGTTTACAAGAAAAAAAAAGAGTTATAAAATCTAATACAGAGGGATGAAAGCATCTTGGACATACCAATTTCCTCAACTTCATGAGCAGCAATTTCTGAAGGTACATGCACAAACACCTTCTGACTTTTCTGAGTGGCATTCTGTAATCATATTCACATTTCAATTTGGGATCACAAACCAGCTGCAACATAAAGACTATTGATCACCTCAAATAGTTTCAATTTAACGACTTACCTCTTTGACCTCTTCAACAGCATAATATGCTTTTGTAGGTATACCAAGCTCTTTAGGTTGGACGTCAATAATAACCAAAACAGGATTAGGAACATAACTGCAATATCAAAAATGCACATCAATTTGCAGAAGAAAGCAATCTATAAGCTCAAACAAACAAGGAAATATATGCTAACAGACAGCTATATTGGGAATTAATATTTTTTTCCCCTTATATGTAAGGTGAGACCTTTAACCAACGCCCAACTTACCCTCTCCTCCCACCACCACCCAACCCAACCCAAAAAAAAAGGAAAAAAAAGAGAGATTGGGGAAAAGTTCCTCTAAATATGCTGGACGTGGCATGCATTGAACTAGTACACACACACACACTCCAACTCTCCTCAAAGCCCCTCTTAACTATAGCGGGAGATTTTGGGACCAAAAGAGCATCATATATCATAGTCCCATATATATAGGCATTGATATGAGACAAATAAATATCACGAGCTCAGCACAATCACCACAAAGAACAGCTTATTTCATGCCTACAGAATGATAATAGACTTGACAGAAGCACAGAGCTGACACTTGACCAAATATTAGTAATACCAAGGACTCATTAATAATTGTCAAAAATTGACTTTTAGCTGTTATAAACTGTATTCATAGGGGAAAACTGATTTTTAAAAAGTTGGAAAAGGAACCTCCTTATGCAAAATACATTCAAGTTCTGCCTCGGACGTTGCAAAGGAAGAATGAGTGTGAAATTCATATTTTTTGCTTTTTTGCACTTTGCTTTTTATTTTTCGTGTACTTGCAGATATTATAACCTTGTGTAACTGTGTTTTTGCATTAAGGGAGATTTTTGTAATTTGTAAGTTGAGAAGGTTTTTTTTGTTGCCTTCTCGTTTGAACTTTTTCTTCTCCCTCCGGACTGTTTACTTTTACCTCAGTAACATCGTAGAGCTTTGGAGTTCATGTTGGGAAAATGGTTTTAATGCTTAATGCAAATGTACAACTGTTGTTGATTAATATAAATACTTTACACCGAATGACCAATCGTCTCTTCAGTGACGACCCGATAAAATTTGTAATGGGACTACGTGACCTGTCAGGTAACCCGTTTAAATATACGGGTTGATGGGCTGACCCAATTATTAAACGGTCCGGGTCGGATCAAAGCTTATATGGGTCACGTCAATTTTAATGCGACCCGAAATGATCCGAACCGACTTGTTTGCCACCGCTACTGACACGTAATTGCACAGATATGAGAAGGGGAAATAAAAAGAAAAACTGAATGAACTAGGTTTCTAAATGCACCACCACAACATTGAGATTAGACACATGAGACAAGCAAGCATTTTCTATATCCACCTGCTGAGTGATCAGTTCACAGCATGTCAAAGTGGCTTTTACTTTCAAAAGAACATTGAAAAAAAGTAGATGTAGATGCATTAGAAAAACAAACTTCTGTAAAGACAGACAGGATTTTCTTGCTAAGATTATTATAGTTTTCTTATACAAGAAAAAAGGAATCAATAAAATCACAAACTTACTCGGTGAACAACGCATGCACATCCAAATCATTCTCCCGAAGTTTAGGACCTGTGCTGTACCAACCAACAACATGCTCCTTTGCTGAAACAAAGATGTTTTTAGCACAATAGCATTTCATAAAAACGGCAACTAAAGATGGTTGGTAATAACAAACCAGGTTACTAAAATGTACCATTTATTCTTTTAAACATGGAAAACATTGACTCATGGTAATTGTGGTCGAGGAACCAGATGCTCGGATCTTTCTCATCTTCTTCGAAAGGCACTGCATAAATTGGCAGAAAGAAATTATAAATAAATAAAAAAAGACTTGCTACCGACATGTAAGATCCAAGATTATAGAACAGAAGATTATTAGAATTGAAGAGAATGAGGGCAAAAATAAGTGAAATTCCCCTGAGATAATTTAGTTTGAGCCCTGAGATAATTTAGTTTGACGGCACGGTGCAAAGGAACTTGAGGAGAAGTATTATCAGATTAAGGTTGTGAAACTCCGTCCTCCGAATGCTTTGCTCCCTATTTTATGTTATGCTTTATTTATGACCTTTTATGTTCATTTGTTGAGCGAGGTGGTCAATAAGCAGATCAGTTATTGAGTTTAATACAAATCTTGTCAAGCAACGATTCTCTGCACTTGGATACCAAAAACATAGTTATTCACTGAAAAAAATATTTTCATATCTTACTTTTATTCAACACCTTAAGAAACAGTTTATCCTCCTTCATCAAAAAGCAAAATTGCATCCTTATCCAACAACCAAAAGGATAGTTTATATGCATAATTAAAAATAAAAATATTCATTAGGTCTATAACCATAGCTTTATCTCCCACTGTATACATAAATTTTAGGGGAAAAAAAAAAAACTTTCGACATATTATTTCTTAATATCCTATATCCTGAGCAAACAACGACAAGCCATAACCCAAAAAGATTGAAATTTGCACTTAAATTCTGAAAATAAGCAATAAGGAAAGGGAACAGAGAGAGATTTGGTGTTGGAACCTGCGTAGCTGTTGGTGACGTCGACGGTGCCCTTGAAGGAGCTGCCGAGGAGGACGCCGATGACACGCTTGCGGGTGTCACGAGCAACGCGATTGTAGTTGTCGACGATGCTGAGGAGGACGAGGGGGTGCACGATCACCTTCTCGATCGGACGACTAGATATCTGCTGCGTCTTTATCACATCCATCTTTTATCTTCAACCCCCCGCTTCTTCAATTTCCAATTTACAAAACCCTAGGTTAGATTATTTAAAAAAAAAAAAAAAGAAAAACTTTTGATGATGGTTCCTATGATTTTGTGTGTTGATATCGGTACCGAGAATTATTAGGGTTAGATTGCGTCAAGGTACCTGCTGCTGCTGCTGCTGCTGCTGCTTAGTTGGGGTTGATGAGGGGGGAAGAGAGAGACAGAGATTTGAGGGATCTCGAACTGTTTAGGGCTCTCAGACTCGGAAGAAAAGAACTACACAGCGAATATTGGACCCGGGTTGTAGAATCCGATAGGCTTATTTAGTAGCAGTCCCTCAAATCTTCAAAATTCCGTATTAGTCCATCAAATCTTTAGAGTTGCTCACAAACGCCTCATATCTTAAACATCTTGCAATTTAATCCCTCAATTTACGAAAATACCCTCCCCTCTTAGTCAAAGATTAATTCAAAGAGAGTTTCAATCCCCGTATCATGTTGTGCAAAGAGTACTCAGGAAAGTTACTGAGCTAAAAATAATAATGTTCTTCAAACTGAATAGCAAAGGGCAACGACTTTTTCGGATGGGATTGGTATGAAATCAATGTCGGTTCTAATGCTCACCGGAGGCGGGGTGGATAGGAGCAGCAGTGGGGGTTGTGTTTAGGGATTTTGGGTTGGAGAAGAAAGAGGAAAAGGTACATGGGTTGTAAGGTCACTTCGGATTTGATGGACTAATATATATATAACTAATTCGATAAAACATACTAGTTACCTGTTAAAAATACTTCTAGGTGTTGTTTGGATTTGACCCTACTAAAGAGAAGTTAAGGGTTAAATTAAGAGAAGATAAGGGAATATGTAAAACTTATTTAGGAAATCTGTTTGGGAAGTCTACTAAAGTGAAGGGAAGGTAAGGGAATATATGCAAATTTATATAAATAATTTACATTACATGTTATTTCATCCCTTTGAATATCATCTTAAAATATAGGAGGTAAAATTGCTTTTGCGTAATATTTTCTTATTTTAAGAGTTATATTCCCCTAACTTTCCCTCCATTACACATTACACCCCAATTTAGGGGGAAACAAAATCTTAAGTTTTTTCCCCTCCATTACCTTAACTTCCCCCTTATTAACTACATCAAATTACTTCCCAAACAAGAGTAATGTGTCTCCTACCTTCCCTTTACTCACATTACTCACTATCGAAACAAGCCCATAGATAATCAACCAACCTGGAGTGGTGGCGCAGTTGGCTAGCGTGTAGGTCTCATAGCTTCTGAGTGATCCTGAGGTCGAGATTTTGAGCCTCTCTCACCCCAACTGCCTCTTTTCACAAATTTTTTCACATGATTAAAAATTAAATACTAGGCGAGCAAGTTAACTAAAACAGGCTCAAAATCAATACAAAAAATGCTGTCAACAGCTACAGGTCTTACAATTCAGGAGATGCTAATTTAGAAGGAAAAAAAAAATATAACTCTGCTCAAAGTTGGACAATTTTGCTATTTTCCATCTTTGATTGCCCAAGCAGAACCTAATGCAGGGTCATAAAAATGAGCACAAGTTTATTAAACTAGCTTTGCCTCGTCTTCATCACAATTATCACTGCTGCACCATCTCATATAAATTATGAAGTAACACAAAGGACACATATCTTGACAACAGAAGATGTTACCATCAGGGCCAAATGATGCTTAAATGTATTTGGCTGACAAATTCATTGCCGTCTATAGTCTAAACCACAATGCAAATTGCCGCGGAGGACTGTCATCATTTATGGTCAGAATAGGGAACATTCCTCATCAAGTTGTTGCTTCGGGATTGCTCGATGATGCTGATGTCACAACCATCACAATCTGACCTCTATGCCCTCGCTATGCAGGTGCTCCTTCACAGATAAGATGGGAACCTGCAATCACATAAAAGAGTTAAGCTCAACTGGATTCTTGGTCCTCTTGAGGTGTCATAGATATATCATAAGACTCTTATGATAAGAGCTAGCTCAAATAAAGATCAGAAACAACGAATAGCCTTTGTATTCAAACAACGAAGCGGAAAACTTATACCATCATTCAGAACCCATAGTCATCTTTCGAGACTTTACAGAAGGTGGTGTCGCAGGCAAGAGCACACCAGATAGTTACATGGAACATATAAGAAATTCTATCGCAAAAGGTCAGAAATGGAAATCTAAAAATATCAGTGCCACAATGCTTCTTAAATGTCCTAAACTCCAAATCAAAACTAGATCAGTAAATAAAATGGAACCTCAAGAGGAGATACAGAACGGCGCGACAGAGCTAGAGGCAGAGATATTCACAGATCAACTTGTTGAACCTGACGGACGAACACATCAGGGTATTATCATAATTCATAAAAGCAATATAAGTTGCAAAGCTGTTGATGAATTAGATATCTTGACAGGATAGAAAATGAAAACTATCGGGTATACCTAATAATCCATGTCACCAGACGTTCTAAGAGAATAATGATTTTGTATGATATAATTAACCCAGGACCTCTATTTACTGCAAAATTTCTTTAGGTTTATAAGAATCAATTATGACATGACATCTTTTTATATTTGTTACTGAATAAACCGAAAGGTTTGATACAATCCCTAAGCTTACATACAAAATAGACATGTACGATTGTATAGCATTTTGTCTGCTCTAATGGGAACAAGTTTAATAGATGTAATGAACGGAAACATGGGAATATGTGCAACTAAAGGAAAAAGTAACAAGAGAAGTTTGTAGAATATAATGAATTTATGAATTAACAAAAATTAAGTAGTTGTGTAATCCATGGAACAGTAAAAGTAATAAATGGTTGCAGGAGGTAGTTGTAATCTGTGGTACTGATGACATATTTTACATCTCATAAACCAATAATCTTCTGTCACAAAATCTTGTATCTTAAATTTATCATTATGCATACCTCCTTGCGATGGAAAATGCCAGCAGCAAGCGCAGCTGAAGCACTAGTTTTCTGAAAGACCTCAGAGAAATGTTCTACAGAACCTGCACCACTGCTTGCAATTACAGGTATACTGACAGCATCAGATACCAGTTTAATCAAGTCTACATCAAATCCCTGCCCTTGACCTGCAAAAGCAATAACTGCTTGTAAGCTTATCTCAAACAACAAAACCAATTTATAGATCCTTGAACTTTAAAACTGATCTAAGACGATGAACAAAGGACTGCTCAAGCTTAGGATCACAGATAATATGCACCATGAGGAGCAGAGTAAAAGAAAATTAAAAGGCAGGATATTGCCGATATAAATAGACTTCTCTGCTTACAAGTACAAGCTCAGTTATTTAGCAAGTATAGAGGCTATAGATGATAGCTGCTACAACACAAGAATTGCCCTACCATCACAGTCAATAGAATTGAGTAATATTTCCCCTGCTCCAAGATCTTCAACAGCTTTTGCAAGCTCATAAGCTCCAATTGGTCGACCCTCACGTCCACCACTTACCTGTTGGGCATAACAACAAACAGTTACTCAGATTACAATAAAGCTCTTATGCATGCAAAATTTTCCTATAAAAAATCAGCTTTATGGCTTAGCATATTACATATGCCTTGAATGAAGTATGGGTTTTCAGTCAAGCATCAAGTCTAACAATTGCAATGCTGAAGTCTATATGCCTGATACCTCTCAAGTATGCCAGGTGGAGACATTTAGCAGTCGCAAGGAAGACCTTGTCAAGATTCAATAATACACCCAATTGGAAGAACGTTTTCAAGTAGGCTTGAAACAAACAAATAAGAAATTTAAAGTTTGAAATATTAAGGTAAATATTTAGAACATTCATGATTAAAGAGAGCTGAATGCTTCAATCTATGTGTGTACTGCACAGCAGTAGCACAGTTAATGTGTAGGTTTAAGCCTTTTAGGTATTAATACATCTCTGGAAACATATTAAACTATCAACTAGCTTGTCAGGCCTAACTATCAAGGTGAAAATATGAACGCTTTTATATTGATCCACATTGAATCAATGAGCCTTTGGGTTCAGATATAGTCCAACAGCTCCATTCACTTTGCCTTACCATCATCCAAGCTAAGTAAGAGGGACACAACATTGCATAACATCACTAAGAAGCCCTGCCACAAGAAACAAAAGGTGATCTACCTTGAAAGACTTTTCTCCAATGTTATCTTAAGGGTACTACCATAACTACTATAGAGTATAGACAGCGTGACAAATCCAGAATTAGAGAATTAAAATTCCAATAAACACTGTATCTTTGATAAAGGTGCTTTTCATTTCCTTGCTTGTAGTTATTCAACACATAATAAATATTTCATACTCATAAGTTAGAGGCCCAAAATACAGTTTGAAGGCTACTTATCATAAGATCGTCATAAGTAATGTCCTCAAACAAACACATAAAGTGATGGGGAACCAATAATTTATAAACGAGAAAGGTAGCAGGATCATCAGCATCAGCATTTAAGTCTTTCCCCATGATAGTGCAGTTGCTTATAGCCATTAACTCCACACTGAGAGGTGCCATTATAGATGTGAACAGGCTTTTTTGATAACTCCTATGAATTATTAATGCTGAATTCAAGACCAAGGGAACTTGGTTGGAAAGAGGCTACTAACTGAATCCCATATGCCCGTTATTGGGTAGGAAGCTTGCAATTATTCACGCCACAACCAAATACATTGAGGTCGATCAACAACCCCACTGCAAAGTAAGCTGGAAATGATCTCTTAGATTATCATCACTAGACATTAAGTTATTTAAATGACCTAACTTTCCCAACCATATCATTTAAAAGGAAAATTAAGAAAACCCTAGGAGTTTGTTTGTGATATAAGCACAATGTTACCTTGTGTTTGATTCTATGTAAAAGTGAGTGAGAGAAAAGAATGATTAATGAGTAATTGTTTTTCATTATTGGTTATCAAAAACTTCTGTCAAGCCTAAAGGTAGTGAAAAATAAAAAAACAAAGGTAAAAACTCCATTTCTTGTTCTACCTCTTTTCCCTACGCTCTTTCTTCTTTACTAGGAAGTAAAACACAGATCAAATGAAATGAATCAGTCAGTGGTATCGAAAATAACAATTAAGAATGCATATGGCTGAATGGTTGATGGGCTTCGATAATCTTTAGAATCCAACTTACCACCACAAACAAACATAATTGCTAATGTGGCTGGACAGCTATCAACATGTAAATCCATTTATAGCCCATGCAGAAATGAGATTACTAGAAAAATCCAGCTCAATATGCAATGAATGATATACACTGTTCTAGAAGCCATACCGTACACTGGTACCATGCATATTCTTCTCCTAGTGGACCTGAATGCAACATATAAGTAAGATGTCAATCTCAGAGAAGAATCAAATCCAGAAAAAATACAACAAGAAGAATAATAGATTAGCTTCTACTAGCAAGAAATAGTACCTGGTTTAGTTAGTTTTACAGACTTAAATTTCACCTCATCAGGACTCCGAATATAGACTCTGCGAGGATCAATACTTACAACCACTGCCTGAGAGTGAAGAACGAACAATTAATATTTAGATGTGTTTCCACCTTCAAATGTAGGTTAAGGAATAAAGACTTCACAAATGAAGATATTTTTTTAAGTATTTATCACTAATCTCCACATATGCAATATGAAGAGAAAGTTTTCCCATATCCAGAAAGGAGGGATAGATAGTAATATATCAGCTAAGTGATCTATACGACCTGATTTCCATAGCGTCTAGAGATTTGTTCTATGCTGCTAGTTCCGCTCTTTACCTGAAAAGACATAGGGGAATATTACAAGGAAAAAAAAAATGGAATTTTGGTTACACAACTGGCTTAAGTTTAAAAATTGATCGCATACTCCAGTTTTCAAATATTCTTCTGCAGCAAAAACTGCATCACTTCCAATTGAAACCTTATCTGCACCAGACCTGAAGTATTCTGATGCCACTTCCAAACTCGAGTAGTACCTATGGAAAAATTAGAGCAATGAAATTTAAGAAAATAGTGTATGTAATAAAGGTAAGTTGAAAAGGATGTTATCACGATAAACAAAAATCGTTGACTTTGGATGGAGATTCTTTTATAGCAAATTACTGGAATTGAAGAAAATCCTTGACAATGGATGTCTTTTGATAAATGGAAATGGGGTGCACTGCACCACAGCTATTTATGAAGACACATAAACTGTGTCAAGCTCCGAGAGATTACCAAGGGTTTACCACCTGTAGCTTAAAAATCGACCACAGTTTTCTGCAAGAGGTTGTATATAGAGTGGTCCACAAAATTAGGCAAGGATTTTGAGCAAAGACTACATTTCACCAGTCCATTGTTGCTGCATTGCTACTTATTGGACGTAATGAGGGAAAAATCAGCATAGAGCATTCTATTAGGATAAATAAAAGAATATATTTTAAATAAGCTGCAGAATGACGGTGAGTTCACAATAGCATTATTGTACATATAAGTATGAGGCATCAAAGATCATGGATATTACAAGGAAAGCTCTGATCTTATCTAAATATTCTAAACCTAAGTCTCAGTTTCTCAGAAAATGTAGTCTCCTTTTGTTAAGTGGAATATGCTTCTAGCCAGAAAATTCACAATATGTGTTAAGGGATTTTTCTTTTTCCACTGTCATAGTTATGCTTTGATTGTACGAATAACATCCTCCTTAATTACCAAACTGATAAACGACTTACACTAAATATGATACTAGGAATATCAATATTTTTACCTAATTAAATTTTTGTGAAAAAAGATCTTCCACAACATCTAGGGAAAAGTTAACTGAATAAAAATGCAGATACAGGTTTCAATCAACTTACAGTAGTAGAAGCATATAATTTTCATTAAACAGTAAATTGGAAAACACGAGCCATTAGGCAAGCGGGGAAAATAAAATTTCTACTAATGAATCCAGAAGTGAGTCATTGAAAAACAGATTCTAATAAAAAGTTATTCTAAGTATTAAATGTACAATTGTTCTTATAAAAATGTTATACCAACCTCCCATTCCCATCTGTAAAGTCTCTTATACCGCCTCCAACTGTTAGTGGGACAAAAACATGTTCAGATGTGTAGCGCAGAATCTGTATGTCACATTATTCGCAGAGGTCTAAGTTTAGAAAAGAATCAGATGGAAATTAAACTTAGCTTCCTGATACAAAGTATCGACAGTTTAGATTATATTGGAAAAAATTACTAGTAACGAAAGGATGAATAGTATTATCTACATTAAACCTGTAGCATTGGTAGATCTCCCAAAGGAAAGTCACGGAAGCCAGTTATGTTCAGAAAACTAACCTGAAATGCAATTCAAATACTTGAATTTTCACAAGTTATATGTATAAACATAGCACCCACTATATGAACAAAACGTCAGAATGTGAGAAATATACTTCATCAGCCCCATCTTTATAATATTGACCCGCAAGGTCCACCGGCTTGCCAAGGTTTCTAACCTGTTGACAAAAAGAAAAAGGATAAGTTAAAAGTAGAAGGAAAAGGAAAAAAGATAGTTAACGAAAACAATAGTGTTCCTTGTAGGGTTCCTCATAATAGTAGTTGCAAATCAGACTCCATCTTTTACACAAGAAACGAATCATGTCAATATGAGTGAATAAGATATGGAGGTTATTTGTTACCTCATGATCATTTGAATGCTCGCGGACATCATACTGATCCCCTTTGGTTACTACAAGATCCCCTCTATCATTTGTCCTCACATCAAGGCATGCTATTACCTGGACAATCAAGTGGTAGTAAGCAGAAAGCAAAACTGGTTACATAAGATACTTGCACATAATGAAAGAAACAGAGTCCTGGATATGTTCTCGACCAAAAAGGCAAAAAACATACTCTCTTTGCAAGTTTTGATGCCTTCCCACTTGTAGGTTTCTGTTCGGCAGGAGAAATTCAGTATGTAGTTTAAACGCCAACAAAGAAAGATAGAAGAATACACATAATCACGTTGAAACACCAAGATCTACCTTTTTCCTTGAATATTGAGATGGATGAAGAAACTTTTCCAATATTGAGAGGCCGACATCTGAAAAAACGAAGAGGTGCAAATAAGAATATGGTTCTCCTTTCAAAACCAGTTACCTGTCTTATTAAGGTCTTCAACTCATGAGTTTATTCCTATAACATGATACCCCAAGGTACTTGTCTCATTATCCTTCAATGAGAATATGATGGTTCTAAAAAATCATAAAATATTAGTGCTTAATCACGAGGGTAGGCTTAACTTAAGAAACTGATTAGAAATCTCAATTGAACTAAAGAGGACCAGTTCATTCTTCCAAAAGAAATTCCGTTCCATTTTAAGAACCATATCTACATTGCTTAATTGTTCCCAAGACAGATAGTTTTTATAAGGACATAACCAAGGCTTTATACGAACATTGTTTTCTAATAAAAACATTGAGTGATGACTAAATTGCAGTAGACAAAGTCCATGAGGTCAAGAAAAAGCAACACGCAGTTGAAACATAGGTGTCCTATCAATCTACACTTCATTGATGTCGATAATCATTGGAACAAATCAACTTCTCAGTCTTTCCAGTTAGTCCACGTCTGCCGACGGAGTTAAGGGTCAACTTGATAAACAATGTTGAGATCAAAGCTTGATGCTACAAAAAATAAATTCTAGCCAAAGATAGTAACAAATTAACAATGTTGTAAAACATTACCGCTACCAGTATATTACAGTACTTATCTGTGATTAACATTTGATTGCGACTAGTGACTCATAAAAGCAGAAGAAATGATGTTAACAAATATATAATTAAACACTATATTGATGTTGTTGCCAAGTATTGAGGACATTAATAGATACCAAACTTATTTAGATGAAGAATTAAAAGTAGAAAATACAGATAATTATTGTTTACCTCCACTCTTTTCAGGGTGAAATTGAACTGCATTTATATTTCCCCTATTAATAGAAGAAATAAAAGTATCACCATAATTGCATGTTGATGATATCCAGTCTTCATTAGCATCTGACTACATCAAAACATTCAAATGGTTCCATAAATAAAATAGCATTACACTAAAATGATTTAATGTTTAAAATAAGCTCTGCAGTGACAAAATAAAGAGCATACAGGCATTGCACGGTATGAATGGACGAAATAGACATGGCGAGCTCCAATATCATCCAATATTCCTGATCCTTTAGTAACTTGCAGTGCGTTCCAACCAATATGAGGTACCCTGAGACCCTCTGATGAGTCAAAACGGCCAACAGTGCCAGGTATCAAACCAAGACCTTTGACTACGAGGAATAAAAGGCAACTGTTAGCTAAATCAAGAAAACTTGCAACACAAATGCATCAGCTAATAACAAATTCCAGGAATTTTAATAGATTGCATGAAAAGTTGCATGTAGTTTTATAAACATAATTTGTAGTATTATGAAACAGAATCCACTTTGGTAGGTTGAATAGAAGTCCTAACTGTTACGTGATAGTGCAACTCAACACCATGACAATACTAACCCCAAAGGGGATGGGGAAAACAAACAGCAAAAAGGAAAATTGAAGTTATCATAAAACAAACATGTTCTACCACACCTAATATATTGCGCTGTAGCTTAATTTGTATAAAACCAATTAGAATGAGAAAGGACTTGTGTAAGCAGTCATGCGAAAGTTAGCAAGTTCTCATAACCTCTCCAAGATTACAATGTAACAAACAATAAGGGTGTCGACATAATAGAACAATCTTTCCTAACCATAGGTCCATAGCAGAGGAGGGGCTCCTGCAACTCTATGTGTTCTACTCTAAAGATCTGCAAACCCATTTCATAATTCAAGCTAAATAAAGAAGTATGGTATTTTTAACTTTGACCTGCAAATATGCTGCTCTGAGTAGTAGGCTACATGCCATTAAACTGTGAGAAGAAATGGATTACACATTATTTGCTATGTCAGTCAAATCAAGTAAGTTCTCACTTCACAAAACATGTTAAATTATTTAATAAGAAAATATGTTATATAAAAAATATATATTTGAATAAAGTCACACACTTTAATTACTTTGGAACTATAGATTTGTTATAATTGCAGTTAAGTCTAATTTCTCTGGCCTTAATGATGCATTTAACATGAAAGAACACGAAGAATGTCTATTAGAAAGCAATACAACAACGGTAATCACCTGGACCATTCTCTTCACTGGACTCAAAAAGCAACTGGAGTCCAAGACAGATCCCCAAAGGGGCGATCCTTCTCTAGAAATGCATTATGCAGTGCTTCAGCCAATCTGTGAGAAAGTAAACTGGTTATTCTATGTGTTTAACAAAGGTTACAAGAGATCTTCTTTCTTTTTCAGGGAGAAGCATACATCCTTAGAAGAATTTTGAAGACATATTTAACACTGCAAACATTGTCCATGAACAAGAGTAATTTTTCTTATTATTTTACATAACTTTACCTATTCTATTTGATGAGTCATCTGAGTAAAGAACAGAAATAAATGATACTAACTTTCTTTAATTAATAGCATTCTTGAGAATGCTAGTCTAGAGGTCAAGTTAATAGCACAAACCCTAGAAATTTTTCCAGGAAGAATATGGAAGTTCTACAGATTCAATTATCAAAAAAAAAAAAAAGAATATTTTTTAAAGTAATAAATAAAAGTAAATTAAAAAGGACACTTACCCGGTCTGATTTAACACATCCATAGCTGATCCAAAGGCTCCAACCCCAGGAAACACAAGGCGGTTTGCAGCAAGAATGTCCTCTGGTCTTTGCACCTAATAAAGAAAAGAACATGTATATTTATTAACTTGTCTACAAATAACTTTATAGATAGTTTTAATTGAATATCAATAAGAGAGGACATTTTTGAATCATAAGATAAACATTAATGACGCCCAAGTCTACTTCTGAATAGTATTCTACTTTTATGATGAACGGTACATAAGGAAGCAAGGAGTTCCAATAAAAAGTAGACAATGAGAAGAGTAATGAAATGGAAATTCCCAGTTAAGTTAGCAAAAGAAAAAACTGACAATGTCATATTATTAGTGCATATTAAGCACAATGGACCACAAAGGATAAAGGGGATGAGACTATCAAAGGTAAAAGATCCATCAAAATGATAAGCCTTTATTGTCTCTCTTTTCTGATTAGAGAAGCCATGTCAAAGCCAGATGCAAATCAGGAAAAAATAATAATAATAATAACATGCAGAGTCACGAATTGCCACAAGCAAAATCTTATCCAAAAAGAATTAATATTCAATGGTCTGTGCTTAAATGTTAGTTGTGGTATCAGATAACTTCCGCGAGAATGACAAAGATAACTTACTACTACATTTTGTAGATTAAAAAAAAATGGTATGCTGAATCAATAAAAAGACTACCATGAACTTTTTCCATTTTCTCGTAATACTAGAATTAACTTTCTAACTTGCACAAAAACTATCATAAACTTCCTCAGAAATTCACTAAACTAACCCCTGTTATCTTGTCAGCAGTGAATATATCATTTCCATGAGATAATTTTGGACGGAATTGACCCTAAAATATCATGTATCTTACTTGTTTTATCTTATATGAAACTTTAGAGAGAAAGGAATGGTAATTGTTAGTGCTTGCTATTAACATTGTTAGGGAGTTCTCCGAAAAAATATTCTACTTCAGTTTCAAACTTTATGCAAGTTTAATGAGAAAATGGAGAATTTCCATGGTAGGTTTCTTAAATTAGGCTAGGCTAGAAAGTAACATGTCACATCTTGTTCTTTCCTAGCATATAATTATAAAACAACTTGTAAACATTTTGATCCCTTATTCTAGTAGAAAGATGATCTCATTTCTATTCACGTAGAACATTCCGCCACAATACGAACATGGGATGTAATTTGGATGTCCATTTTGTTCACAAATACAACTAGAGAATTCACAAAAAGTTGAACAATACTTGATTTTTAAATAAAAGAAGAAAGGGGGAGAGCTTACTTCTTTGATATCGAAGCCGAGGTATCTAATGGCATTCCTCACACTTCGAACATTTCCCGCACCGTAATCGAGAAGAGTGACAGCTGTATCGGTTCGAAGAAAATGTATCAATTTTATACAAATTTTTCTAGTAGAGACATATAGATAGGGTTTCTTACTTGAATCTCCAGAAGAAGAAGAAGAGGAGGCGCGGATGGAGAGATTCTTCTTAGATTTTGAAGAATAATAATAGGAATTCCTTGGATTCGAAAAGCGAAGGCTACGATTAATCATCAACCGAGGCCGGGGTCGAGAGAGTAGATTTTGAGAGGACTTGACTGAAGACGACGTCGGAGACTCCATCAGTATCAGTTGCGGGGAGAGAGAGAGAGAGAGATTCTCTGGCGGCCTATAACGAAGGAAGAGGGTTTTTTTTTCTTTTTTCGTCCGTGTTGATTTCATTTTCTGCGTGGCTAAACCCACTCACTTACGTACGGCCCGGTCCGGTCGGGTCCTAAAGCCAACATAACCCATATCATATAGAGCCGGTCCAATTCCAGATGATAATTAGGATGCGTTTGGCAGGACTGAACCTGGTTAATTTGTGATTGGTAAAAACTGCATCAATTCTAGCCCAGTTCTTCTTAGTCTAAAAATAGACCTTAAAATCAGTTTAGTGCTGGACCAGCACCCCATAGTCCAACTATAAACTGGTTTAGAAAAAATTATATCTGGCCCAGTTTCTAGGTGATTGCCAAACACATTACCCTCGGCTTTATCCTTTCAAATCCTATTTTAGGGTCAGATATAAATCTAATTAGAATCATTATAGGCTAATAAGTTTTTCGCCGGATTCTTATATTGGCAGCCTTAATTTAAAAAAAAAACTATTATGTTTATTGAGCTACAATCTAACTTCTAGTTCATAACACATTGATCTAATGGTATTTTGAATAGCTATATGTAAACATAATCTCATGGCTAATCTCAGTAAACCATATTTTATAGTTGGGAATACGGTTTTTCATATGTAACAACCATTTTTTGCTTATTTTAGCTGGCTGGGGCATCAGTGATGCTCCATCATTTTTTCTCTAAATAATAATAATAATAATAAAGTAGTAATAATAATAATAATAACTCATGCCTAATCTATTTATATTAATTGTGCATACATCAACAACCAGTATTGAAAGAAACTAATTGATATGATTTTAACACTTGTCTTTCTCTATAGTTGTGTTTCTGGGTACAGAAACCCTTTCTATTTGAAATTTCTTTACTCTCTCTCTCATATATTTAAACAAACCAGCAGGAGTATAGGAAACACTGAAACAGTAACACCGATAGCAACAAGAATTCTGATATACGTTGCAAGTAAATTGGCTATATATTCATACAATAAGTTCATTCTTTCCACATCTACTCTGAATTACAAAGCAATTGTTGATATGGAAAGAGAAACTAAAATAGCAAGCTATTCTTTATTTGCACTCATCAATTTTAGACATTCCCACCGTCTCTTTGCTTTCAAAATAATAATAATAATAATAATAATAAATTGCGGTTTATTTTATTCACTTCTTGTGACGGGAATCCTTGTTGATCAATGTGTTACTTGAACATGGAAATCCGCACTGGAGGAATCATAGGTCGGCCTGCCCAACCTGATTTCACATTATAACAATCGGTACACTAAAAAATTAGTGAATCAAACATTCAAAATTTAGATAAACGATAAAAAGCTATTCACAATCTTATACATGACTTAGGATGTGTTGGTCCAATATATAGAATATTAATTGTATTTTTCTTTCCTTTTTTCATCTTGGACTACTTTTCATTGGATGAAGAACTTTTCCCCCGTAAATTATAAAGCTATCAATGCTCATTATATGATAAATATCAATGAACTATCCAACTACTTGCATGTTCTTTTATTCTGAAGTTGTTAGTTAAATTTCCTACCATGTTGTATACAATGAACAAATGTATTTGTGTTCGATTGTTGTTTTCCTATTATCTATTGTGTTTATTATTTTAGAAATGTTTTTCCACCACTGCAACTCACAACTATGAAGTAATTATAATGCATGGTTATACGATAAAAAGAGTGTCAATAGATGTTTGTTGTTTCTGAGGAAATATATAAGTGGTAGAGGGAGAAGCATGAAGAATATATCGATAAAGTATTAACGTTTGGACCTTTCGAAGCATCAAAACCTCTGCTCTGAAGTTCAGCATGCTCTTGGCAGAGGGCACAAGGTTCACAACAGAAATGAACGCAGCAATCACAACATGGCTCCTCTGGTAAACTATACTTTGATCTCAATTTTCCCCGGTAAACACACGAGTAGATCCAATGGAATTGGACGGTTGATAGAAACCAATAAACACAACAATGATTACAACAGGCTGCAAATATAAACAAGTAACAGTCATCTTATAGTTGAAACATTCAATATAGAAACACACTTAACCCATCTTTTTCTTAATCCTCATTTTATTAGCAATAATAGCATTAAGTTAAACAATATGCAGGCCAACTATAGAATTCGAACATCAATAATACTCATACGAACTCTGATGTCATGCTGGAAGTTTACTTGCATCTAAATGGATTTTAATGCTCATATACCATCATCTTGTATCAAGCTTTGAGATGACTATTGTACTGACTGTTCAAAGGAAAAACATATTTCTCTCAGTAAGAATTATGTTTTTATTTTAGATTTCCTGGAATGTTTGCAGATTAGCAAAATTAGATGATTAATACTCAGTTACCTAGTGCTAGAGGATATACTTTCTCCTCTTTCTCTATTCTTACTGAATTTTCTTATACATATGACATTGTTGTATGTCATCTTTATACTTACAAGTTTGCCCTTCGTCCAATATTTCTGCAATGCGTCCAAACGTGACACAAGGGAGCCAGCATGTCATACAAACTGCAGTTCATAAAATGAAGACATGAGACACATTGATTTCATGCATTAATATTGTCTCTATCCATAGAAAAGGTTCTCTTATTGTCTTATACTTCTAAATCAAATAGAGATAGAAGGAATTAATATAGAATTCTCTTAATTGGATCGTGGAGGAACTCCTCGGAGACTCACTATGTGACTGTTATTTTTACGCTGCAGTGGTCAGGTTTTGTGTTGTCATCTTAGTATCATCATATTTCTTGATGTATTTGTTGTATAAAGATGATCTATATGATCGATCAGTAATATAGAAAAGCAGTTTCGCAACTCACCTGATTTTCTTCATTTTGGAAGATCAATGTTTTTTATCTGAGATTGGCTAAAATTACCTGATTTCCAATAAAGGCCAAAATTCCACATAAGGCTAAAGTGAACTTAACATAAAATTTCTCATTTGGATTTTTAAACTTCGTTTAGTCATCAAATTTTAATTCTTCTTTCTTTACCCTCCTCCTCCTCCATCTCTCTTTCTCTCTCCCTCCTCCTCCTCCATCTCTCTTTCTCTCTCCCTCCTCCTCCTCCATCTCTCTCCCCCTTCCCCATTGTCTTCTTTCCTCCTCCTCCATCTCTCTTTCTCTCTCCCTCCTCCTCCTCCATCTCTCTTTCTCTCTCCCTCCTCCTCCTTCTTCTCTCTCTCTCCCCCTTCCCCATTGTCTTCTTTCCTCCTCCTCCATCTCTCTTTCTCTCTCCCCCTTCCCCATTGTCTTCTTCCGCCTCCTCCATCTCTCTTTCTCTCTCCCTCCTCCTCCTCCATCTCTCTTTCTCTCTCCCTCCTCCTCCTCCATCTCTCTTTCTCTTCCTCCCCTTCCTCATTGTTTTGGAGGAGGGGATGGAGGCAATGAGGAAGGGGAGAGAGAGATGGAGGATGGAGGGGAGAGAGAAAGAGAGATGGAGGATGGAGGGATGGGGAGAGAGAAAGAGAGATGGAGGATGGAGGGGAGAGAGAAAGAGAGATGGAGGATGGAGGGGAGAGAGAAAGAGAGATGGAGGAGGAAGAGGGGAGAGAGAAAGAGAGATGGAGGATGGAGGGATGGGGAGAGAGAAAGAGAGATGGAGGATGGAGGGATGGGGAGAGAGAAAGAGAGATGGAGGATGGAGGGATGGGGAGAGAGAAAGAGAGATGGAGGATGGAGGGATGGGGAGAGAGAAAGAGAGATGGAGGATGGAGGGATGGGGAGAGAGAAAGAGAGATGGAGGATGGAGGGATGGGGAGAGAGAAAGAGAGATGGAGGATGGAGGGATGGGGAGAGAGAAAGAGAGATGGAGGATGGAGGGATGGGGAGAGAGAAAGAGAGATGGAGGATGGAGGGATGGGGAGAGAGAAAGAGAGATGGAGGATGGAGGGATGGGGAGAGAGAAAGAGAGATGGAGGATGGAGGGGAGAGAGAAAGAGAGATGGAGGATGGAGGGGAGAGAGAAAGAGAGATGGAGGATGGAGGGATGGGGAGAGAGAAAGAGAGATGGAGGATGGAGGGATGGGGAGAGAGAAAGAGAGATGGAGGATGGAGGGATGGGGAGAGAGAAAGAGAGATGGAGGATGGAGGGATGGGGAGAGAGAAAGAGAGATGGAGGATGGAGGGATGGGGAGAGAGAAAGAGAGATGGAGGATGGAGGGATGGGGAGAGAGAAAGAGAGATGGAGGATGGAGGGATGGGGAGAGAGAAAGAGAGATGGAGGATGGAGGGATGGGGAGAGAGAAAGAGAGATGGAGGATGGAGGGATGGGGAGAGAGAAAGAGAGATGGAGGATGGAGGGATGGGGAGAGAGAAAGAGAGATGGAGGATGGAGGGATGGGGAGAGAGAAAGAGAGATGGAGGATGGAGGGATGGGGAGAGAGAAAGAGAGATGGAGGATGGAGGGATGGGGAGAGAGAAAGAGAGATGGAGGATGGAGGGATGGGGAGAGAGAAAGAGAGATGGAGGATGGAGGGATGGGGAGAGAGAAAGAGAGATGGAGGATGGAGGGATGGGGAGAGAGAAAGAGAGATGGAGGATGGAGGGATGGGGAGAGAGAAAGAGAGATGGAGGAGGAGGGAAGAAGACAATGGGGAAGGGGAAAGAGAGATGGAGGATGGAGGGATGGGGAGAGAGAAAGAGAGATGGAGGATGGAGGGATGGGGAGAGAGAAAGAGAGATGGAGGATGGAGGGATGGGGAGAGAGAAAGAGAGATGGAGGATGGAGGGATGGGGAGAGAGAAAGAGAGATGGAGGATGGAGGGATGGGGAGAGAGAAAGAGAGATGGAGGATGGAGGGATGGGGAGAGAGAAAGAGAGATGGAGGATGGAGGGATGGGGAGAGAGAAAGAGAGATGGAGGATGGAGGGATGGGGAGAGAGAAAGAGAGATGGAGGATGGAGGGATGGGGAGAGAGAAAGAGAGATGGAGGATGGAGGGATGGGGAGAGAGAAAGAGAGATGGAGGATGGAGGGAGGGGAGAGAGAAAGAGAGATGGAGGATGGAGGGATGGGGAGAGAGAAAGAGAGATGGAGGATGGAGGGATGGGGAGAGAGAAAGAGAGATGGAGGATGGAGGGATGGGGAGAGAGAAAGAGAGATGGAGGAGGAGGGAAGAAGACAATGGGGAAGGGGGGAAAGAGAGAGATGGAGGGAGGAAGAGGGGAGAGAGAAAGAGAGATGGAGGATGGAGGGATGGGGGAGAGAGAAAGAGAGATGGAGGATGGAGGGATGGGGAGAGAGAAAGAGAGATGGAGGATGGAGGGATGGGGAGAGAGAAAGAGAGATGGAGGATGGAGGGAGGGGAGAGAGAAAGAGAGATGGAGGAGGAGGGAAGAAGACAATGGGGAAGGGGAAAGAGAGATGGAGGATGGAGGGATGGGGAGAGAGAAAGAGAGATGGAGGATGGAGGGATGGGGAGAGAGAAAGAGAGATGGAGGATGGAGGGATGGGGAGAGAGAAAGAGAGATGGAGGATGGAGGGATGGGGAGAGAGAAAGAGAGATGGAGGATGGAGGGAGGGGAGAGAGAAAGAGAGATGGAGGATGGAGGGATGGGGAGAGAGAAAGAGAGATGGAGGATGGAGGGATGGGGAGAGAGAAAGAGAGATGGAGGATGGAGGGATGGGGAGAGAGAAAGAGAGATGGAGGATGGAGGGATGGGGAGAGAGAAAGAGAGATGGAGGATGGAGGGATGGGGAGAGAGAAAGAGAGATGGAGGATGGAGGGATGGGGAGAGAGAAAGAGAGATGGAGGATGGAGGGATGGGGAGAGAGAAAGAGAGATGGAGGATGGAGGGATGGGGAGAGAGAAAGAGAGATGGAGGATGGAGGGATGGGGAGAGAGAAAGAGAGATGGAGGATGGAGGGATGGGGAGAGAGAAAGAGAGATGGAGGATGGAGGGATGGGGAGAGAGAAAGAGAGATGGAGGAGGAGGGAAGAAGACAATGGGGAAGGGGAAAGAGAGATGGAGGATGGAGGGATGGGGAGAGAGAAAGAGAGATGGAGGATGGAGGGATGGGGAGAGAGAAAGAGAGATGGAGGATGGAGGGATGGGGAGAGAGAAAGAGAGATGGAGGATGGAGGGATGGGGAGAGAGAAAGAGAGATGGAGGATGGAGGGATGGGGAGAGAGAAAGAGAGATGGAGGATGGAGGGATGGGGAGAGAGAAAGAGAGATGGAGGATGGAGGGATGGGGAGAGAGAAAGAGAGATGGAGGATGGAGGGATGGGGAGAGAGAAAGAGAGATGGAGGATGGAGGGATGGGGAGAGAGAAAGAGAGATGGAGGATGGAGGGATGGGGAGAGAGAAAGAGAGATGGAGGGAGGAAGAGGGGAGAGAGAAAGAGAGATGGAGGATGGAGGGATGGGGAGAGAGAAAGAGAGATGGAGGATGGAGGGATGGGGAGAGAGAAAGAGAGATGGAGGATGGAGGGATGGGGAGAGAGAAAGAGAGATGGAGGATGGAGGGATGGGGAGAGAGAATTCATAACAAGATTTGCATTGTCCTTTTGTTCTGTTGCCTAATTTTTCTTCTGGTTCACCAAGTACGGAGTAACTTTCATCTGCTTCATTTTTTTTTTCCTTTCCTGAAGGTATTATCTCAAGTAAACAAACAAACAAACAAACAAATAAATAAATAAATAGACAAAGATTTGAAACAATAGCACGAGTATTGCTCTGGCTTGCCTGTTATATATTGCCACCAGATTCCAGCTTATTATTGTTTTGTCGGTTAAAAGATTGGAGAAGGAAGGAGGATAATATTGTTTCTATTCCACTAGTTGAGGGTAACATTGCAAGGTGATAGTTCGATCCTTCAAATCTTTCTAGAACACCAGCATTCAATGCTTCAAAGACAAATCAATTCATACAACTCGAGTAAATGACAGTACAGAATGAAGTAACATCAACAGCTATTAGACATTACAGCTTATACGAAGGAAGCATTTTGCCCGTGTCACAAGTTAAAGAAAGGGAGTGTTCACAGACACAGTGAGATTCTAGTTCTTGGCAAAGAGGCCGCCGAAGCCACCTGATTTCTTCTTGTTGGGAACAGAAACTGATGTTGTGGACTTTCTGGAGCTGACCGTCGGGGCCTTCTCTTCTATCTTGTTGAGGATAGGATCAGTTTCGAGGAGCTGATCCTCTTTCTGTAGGGCTCCCAGTATCCAGTCAACCGGTCCCTTCTCCTTCTCCACCATAGTACTGCTACTGCTGCTGCTGCTGCTGCTGCTGCTGCTCTTTGTTGCCTTTGTTATAAACACTCTGCTTTTAGCTGCTGCCATTCCGAATGCCATGTTCAATGAAGCCATCTCCTTCTCTGCTCTCTATCTCTCACTTTCCTTTGGTTTTGTGGTGTTGCGTTTGTGATAAGTTGAATAGTTTCAGCTATCTCCAAGATATTCTACATATAATAATTTTATGGTTTCCTTTCTGTTATGAAACCTGAACCGTTCGATTGGTGGTTTGATGATTCTATCTGACAGCCAGTATTCTCCAGTAGGTTGGCCTCTGAGTGAGAGGTGTTGGAAGCACGAGCTATCCACAAGCTCCTTATCTGAATACAAAGGCCACATGAGGGTAGAGCACTTGCTCTACTTGCTCCTTGGATGGTAGTAAGGCTACAAATTGACACAGGATCTGCAAAGTGAGCCATTTGGATGCCATGACTTCGAATGCTGCGGATCATACATGCCTAATTTCTGTTGTTATGAGCCATGACAATGTGAATGTCATTGATTAATCTAAGGTTGCGGCTTCCACCTTTTATCTTTATCCCTTAATTAAAAGCACAAGTTTGTAAGAAGAGTGTCCGCATTAACAAGCAAGAGTGAGCACATTAAAGGAATCGAAAATCAGAAGCTGAAAAATCTTCTTCTCAACTTGTAACCATCTAATATTGCGTTCTTCAAATCACTAAAAAGTGGGGAGACAGTGCTCTGGTTGGCACTCAGGATCATGCATTACCGATAACTAAAAGGCCCATCCCGTGAAGTGTATGGCCAAACAATTAACAACGCAGACTTGACCAGTTACAAGATTAAATTTGCTCAGGCATCCTACATGACATAAACATCAGAATACATCCAGTAATGCAAAAACTAAGTTTTTTTCTTTAGCAAACATTGACAGGTTTTCAAGTACAATTTCCAGAAGGAATTACATTAACAAATTTGAGAAAGATCATCAACATCGTCCAAAGAGAACAACTGAATAACCATCATCAAATTACTTCAGTTTCCTATCTCCATGCAATTCACAATTTGATGATTGCCAAAGGAAAATAAAAGGAGAAAAAACAAAGCCGCTGCAAAATCATCAGAATAGAAGCCTGGATACACAAGCGGTAGAGAAATTACAAGATCTGAGCAGCGGTGTTCAACTTCTCTGCTATGCTAAGTTGTGTCCTGATGAGGCTTGACAAGTAAACTAATACATAATTATCCTGCAAATAGAAGCAGCATCAGCAAACATCTAGATAAGTGACCAGCAAAAGTAGAAACCACATTAAGCCTGAACATACACCCAGAAAAAGAGTACCTGAATCTTGTCATTGAAAACCTTATCAAAAGCAACCGGTGACATTTTCGGGATTGCTGCCAAAGTAGCAGCAATGAATCTCCCAATATCATTATCTGGAGTTACCCGCCCTTCCTGAAAAAAATAAAATAAAACAATGGAATATACTATAATGCAGAGGGCCAAGAGAAAGAGAGGAACATTACAAAAAAGAATTGGAAGAAAAACTCACAACAACTCCATCCACATATCTGTAAACATCCTCAATCAGAGCATGCAGATGCTCTAAAGTAGCTTCCATGCCTTCCAGATCATTCGGAAGCTTGTCCACCGTTGTCTTCTTTAAAATGTCAACTGATGAAAACAGCAAGCAAAAAAATTGTCAGCAACTAAAACCACCTATCTTCTCAGACACGCCATTTCTAGCAGATAGAAGTAAACAATCAATGGATCACAGTTCCATGAAGTTTCATTATACCTCTAATTGCACATTTTCGTCTTATATTATTCACTTTATCATTCACTTTATCATCAGGCCCATAATTGACATCGTCAATGTATGTCCTTGAGTCCTTAATGCAATTTACAACATCCTAATCTGACCTTTTACTTTCTACTTCTTCCTTTGTTAAACTATGATCGGATGCTGCAAACCGCAATGCAGATGCCAAATTAATGGCAATATCCACCGTGATGATTTATAGATGTAAATTTAGGAGATAGTTATAGCAAATATTCCCTAAGATCTCTTTTACAAATAGTTTCTAGAATTAATTTAAAGTAAAACAAAAATCAGATGCCAAAAATCACCAAGTCTCAAGCTAAAAATGATAACAATAACATAAAGTGATATTCGAATAAGGTTCATACATCCAACTTGCTCTGCCTCAAGCATCCTCAGGTCCAGAGGAATTTCATGAAATTGTGCAGCAAGCTGACGATCTCCAAGAGACAAATTGACAGACACATATGCTTTGATGGAGGCCTCTCCATTTGTAAACCCAGTATCCACAGTCAGATGAACAGGGTTTGCTACTTCCCTGGAATAGAATTCATGTATTAATGCACTCCCACCTGAGACACCAAGGCCCGTTGAATACCTGCACAGAAACAGTGCAATGAACCACATCTTCAATACCTTAATGATACGTAATTTCAACAAACCATTTAATAAATACAGCTGTCATGAATGAAAAATTCCTACTGTAATTAAACTCAATCAACCCCACATTTCAGTTTTCACTAGATGGTCAATATAACGATTCATCCATCAGCACAGCACAAAAGAAATAGCACGGAAAAGGAAAAATACAAGTGACGATCTGCCACATTGATCAAACTAAATACCGCAAAAGTGGGCTTGATGGCAAGCTTATATTTTAGGTACAATAAATTTCTATTACCACCCATAGGAAAAAAAAAAAAAAACAAAATTTAAAACGTTGGGACCGAAACATACATTTTAAGGGAAATTTAAGTTCTATCATGTGTCCTGCTTAGTAACTAAGGACAAGATGATTTGATCTGTCATTACAAAGTCGGCACAGTTTTGTTGTTTGACCATAATGTATACCTAGAATACTCAGCCAGCACCCACAACCATGAAGACAAAGTTAATCTAACAGTTGCTACATCCCAGCAATAGTAATTTTATCAGTTTATGTTAAAGGCGAATTGGAGTACAAGGGCCTTCATTACTACCAATCATTTCTTTTGCTTGAAGGACAACCATCTTACTGTTAGCTTGCCTCGTTTAATCAGACGGGGCTACATGTTTGCAATACTCACGTTTAAGTGAGTCGGCACATGTCACCTGGCTAACAAGATGAATTAGAATATAAAGTGCTCACACCTAACTATTGTGATGAATTAGAGTATAAAGGGGTCACCTTTTTAATCCATTAGAGAATGAGACTAATAATAAGGAAATATAGCTGGCAAATTATGGGGATGATCTATAACACAGTCTGCTGTGTTATAGATGAAAACAATGGTTTTTAAAAATTAAAAAAAAAAAAAAAAGTAGAAGTTTAAGAATGGTTTGTTATTACCATCCAACAATGAGTTCCTTGGGGTTGACCTTTTGGTGGGATGTAAACATGTTATGGTGGTATTCAATATCCAGTGCAACCTGCAGTGGAGTAGGTCAATCAATCAATCAGTATGATGAGAAATTCAAATTCCTCCTGTTATTCAAAAGTTTGGCTAGCATAAGATAAAATATTTTTGAATAAAAAAAAAGGGAAATGTAATGATTAAGGATGAGAAGGAACCTGGTCGGAGGATTCGCTGTGGGGGACGGCGTAGGAGTTGGTGATGTCGAGGGTGCCGTCGGAGGAAAGGGAGCCGAGGAGGGTGCCGATGACACGGTCAGCCTGATCGGGACGCCTGACGTAGCTGTCGCAGATGTTGAAGAGGACGAGGGGTTGGATCTTGGCGCTCAAGCTTGTCGACGACGGATGGAACTGAATCACAGTCTGCTGCTGCTTCTTCTTCTTGTCATTTGACGCCGCCATCTTCCAGGATGAAGGAGAAGTATCTTTAACGGCTGCTTCGGCGTTTTTTATTTTTTAGGGTTTGGAATCAGGAAGAGAGAGATGTTGCCCCTTTGCCATTCACTTCAGAAGCACAGCTTCTGGACTCATTGGGCCCTGTCCGCAGCCTTCACAGCCCAATGCTACAACCCATCGTAAGCCTAATGCCGCACATGCATGGAGGCCCAATTAGAAGCTAGATACACTGAGTAACAATAACGATACCATTAACCCATTAATAACAATATTTCACCCAATGTCTAGCCCCCACAGCTTCAACTTCGCATCCGACTAAAGAGAGACAGAGAGAGAGCAGAGAACTCGCTGCTCTCCCTCCCTCCCTCCCTCCCTCCCTCTGCGAAAATGGCGTCCTCTGCTGCTCTGAGATACGCAGCTCCTCTCCTTGGCGCTTCTCGAAATCTCTTCCCCTCACTCGATTCGACTGTTCGAGCTCCCCATTCTCTCAAGGTCTCATAATCAATCAATCTCTCTCATCTTTGAATTTTTATTTTTTCCCATCAGTCTGCTCTTGTTTCCCATTTTCTTAAATTTCAAGTTGAATTTTTTAGAAAAATGCTAAGTCCAAACTATTTCACCATTCTAACTATATATATATATATATATATATATATATATATATATATATATATATATATATATATATATATATATAGTGACACTGTTAACGACTCTATTATTACTATTATTTTAGTTTTTTTTTTTTATGTATTTTCATAAAACCTTAGATCATTCCTTAGTAAACTCATCATCAGCTTGGCTGTAAAACTACCTTCTTTTCTCCTTTCTTATTTACTATTTTTGTCCCTTGTTCAGGATAGAGTTTTGATAGACTCGGTTCGATCGAGTTTCGGTTTGAGGGCTAGGGTTTCGATTCGGGCAATGACAGAGACGGAAACGCATGTGTCAAAATCTCATCTTTCGGTATCTGGTAATAGATTTTTGCCCCCTTTCTTCTTTTTGGATTAAAATGTGGTTTTGATTTTTTCTATTGAAGAAAAGTCGTAATTTCCTTGCTCTATGTAATTTTAACTATACATTCAGTAATTATAATTTAGTTATCGTTTTCTGTTGATAATGTGGACAGAGTTGCATTCTTTAACTTGCTCTGCATACACATCTTCTATTGTCAACAACTGTTCTTTTCCTAGTGCTACTAATAGGGGTTAAAATTTTACCTTTGTATTATCTTTTTTCTGAAGTTTTTATTGATAAATAATTAATTCCAATTTTCTTTATTTCCTTTTTCTTTTTCCTTTTTTTTTCCTTTTTAGGGGAGGGGATTGGTACGAAATGAGGGGTTTGATTATGTGATAAGTGGAATTGTTAAGAATTTAGAAAGAGGAAACTTTTGCTTTGATGACTTCCATATACTTGTGTGTTATGATGCAATCTCTCATGTACAAAGTTTATAGGTTGTAACTTACATCATATTGTGGAAGTGTTAATGTGTGTACTCCGTCAGAAGGTAAACATGACTATGGGTATGCGATCTAATTTCTATGGGGAGGTTTGACTAATGAACCTTAATCTGCCTTTTTGTGTAAAATACTTGTGCTCTAATAGCTTAACTTTCTCTTGTTTTATTAATTGTAACAACCTTGGCAGTTTGTTTGTAGTAGTTGCCTGCTAATGTCAAACCCCCTCAACGGTGCTGTCATTTTTAATTTTTTTCATTGAAGAAAATTGACATTTCTAGAATTAGTTTTCTTTCTTACTTTCGTTTGGTTCTTTTATTTTCTTTCTAATCTCAGTGACCATTATTTTGGTTGCATACGTGGAACAGTGAAATTTTGCACAAGTTATAGCTTAGAACATTCTGTAGTTCTACTATCATTTGGTTGTTCTTTAATCCAACAAAGCTAACATGTTGCAGTTATTGTCTCTCAATGTACCGTAAACAGTGTTTCAATTGATAATCTGATAGGGCTTGAAAACATAATTCCCTATTGGTGCCTTTTAGCCCTTACTGAGAATCCTTCTTTGTGTATATTGTTCATTTAGCTGTGTCAACATGTTATTTGTGGCAAAACATCGAGTATTCAAGTGAGTAAATAAATTACTTATAACCGCTTTTGTAAATTGAGCTTGTTTAGCAACTTTCATTTGATGTAAATTTGTTTCACTGGTATAGTTATATTTGGATGCAAATTATATGATTCCAATAGCTGGGATCAATCGTTCTTACTTCAATGAGCTCGAGCTCAAGCTGAAGTTTCTCATACCTATGCTCACACAAACAGTTCATTTTCTGTTTTCTTTGTGATGGGGGACGACAAGATGGAGATTCTTGATAGAACTTATTTTGATGAAATAAAATAAAAATACAAATAATAAAATTGCACTCGTCATTTAAGAATAGAAAAGATACAAATATGGGCTTCACACCCGGGCACCTCACATGCCGACACTTCACATGCCTAATACTAGCTGCAATTCACATGCAGATTTCTCACAAATATTCTTCTCTCCTCCTCTCCCAAATAAAAAAAAATACAACCTTATTTATAGAAAAACTAAGAAGATAAATAGAATCCTAATTAAATCCTAATAAAAGGAAACAAGTCTAACAAAATAAATCTCGAGATCCTAACAATCCTAAATCAAATCCTACTAAGATCTTTATGAAAGGATAAAATCAAATAAAATCATACCATTCTAATGGAACTAAATCGATTAAATCTTCATGAAATCTTCTTTTAAATCTGAATCACTCGTGATCAAATCTCTCCTCTTGAAGAAACTCGTCCTCGAGTTTAAAATTACATAGTATTGAACTTTGGATTGATGCATCACCGATGCCAAAGCTTTAATAGCGAATATTTTCGTCTCGATACCAAATGATGGGGAGCGACAAGATGGAGATTCTTGATAGAACTTATTTTGATGAAATAAAATAAAAATACAAATAATAAAATTGCACTCGTCATTTAAGAATAGAAAAGATACAAATATGGGCTTCACACCCGGGCACCTCACATGCCGACACTTCACATGCCTAATACTAGCCGAAGTTTTATTGATAAATAATTAATTCCAATTTTCTTTATTTCCTTTTTCTTTTTCCTTTTTTTCCTTTTAGGGAGGGATTGGTACGAAATGAGGGGTTTGATTATGTGATAAGTGGAATTGTTAAGAATTTAGAAAGAGGAAACTTTTGCTTTGATGACTTCCATATACTTGTGTGTTATGATGCAATCTCTCATGTACAAAGTTTATAGGTTGTAACTTACATCATATTGTGGAAGTGTTAATGTGTGTACTCCGTCAGAAGGTAAACATGACTATGGGTATGCGATCTAATTTCTATGGGGAGGTTTGACTAATGAACCTTAATCTGCCTTTTTGTGTAAAATACTTGTGCTCGCAATAGCGAACTTTCTCTTGTTTTATTAATTGTAACAACCTTGGCAGTTTGTTTGTAGTAGTTGCCTGCTAATGTCAAACCCCCTCAACGGTGCTGTCATTTTTAATTTTTTTCATTGAAGAAAATTGACATTTCTAGAATTAGTTTTCTTTCTTACTTTCGTTTGGTTCTTTTATTTTCTTTCTAATCTCAGTGACCATTATTTTGGTTGCATACGTGGAACAGTGAAATTTTGCACAAGTTATAGCTTAGAACATTCTGTAGTTCTACTATCATTTGGTTGTTCTTTAATCCAACAAAGCTAACATGTTGCAGTTATTGTCTCTCAATGTACCGTAAACAGTGTTTCAATTGATAATCTGATAGGGCTTGAAAACATAATTCCCTATTGGTGCCTTTTAGCCCTTACTGAGAATCCTTCTTTTGTGTATATTGTTCATTTAGCTGTGTCAACATGTTATTTGTGGCAAAACATCGAGTATTCAAGTGAGTAAATAAATTACTTATAACCGCTTTTGTAAATTGAGCTTGTTTAGCAACTTTCATTTGATGTAAATTTGTTTCACTGGTATAGTTATATTTGGATGCAAATTATATGATTCCAATAGCTGGGATCAATCGTTCTTACTTCAATGAGCTCGAGCTCAAGCTGAAGTTTCTCATACCTATGCTCACACAAACAGTTCATTTTCTGTTTTCTTTGTGATGGGGGACGACAAGATGGAGATTCTTGATAGAACTTATTTTGATGAAATAAAATAAAAATACAAATAATAAAATTGCACTCGTCATTTAAGAATAGAAAAGATACAAATATGGGCTTCACACCCGGGCACCTCACATGCCGACACTTCACATGCCTAATACTAGCTGCAATTCACATGCAGATTTCTCACAAATATTCTTCTCTCCTCCTCTCCCAAATAAAAAAAAATACAACCTTATTTATAGAAAAACTAAGAAGATAAATAGAATCCTAATTAAATCCTAATAAAAAGGAAACAAGTCTAACAAAATAAATCTCAGAGATCCTAACAATCCTAAATCAAATCCTACGAAGATCTTTATGAAAGGATAAAATCAAATAAAATCATACCATTCTAATGGAACTAAATCTGATTAAATCTTCATGAAATCTTCTTTTAAATCTGAATCTGTCCTGCATCAAATCTCTCCCTCTTGAAGAAACTCGTCCTCGAGTTTAAAATTACATAGTATTGAACTTTGGATTGATGCATCACCGATGCCAAAGCTTTAATAGCGAATATTTTAGTCTCGATACCAAATGATGGGGAGCGACAAGATGGAGATTCTTGATAGAACTTATTTTGATGAAATAAAATAAAAATACAAATAATAAAATTGCACTTTCGTCATTTAAGAATAGAAAAGATACAAATATGGGCTTCACAGGGCACCTCACATCTTAGGCACTTCACATGCCTAATACTAGTGCAATTCACATGCAGATTTTTCACAAATATTCTTCTCTCCTCTCCCAAATGAAAAAAATACAACCTTATTTATAGAAAAACTAAGAAGATAAATAGAATCCTAATTAAATCCTAATAAAAGGAAACAAGTCTAACAAAATAAATCTCGAGATCCTAACAATCCTAAATCAAATCCTACGAAGATCTTTATGAAAGGATAAAATCAAATAAAATCATACCATTCTAATGGAACTAAATCTGATTAAATCTTCATGAAATCTTCTTTTAAATCTGAATCTGTCCTGCATCAAATCTCTCCCTCTTGAAGAAACTCGTCCTCGAGTTTAAAATTACATAGTATTGAACTTTGGATTGATGCATCACCGATGCCAAAGCTTTAATAGCGAATATTTTCGTCTCTGATACCAAATGATGGGGAACGACAAGATGGAGATTCTTGATAGAACTTATTTTGATGAAATAAAATAAAAATACAAATAATAAAATTGCACTCGTCATTTAAGAATAGAAAAGATACAAATATGGGCTTCACACCCGGGCACCTCACATGCCGGCACTTCACATGCCTAATACTAGCTGCAATTCACATGCAGATTTTTCACAAATATTCTTCTCTCCTCTCCCAAATGAAAAAAAATACAACCTTATTTATAGAAAAACTAAGAAGATAAATAGAATCCTAATTAAATCCTAATAAAAGGAAACAAGTCTAACAAAATAAATCTCAGAGATCCTAACAATCCTAAATCAAATCCTACGAAGATCTTTATGAAAGGATAAAATCAAATAAAATCATACCATTCTAATGGAACTAAATCTGATTAAATCTTCATGAAATCTTCTTTTAAATCTGAATCTGTCCTGCATCACTTTGACATGTTGGTGTAACTAGCACATTTTCTCTCTCTAAATTTAAGTTATAGAGATGAAATCATAAATACCCCAGAAAGCCTCATTTATTCTATGCTTATATTTTTCAATCATAGGTGGCAAACAAGCCCTTATATCGTTGTCAGACAAGCAGGATCTGGCTTTTCTCGGGAATGGACTTCAAGAATTAGGGTACATTGTGCTTTTGCTAATCTTTTATGTCTGTAATTTACTTTTTCACCTGGAAAATTCTACAAGGCATTGCTTTACCATTGTAGTTACTTTTTATTTATGATTATCAACATTTGCTTTTTGGGAGTGTTTAATTTTTTACTCTTGTCTCATTGTATTCCTACATATTTTTCTTGCACTTTAGTTCCTCTCATATCCCTGTGTCTTTGAGATTTTGTAACTTGTCTGTTGTAGAAATTCTTTATTGTTTTTCTAATTCTGTGCACATGTAGATTTATTTTATTTGAATTTGCTATTTTAATGCAGGTACAATATTGTTTTGACTGGGGGGACTGCATCTGCACTAGAAGCTGCTGGTGTGTTAGTAACCAAAGTTGAAGAAATTACTCATTTTCCTGAAATGGTATCTATTTTCTAACATAGTTTCCCTTAATTCTAAATGTTCTTATTGGAATAACTTTGTCATTGCATAACATTATTAGTACTCTTCATGTGGCTATGTTTGTGTTCTGACTGTAAATTTCAAATACGTGCACTATCAGTATGTCTTGTGCTAGCAAGTTTCACTTCTTTGTGGCAATTTTATGTGCAGCCTCAGTCCTAGTAAATTTTCTTTTTCTTTCTTTATTTTTTTTAAGTCCAACTGGGATCTCAGGATGAACAATATTACAATCTCTGTATTCATTTTATGAAATTTCAGTCATCTATATTGTATTAACTAGTGGAAATCTAAAAGTAAGCTTTAGAACCTGTCCGCCTTTTATCAACAAAAAATATTCATGCGAACAAATATCAAGTCAGGTGAGTTTTTTTATGTCATGGAATCTTAGTGGCTTGTGCTTGGAACTTGGTTGATGCATTTTACATCGTAAATGTGTGCACATACTTTCTTGTATGTGGTTTGCAATTGCCTACCGTAAATGCATTATTCCTTTTCCAGATGCTTGTAGTGATGATGTCTTCAGAATAAGAATTTGATATATGAATTGTTTTTATTGTATTCTTCAGCTTGATGGTAGAGTAAAAACTTTGCATCCTAGCATACACGGTGGGATTCTTGCTAGAAGAGATCAAGGCCATCACATGGAGGCCTTAAGTACACATGGCATTGGTGAGAGTTTAGAATTACTGTTCAATGAATTACAATTTACCTTATTACATCTCCATATCTAGATGCCTTAGAGATCATAACCAGGGATCATTGTAATTTACTGTTGATTGTATGTTATTTGCACAGGGACATTTGATATAGTGGTGGTGAATCTGTATCCTTTCTATCAAAAAGTTTCTTCTACCGATGGAATTACATTTGAGGATGGCATAGAGAATATTGATATTGGTGGGCCTACATTAATCCGGGCGGCTGCTAAGGTAAAAATTAAATTAAAAATCTACAGGCCTGATATGCAATTAAATATCCATATAATGTTGCAACAAAAATTATGACAGAATCACAAAGATGTATTGGTTGTGGTGGACCACAATGACTATGCTGCCCTCTTGGAATTTCTGAAAGGAAATCAAGATGACCAGCAGTTCCGAAGGGAATTGGCATGGAAAGCTTTTCAGCATGTTGCTTCCTATGATTCTGCAGTTTCTGAGTGGTTATGGAAGCAATCAGCAGGAGGTAACACTTGTACATTGCCCTTGTATAACTATATAAGCTGTAGAAATTTGACACATGCAGATGCACGTGATATAAAACATGTTGTTTTAGCATATTTTTATTTTTAAATATGAAAAATAATTTCATCTTTTGTGGTGAGAGTGTATTTAACTAGTGAATATGGAGACAGTGAGGATCAGATGATTTTCTGAGAGAAAATTACCCTTTCACATTCATTATTTGATTTTGATGCTTTCTGCTAATTTTCTCCTCGCCACTATTTTCTTTATATATTAATATTAATTGGAATATGTGTAGGAACTTGATTTTTTAATTACTATATATTTACTTTTTCACTTTCTTGTTTTGAGTTTTATAAACTAAAATATAATGGATATGTGGGCTCTAATCATATTGTCATTCCATTGAATGACATAAAATTTTCAAATTTTCTTTAAGAAAGAATGAGAAAAGAAAAGAAAGAGAAAAATATCCTTGTAAAATTACAATTTTACCCTCTCAATTACAATGGGGAGGATGTCTCCATTTCTTCATTGTTTTATTGCCCCCACTTGGTTTTTCATAATAATATTGAAATAGATGTAATTATCTTCCTATGTGATGTTCCTTGTTCAGGTGATAAGTTTCCTCCTAGCTTTACAGTGCCTCTCTCGAGAAAATCTACCCTTCGATATGGTGAAAATCCTCATCAGAAGGCTGCATTTTATGATGATAAGAGTCTTTCTGTGGTGAATGCCGGTGGAATTGCTACTGCTACACAACACCATGGGAAGGTGATAATCTAATGGAAATCAATTATTCCAATTTCAGTTAGTACTGAAATCAACTTACTCAACATCTTCATCACGCCTTGTTGATGTTCTGTCTATCTAATAATATACTCCTAGTTCTGCCCAAGCAATTAAATATAGTATTAGTTAAGGACTTGTTCAACTTCAAAAGTTATTACAAGATTGACACTATCATTATTCTATAATAATGATTGTCGAGAAGGTATGTCATGACCAAAAAATTCTTCTGAATCGTACTCAAAATCTTGCTCATAAATCTTGAGAGCTTTACTCTTCTGTTGAGACATCTAATTAATTTTGATGTATAAGAATCTATGTTACTCGGTACTTCAATGTAAAACCCCGAAAATTTGAATATTTTATGATAAATAATAATAAATGAGTTATATGGTGATAAATACATTTTATTAATATTTGAGTATGCTAGGAATTGATTTGAGATCAATTCAACATATATATGTGTATATATGAGTGCAAATGCACAAATCATGCACGAAGAGAAATCTGAAAATAATGACCAGTTAACAGTTTATAAGTTTTACACACTGATACAGTTAGAATCTGGAAACACTTAAAAGACCAAAGTTGTAGGTCTCTTCAACAGCTTTCCAACAAATCTTAGATCACCTCATTCCGAGGTCATATGAGAAAGTTATAGCCAAAATACCGAAGGTCTTTTTCCCAGTCAGACTAGGTTTCCTGGTTCGGGTCAAACGGGTTTAATTCGGGTTTGCATATATATATATATATACCTGTGTTTTCACAAAAATTATTATCTTTTTATCAGAGTTTCAAACCCTAGCAGCCCCCATTCTTCTCTCTCAAATCCTATCCCTAAAGTTGAGATTTTGGGAGCGTCTTGTGAGGAGAGAAGCGAGGAAAAGGCGAGATCTAGGACGTTTGGCAACGAGGAGTCGTTTCACATCAGTTTCAAAGGTTTGCACACATGATAAGGCAAGATCACTTGCATCCAAACTCATCCCCATAGTTAAATAACTAGTTTAGATGTTTAATTTGCGTTTACATGTCTAAATCTTAACCTGGAGTATTAAAAGACTAGATTTTTGATGTTAGACTGTAAACAATTGTTAGATCTAATATTTTTCCTTGATGTTTACGTTAAAAATATGATCATGATCATTAGGTTAATATAAATTTCGATTTACCATATGAAAATCCTAGTTTATTTGATTATTTGAGTTCTTCTTGTAAACTAACCATGCTAAAACCTAAGGTTGTGATGTATATTTTCTGAGAAAACTGTTGCACTTATATAATATTTAACTGAGATTTTGAAATAGAAAATAAACTCTAAATTTAACCAAATCGTGTCAAATGAAAGCTATGTGAATCTAGTTTTCAAAGCAGAAAACCATTCTTAAAAATAGTTTATATAGAGAAAGATATACTCATTTTACTAACAACATGTCCTGCAGAAAAAATTTATTGCACATGTATAATGTTTAGCTGGAAATTTGAGATAACAAATGAACTCCAAATTGAACCAAACCGATTGCCAAATAATAGCTATATGGCTCTAGTTTCCAAAGCAGAAAACTATTCTTAAAAATAGTTTGTCTAGAAAAGGATATACTCAATTTACTAACGATGTGTTCTGCAGAAAACTGCAGATATCTTTGATTTGAAATAATTGATATATTACGTGAAGGTTTCTTTGAGTTTTCATGTTAATTAATCATGCTTAAACCCTAGATTTGTGATATCTAAGTAAGATAAACATGTTTAAATAAATTTTATCTCTATTCATGCGTAGTTTTTATCATGTGTTGATAGTCACTTTGTTTACATATGAGAAAATTAAAAATTATTTTATTAGGATGTTAAACCCTAATTTGAAAGATATAATAATTTAATTTAATGATTCAGATAATTCATGTTGCATATGCCAAGTATAAAACCTCGTTTTAACATCATGATATGTACAATTGTCATAAGCCTTGTTTGTGCGAAGGAATACATGTCTTGACATGATAGTCGACTACTAAGCCTAGTAGTCGACTACTAAGCCTAGTAGTCGACTACTAAGCCTAGTAGTCGACTACTAAGCCTAGTAGTCGACTACTAAGCCTAGTAGTCGACTACTAAGCCTAGTAGTCGACTACTAAGCCTAGTAGTCGACTACTAAGCCTAGTAGTCGACTACTAAGCCTAGTAGTCGACTACTAAGCCTAGTAGTCGACTACTAAGCCTAGTAGTCGACTACTAAGCCTAGTAGTCGACTACTAAGCTGTTGCCTAAATTTGTGTTTTGCATACGATTAATATATGTTTGCGGGTTTGAGCCGCACTTCTTTATACTAATTTAATGAATGGTGTAGTAGCACATATATGGGTATCTTGAAAGGAATTATGGTGGATTTTAACCCGATTACTTTGACAAAGAGTTTAGTACATACTTTACATACATGTTTGGATATCGTTGATGAGCTCGATTCGATTACTACATGAGGTAGTCGTCGATATTCCATACGTCTGAGCCATTGAGTCGACTTTGGATGCTTTATCTAGCGGTCCGTCCATACGAGGTGCGATGAGGCTTGTGAGCCGTACTTCTAGGATATCTATATGGTAGGCCGTCCGTACTCATGTTACGCGAGATCACGATGAGACTAATGAGCCATGTATCTTGTCGGGATACCTATAGGGTAGTCCGTTGCACATGATAAGATTAAGTATTAGAATCTTGCATGGAGTTGCATCGAGATAGTTAAATGATAGCTCGAGTCATTGGCGGATGCCGTTATATTTTGACTCATCACGAAATATATGACCAGTACTTTGCATTTGAAAGTACACGGATTTGTGCCAGATTCATTCTATCTCCCGGTGTGATGGAAGATATTATGAATACGATATGTTGATGTCTTTACTTTCTTTTACTGCTTTTCTTTATTTCTTAGGTTGTGATCAATGATTAGCTGTTCACAATTTGAGACATATGGTATATACATGAGGGTTTCCTTGTTTAGATTATTTATTTCGGCGTCTGGGTCTCGTGTTGTGGATTTCTAATTGTTGATTTTATTTAGATTATTTATCTTTAGTTCGGTATTAATGTTTATATGTTTACGATTCGGGACATATGGTATATACATGAGGGTTTTCTTGTTTGGATTATTTCGCTCGATTTACTACGTCTCGTATTGTAGGTGTCTAAATATTAATTCCATTAGATACGGGGAAATATGATCTAGGTAGACTATGCTTAATAGATAGAGCCTGCACTCTATCTAGCAGCCTTTCCCTTGGGGGCGGATGGAGGTGATCTTGCTATAGCGCTCTGACGCTCTTGTTGTTGTTCTTTTTGTTTTAAATTTCTTTTTGAGTGACTCAAAGTTTGGAGGCGTGGGATGATGAATTCTAGCATAGTCGCTGTCACATGATTTTACCATTTGAGGCTCCACTGTAGTTTTATATTTTCATTCAGACATTAGAGAGTTTTGTTTTCATATTGTAAAGGAAGTAAGCCTTAGTTACATTTCTAGTTGACTCATATCGAGATATTTAACATTTATTTTAGAGATCTGTTATATCTCAGTTTAATAAGTTGAGACATGATTTTATTTATGAGATATTTTTCTTCATCATGTCTATTGTATTTATTTTCTTTAATTTACCTGTTTTGTACCTACACTTCTTTTGACTCTACTAGAGGATATTACTGTGATTAGTGAAACATGTTATTGCACTGTGTGGGTGCATGGCAGGTTTGACATCCTTGGTTTCACATTGGACTGCAGCCTTGTTGAAATCAAGGGCGTCACATTCAATCATGAAGCCGTACCCGTACTCGACACGTACCCGACACTTATCCGTACCCAAACTTCATAGACACTCCTTGATGTATGCATATATTTACCCAGACACGTACTCAATTATACGATATATGTTTTAATTTAAAATACTTGTCATACACTTCTTGGACCTTTATCCTACACTTCATGTCCATTTTCAAAAACTCGTTAGACATGGGTCCGGTTGTTTCAGCCTGTACTCAAGTTAAAAACTATGATTTAAAAGGGTGGTTTGAGTGTCTAGTTAAAAAACTAGCAGTTTTCAATTTATAATAATCAACATGATAAAATATAAAAGAAACTTAAAAATATGATAGGAAATTAATTTCAAATAACACATGAATTGAAAAATACTAATGATCTCATGTAAATTATTAATTTTGATATATATATATATGTAGCCGTGTCTCTGTACCCTACATTTCACAAATTTGCCGTGTCCCGTACCCGCACCCGTATCGGTACCCGTACCTGTTTCCATGCAACTTAGATAAGAATAATTCATCGTTACCTCATTAGTTAATTAATTTTTATTAGTAATTCAATTGTCATTTTTCTACACTGAGTTGGACAGGAAATGTCTTACAATAACTATTTAGATGCGGATGCTGCTTGGAACTGTGTGTCAGAGTTCAAGAACCCTACTTGTGTAATCGTGAAGCACACAAATCCATGTGGTGTAGCATCAAGGCAAGATATCATTGAAGCATATAGATTGGCTGTAAAGGGTGATCCTGTAAGTGCTTTTGGTGGCATTGTTGCTTTTAACACAACGGTAGATGAGGTAAGTTATGAACATTGTTATTTATTTTCTTTTGAGAACTCTAATTACTTCATAATTTGCTTATTCTAATTATCTAGGACCTTGCAAAAGAGATCCGAGAATTTAGGAGTCCAACGGATGGTGAGACGAGAATGTTCTATGAAATAGTCGTGGCACCAAAATATACAGAAAAAGGATTAGAGATTCTCCGTGGAAAGTCAAAGACTCTGAGGATTCTCGAGGCAAAAAAGAGTGAGAAGGGAATGCTCTCTCTAAGGCAAGTTGGAGGCGGGTGGTTAGCTCAGGACTCCGATGATTTAACCCCAGAAGATATCAAGTTCAACGTGATGTCGGAAAATGCTCCTGAAGAACAAAAGCTTCGCGATGCAGAATTTGCATGGCTTTGTGTCAAACATGTTAAAAGCAATGCTATAGTAATAGCCAAGGTATAGTTTATTTTCTGCACTTATTCAAGATAACTCACAAAGAATATATGAGTTGATAAGAATTTTAATTTCTGGCGGTTTTAAATTTAAATATTGTTTGATCCGATATAAGTAATATAGATAAAAGATGGGATCTGGAATTTAGTATTTGCAGATCAATCTTCTGAAATCCTTTAAGTAGTTTAAACTTTTGGGTGAACTATCTGTAGCATGAATTTCTGCGTGATGGATGAATGTATTCTCTCGAATTGGTTCCTGTCGATAATAATGAGAAGGGTTAAGAAAATAATAAGCTCCTTTTCCAGTTTCATTTCACTTACTAGCTAATTGAATTAATATATAAATCATTGGAGAAGTTTAACAGGAACTTCCTGTTTCAGGTTCTTTATGGTTTTGATTACAAATTTAGCGTGAATAAGAATTCTCTCATTATTTTTCAGTTTCTTGAAATATATGAAGCTTGCCCCCACTAGATTCAATGATTCATAATTTATTCTCTTTTCCAATTTTCTCCATCCCGCAAGGCTTTAATGATTTGCAAAAGCAAGGGCCGTTATAGAGGAGAACTCTATTAGGAACTTGCAAGATTTATAACTTGCAAGATTTATTTTTGGTAGAGCTTGTCCGTATCCATTTCATTATTGCAACCACAGTCAAAGTATTATTTCTTCTAACATCACAAATAATGGGTCTCGCTATAATTTTCGTCAAAATAGTGTTTAAGACTTGTAACAAGTATGCATTGCCCTTCCTTGTTGCTTCACTCTCTGTTCGTTTTGTTGACATTATTCTAATGCACATTTAACTACATCGCTGTTAGCACTACGTCCTAACTGCTGGCACATTCAGTTTTACTTCAATCAATTTGGATCGCATGCTTGCTGATATTCTCGCCAATTTATCAAGCTCGTTATTTCATTTTCTTGCAGAATAACTGTATGTTGGGTATGGGGAGTGGACAGCCAAATAGGCTTGAGAGCCTAAGAATAGCTTTCAGGAAAGCTGGAGAAGAAGCAAAGGGAGCTGCATTGGCCAGTGATGCATTTTTCCCATTTGGTAAGTGGTATTTTATTTTTCATTGCAGTATTAGTATATGTTACCTTAGACTGCATTAGATTGATAGGAAGCTGGGGGGGAAAATCAGAACAAAAGGATAGGTCTTTGAAAAGCTTAAAATTTGATCAAAGGCCTTCACATTAGATCTAGCAAAGAGCCACTAAGACCTATCAGGGGTTGAGTAAGATCTGATGAATCTCGTGAAAGATGTAGAGAAGCTTGAGCATTCACATTGAAGTTTCTTTCATTTTCAGTAGGTTGGAGAAGGGAATCCAAAGGAAAAAATTGAAATAAAACTATTACTATGAAATTAAGAAAAAACATTTTCTCAGAATTCTTGTTTACTTTTCTTTGGAAAGTTTCTATTCTTATTTACCGCCACCATCAAATCAAACAACTCAAAACATCTTTTGATCTCATTTTTGGACTTTCCCTCTCATTCTAACACAACTTTATCATTTTCCAAATATATGCACTTCATCAAATACACTTTGTTCTGTTAAATATTTCTCCGGCTAACCTTGCAAATGAACAATCTAGATGTGTACGTCTCGTAGCAAGTTTAATCAGTTTATATTTGTATCTACTTGTTCCTTTGTGCAATACTATTCGAGTAGATTGTATACTTATGTCTTATTTGTTTGAATCAAGCCACTTTGCCAACATAACAGTATCAAACAAATCTTACTCTTTTAATGGTTTGCTCAGATTTAATATAATCTAATCGTAGCAATAATCAATAATATATATAATAAGGTTGTTGTATGTGCATGTTTAACTATATACTTTCCCCCCTGCTTTTGAAATTAAAAATCTGGCCTACAAAAAAAACTATATTCTTCTGTGCGTGCATGTTTATAAGTCTGTTACTTGGGCTCACATGTTATTTTTCCCACAATTTTGTTTTATAATTTTAAAGCTTGGAACGATGCGGTTGAAGACGCATGTCAGAATGGTATCGGAATAATTGCAGAGCCTGGTGGTAGTATCAGAGATAAGGACGCTGTAGATTGCTGCAATAAATATGGCGTTTCTCTAGTCTTCACAAATGTGAGGCATTTCCGGCATTGAGAGAGACTGCTACGAATTTATCTAGTTTTTGAGAATACTATGTAGTTTCTTCTAGCTGATCCAGAATTTTGGTGATTACAACAGTAATATCTCCATTTTCTTTCTCCTGTATTATGTGTCCGAATTTTTTTGAGTCGGATGGGATGTTGTATGATATCCTTGTAACTTTATACACATATATGTAATGTGAGTATTGAATAAATAACTTTTTTTGATCAGGTATATTGCTAGTAAAACTTTTAAGTTTCTTATGTTGGACCTCTGGCTGGTTTTTGTGGACAATTGTGTAATTAAGAACTCTTATTCTTTGAAATTATTGTAGAAAGGAGCTTTATCGATATCTGGTATGCCTCTAACGTTTGGGGTAATGTTCAGTTTACTGACCATTTGTTGTAGTTTTTAATAGAGTTTATTTATAAATTTATGATGATGTCGTAGCTTGTTGGTAATTGAATGATAATTTTCCTTTTTCTGTGGTAAATATTATTTAACCATTGAACTTGTAATTGTATTTATACAGCGATTCAGATGGAACAGGAAAATTGAAAAGTTGAGCAAGGCGGAGCTAATGGGTAGGTGACTATTAGTATTACTTTACTGTGAAATGGCTTAGTAGCAGATTTATGAAGCGATTTGTTGGATAATCAGATTTGGTACTGCATTTAATTGTGATATTATAACCGTGGATCAGAACCGATCGATTTAAATTCATGTCATGCGGCCATTTGCAGTGGCATACTACTTAGTAGTTGCATCCATGTATAGCATCAGCATTCAGATGGTTGGAACTGCCACTCTATGTTTTCATCATCACACCTGTAGAAAGTTTTGAAAGCTCTTCCTACTTTCTCATCGAAATTTATACGTGTATACGTGTGTGTGCATACAAACACATATAGGTAGTTACACATACATACGTTTATAATTTAACATGACACTCAACAAAGGGTAATCAAAGGTATACAGACCGAAGCTTTTTTCAGCAGAGTAGAAAACCAAGCCGAGGAAACAAATCCTAACTCATTACAAGTGAATGGATTATTTTCTTTTTACAGCCAGGCAAGCTTACAATGAGATTCTTTATAAGAGCCACTTTGCTCCCGTGCCTTCCACACTTGAGAGATCGATGGCTTCTGCTTCACTCTAAAACAAGTCCAGAAGAGGATTTGGAAAGCTGACTTGCCCTAGTTTACTTAGATACCGTTGATGATGAAATTGTAGATATACGTCATAACAAATGGACTATAAGCTGTGAAGTTTGATGATATAAGGATCATATATGGAGGAAACCATAACGTCAAATGTGCATGTCGACAACACACATGCACGGCAGATGAGATTGGGAGGCAACAACATCCACTATCTACACAGTTAAGACCTTTTTTGTGGCATTGATCAGGACATTTTTGCCCTTGCAAAGAATATCCCTGCAAATAGACCTGGCGAATGTTCCAGGAAGATGAAGATGTAGTCAGTCACAGGTAAAAGTAGAGAAAGAACTAGTAGAGGACGATCATATGCGGAGGGAATAACTCACCAAACAAAATACTGAACAAGTTGGGTACACTGACCGGAACCTTGAACAGCAAGATGCCGGCAAGGGAGATAGGGATCTTATTCAATGATCCCACCAGGCTGCACCACGTCAAATCAGGCTCAATATTAGTTATACATTCAAACTAAATAACTGAAGCTAAATCTTAACTTTTTCCAGTGAGTGACTAACCTGTAAGTAGTGGGGCCAGTTTGTCTTAAAAACCACATAGAGGTGAAACTGATGGAAAGTCCAATTATTCCACTTGCAGTTGAGACCACCCAAAACATAGGTATTCTGATGACATCCCTGCCATCATCGTAAAGGAAAATAATAATAATAAAACATTCAATGAGCTGGAAATTAAGAAGTCCATTTGTGTTTTTAGCATTAACTTTGTGGATTGTAATTTTTGTGTTGTAACCCCGTCTAGGTTGGTGCTAAGAATGTACAAGCTCCATAGTGTTTTCTTTGATTCACTAATATCATACATTCATGCATGGTGCTCTGCCCACCTTTGTCCTTAAACAATACAGAGCAAAAGAAAAAAGAAAGTTGTACATTTCTAAAAACCTCAATATTTACTTAATATTGAGCACTTACGCTTTGTAGACATACTCCCACTCATTGAAGAACAAGATCAAGAAAATTCCAAAAGGTAATGACAGCGAATTGTTCAGTAGCACCATGGACACTTCGTTAAGGGAACCAGATCGAGTTGATTGTTTTGCGGTATCCATTACACGTCGCAATGTTAGCTTTCACAAAGGAAAAAGAACAGATGTCAGAAGTTAAAAAGCAGAAAACACTAGATACTATTGGAAAAACCTGAGCAGAATTGGGTTCTGGTATGCAAAATATGCCATACATAGCTTCGTCAATATCTGCATACTCTTAGAGCTAAAGAAACATTATGCCACTTTTAAGAGCGTTATTGATATAATTTTCATGAAAGGCGTATCATCTAGCCGCAAAAGTTTATTACATTGTTTCTCTTATTGTAGGAAGTCAAACCTCCATCAGGACAGGCTTCTTAGATATTTGCAAGAAAGTTTTAAAACATAAATGCAACTTGCTTTGGTACAACAGTTACATTTTCCAAAAGCAAATAATCATCAGGCCAAAAATATTTCCAGCTATCAAATGACTTACTGAGTAGCTTGCAGTGAGAATGCAGTTCATAATCTGCCATGTATAGCCAACTGCATCAAAAGAGAGATCAGTGATTCCCCCACTTACAGCCGATATGATCTGAAAGTATACACCATGTCAGTAAGAATACAAGGCGGGAGTTCATATGATTTAATAGACCTACAATTACAATCCGCTTGATCCACACCAGTCTATTGTTTTTGTCAATCAGGAAAACTAAAGCAAGAGGCATGAATGGGCAAACAGAAAAAGTTCACAACTAAGACATGTTTTCCTTTTTTAACATTTTTAATATTAATATTGCCAAAGGAAAACAGATCTGTCGGACTGGAGCAGAAGTTCTGAAGCACAAATAGTTGCAAAATTTCCTCTGGATTATCTATGTCTGGAAAATCCTTGCAGCTTAACTAATAGTACCTGCTAATACTACTAATTTCTTAATGAGTGTTAAAGCACATTAAAACACGACCTCACGTTTTGACCTCATCCATATAATTAATAGAAGATCTATTCCTTAATGATGCATAGTTCATTTATAAGAAAGAAGTAAAATTCAGAAAACGAAGAGGAACAAAGATACAAACCATTAGAAAAAGGGCAGTCCAAACTTTGCCATTTTGACGCTTCCTGAAAAGATACATCTCTCCAATAGCTGTTAGGATGTTCGTCAAGTTCTTCAAGATTGTAACCATAGCAACATTTATGTACTTCAAACTGAGAGAAAAAGGTAAAGAAAGGAAGAGAAACATGATTAAAATGAAAAGTTTCCTCTAAATTAGGATTAAATCTTTTCTTGAGGCCCTTCAGCTGAATTCACAGCCTAATTATACCTGTACATGCCTGTCACCAGCATGCCAACAAATATAACATTGACTGGAATCCAGACTCGAATCAGCTTCCATGTGAGCTTTTCTGTCGACACAACTCCAAACAATCCCAAAGCTACCACAATAATGACAGATATAAGATTCTGCATTGGTAAGTTGTTCAGTGTCATCTTCATAATGAACAAAAAGAAACTAAAGCATGCAGACAGGAAGGCCACATTAATGGTTATGTTGTTTATGCTTATGCAACAAAGGAGAAGCAAGAGCCCCTCAATAATTCTGCAAGACTAGCAAGCGGCAAAATGAAGTTGTAGAATAGTCAAAGTCGGTCTTTCCTCTTTCAGTAAAATGCAAAAAAGGTGAGACAAGCACTTAGCAAACAGTACGTAGCTAACTTCAATGTTTGGCTTTGCACAATAGTTACCAAGAAGTTAAAGTTGATCGAAAGATGTATCATAACTGATTTAGAACATGATATGGAGACTGCAGAACATACAAGAATCATAAATATGCATTAGCCAATATTAGCAAATAGATCGTGCACTGACGATGAATGTCTAAAATTATGTTGATATAAGAGTTAAAAAAAGAAGGGTGTCATTTTTCAGCACCAGCATGGTTTAGCACCGAGAGAAATATGCTCCAGAGAAAGATGGTAGTGGTACTAGCTCTATAAACTTCTTCTTGATTATTATTATATATTTATTTTGCAAATAACATATTATGTATTAGTAATTATTTTTTCGAAGAAAACATAACTACATTAAGTACCCTTTTTATGTGCTTGAAAGGTATTTCTGTTCTGTCCAAGATGATCCATATGCTTATGAAAGCGTAGCTGACAGATTATAAACAAAGGACATAAACCGAATATACTAAATCAAGTGAGGTTGTTTTGAAATGTCTTACCTGGTATAACATTAATGATATGCCTGCATCAAAATTATAGCTGGAAAGAACAACCTTATTCAGCAATATCATGCTGCAAGAAGAAAAGCAATAACATATTCCGGATAAAAGGGGCCCAGACACTCTTTTAGATCCATTCTTCTGTTTCCCATTTCCGCTAGCTAATCTGCACCGGACAAGAAGACCATATTATACTCCAAACAAGAAATTTATAACGGAAGATTCAACATGAAGATGTTATACCATTACTTATAAACTGCCAGATTACTTTGTGTCGTTTGCTTCATACGTATCAAAGAATTATATAATTAGAAAATATAGTACATAGAGCTTAAAACGGATATGGTGTACGTCAGGGTTATATCAAGTGTTGATTACTGACCATAGTGCTAACCATATACATAGCATATTTGAGACAATGTACGCCAGTAGGTTCACAAATGTTGAAAATTTGGCGGATTTTCCGCAGAATTTCTCAAGTTAAAATTTAATAATAATAATAATAAAAAAAGCAACTCAATTGAGTCTATCTGGCACCCCTACATGCTGAAGGGTTGTGAATATCCTTTTATTTTCTTCTCTTTACACACTAGTATTTGTACGGGAGGATGAAACAATCATAACAGTTGATGGGATACTTTAAAGAAAATAATCAGACCTGTTGTCAACTGCCGTATCACTGCTTTTATCTTCATTTCTTGAAATAGGTTCCTCAATATCATAATTAATTGACGAAGGCACTTTGGAATCTGAAGACATTTAAAGACAGTATACAAACACCTGAAAGAATGAAAGAAAAGCATATTAGATAGTAGAAAATACATACTGAAATTAAGCTTGATTATTAAGTAGAAATAACAGAGGAGAAGCACACACAAGTAGGATGGTGTATATATAGCTTGTAACGGAAAAAGGGGGGCTGGCCAGGCTATTCCTGCCCTGCAAAAGCAAAAGCAAAAGCAAAGCAGAGGGGAGTTGAGTGAGCAGAAGAAGAACAAGGGGAGCGAGAGAGGTGGATCTCGAGAGCAGATACCGAGGTGGAAGGAAGGGGAATACTACAATTATAAATATATATATATATGAGAGTAACGGAAAACGAGGGAGGGGGGGAAATGGAGCTCTGAAAGTCATCGGATCAGCTATCGAGATGACAAATAGTAGACTTCTCTTGATCTGATTTTGCAATGCCCAGCGGCTTGGCTGCATAAGGAAGCAAAGAAAGCGGGAAACGCGGGATCGATCAAGGCGGTGGGCCCCCTGACCCTCTCTCTACCCAACCAATCCGCTTAACAAGGCATAGATTGGGCCTAGTATCTGTTCCTTCTTCGCCCTCGGCCTTTAACAAGCTAAAAGAAAATGTTATGTCATACGGGCCACAGTTTAGGTTACTGCTTGTTTCTCCTTTTCAGTTGGGCCGGGTCCAACTCCACTTAGTTGCGCCCTATTAGAGACGAGAGAGGTCAAAACCGAATCGCCCTCATTTTCTCTTCTTCTCCCTCCGCTCACTAGTACCACTACCCGACACATCAAACCAAAATCCAGAGAATGGGAAGGGGAAGCGATCGATTCATGGTTTCGTGCCGCTACCGATCTAAGATCGGCCATCTCTGGATCTGCTGCGACAGGATGCATACTATAAGATTCTGGAAGCGTATGTAATCAATCTACTCCTCTCAATTTCGATTACAAAGCATCAATTGATCTTGCGATAGTATGTTATGAGAGCTTTCAGCGCCTTCAGTTTTCTTTGCATCTTTTGCCCTAGAAGATCGCGATGACTTCTTCTGGATATTTCTTATTCTTAGGTCAAATTTTTTTTATATATAATCATCTCTTGTTTACCATTATTGATAATTCTTGCATTCTAGTTGTTTATTCAAAGTAGTATTTGATTAAATCTGTATATCAGATTTTCTTCTTCCTTTTGTAAGGGGAATCATGCTATGGGTTATCTTTCCTGCAAAACCCTCAAGCAAAAGTTGGGAAGGGCGGATGATATTTCTTGGAAAAAATAATGATGGTGTCGTGGACACTTTCTTGCTGTTCTTTCTCTTAGAATTTATGATTTAATACTTTTTCTTTTTTTTTTTTTTGGTTGAGAAAAATGATTTAGCAGTTAATAAGAATGTTTCTGTTGCAGAATTTGGGAGGATGGTTCAATCATACTGAACTCCGCATGTATTGTCTAGAAGAAGTTTGATTGGGGAATTAGTTTAGGATTGTTATAGCCTTTTACACCTGATTATTCAAGCTGCCATGGTCATAATTTAGATGTGAGATACTTGAATTGGAGTAAGTCTGAAGAAATTTCTAGCAAGTCAGGTACAGGCTATGGGTTGCTGAGCTTTGCGGACTTAAAGACAGATTGTCTACATGTTTAGTCTCTATGTGCTAGGGTTGGAACTTTATTAAATAATTATCACATAGTTTAGTGTTTGTTTGATTAAATACTCATTCAAATTTGATTTTCATGGTCATTTATGAGATATAAAATATGTCTTACTATCTGTCTATTGAATGATTTGAATGTGATCATCAGATGTTCAATCCTTTTGATGATCAAATACTCATTTACATTGTGCTTATATACAGGTATATAGAGATATATATATATAAAAATAATTTATGTTTTTCATTTGAATTTTGTTAGATGATGATGTGTAAACATTATTGTGTGGTCTATGAATATGGCTAGTCTAGTGAGTATACCAATCGAATGAAGAAAAACTCTTTAATTAATAATTCTAAAAGATATTTAAATTAAATCAAATACAAAATGTTTTATCGTTAGAAGAAAATATGTTAGACTTGAAGAAGCATTCGGGTTCACATCCGGATCCAAAGAAGCAAATTCAAATTTGAATTTGAAAATTGCAGACAAATTCAAATATGAGCACCTTAGTATTATGATCCAATCAAACTCAATTCCACTCCTAGTTAGTTCTTCTAGAATTGTCATGTGGGCACCCTTCCAGAAACAAATTGCATACTAGAGAAGTACTGATCCATAAAAGCATTGCTCAACAAGATGAATTTGTGTTTGTGTCTGGAAGATGAAGAGTTGTTCTCATCATCTCTTAATTCTTGCAAATTCCACATGGATTTCTCTTAGACAGTCACATAACTTTCATTAATCTTAAATGCCTTGATCATTACTTATGCTGTGGAATCTATGGAGAGTCAGATATGTTAATATTGCAACAAAGATAGAATGGGATTTGACAGTTGTAAACTTATAACTATGGTCTGGATCATAGGGGATGAAAGAAGTAAGAGATTTCTTTTTCCCCTAACAAAAGGAAAACTGCTTTTGAGTCTCCTAAGCTGTATTAATTACTAATCTTGTTTATATGTAGAAAATTTACCTGCTAAAGAAGAAAGGATTTTGCAAGATACAAGAGGCCAAAGGGGAGTTGAAGGGAGAAAAGCTTTTTAGGCTTCTGAAGCTAGTTGGAGGCAGGAATTGAATGAGTACAAACAAATGTTTGATTTTGGCGGACACAAATTGATGTTCTGAATTGTGTACGGTTGGAAACTTATATAGCAGCTATCTGAAACCTTGTAAATTATAATGTGACTAGCAGAAGGTAGCACACATTCCAACGCATGAATTTGTCACATATTGGAGCAGGTGGTTCCTTGTTAAGAAATTACTCACAAATCCGAGAGGATGCTTTTCAATCTTTTGAATTAACAATGTCTGGATCTGGATGGATCTTCGCATAGTTGGCTGCCATGGTTGTTCAGTTGGGAAAGCTGCTATCAGGTTCTTCTGTATGTTTTTAGTTTTTCTAGAAAGCCTCTTTCTTCTTATCAGTCTGCATCTACGTTCATCATCTTGCTGTGCTTCCACCAAATTTTTTATTTGCTCATTTTTTTTATCACTCAGAGGGCATCAAATTTCCTGGACATCTGTAGCAATAAAACCCTCTCAATTCAGGCCGTAATTAATTTGACATGTTGAGATATTCTTATTTGAAATCTATTTATATTTGTTTCATGCTTCAGATCTATCTTTTAATATTGTCAAGAATTAAAACTAGCTTAATGTACTATCAAGTCCTTCAGTATTGTTGAGATTCATTTAAATAGTATTTTTATCCAACTAGTATGTAACGCGGTCTTTGCACGTAATGCATATTAAGTAATGATATGAAATTAAAATGTTCGAAGGCTATCCAACACTGTACTCGCAGACTTTTTTTGAGAACAACGATGAGGACTTAAACAGAGCCCCCAGCCACCCACTCGCCATGAATTTATTAACATTTATATTATCTTTTCTCTCCACGAATTTGCATATTTGTATAACTAATAGATTGATGTTTTTTCGTAAATTGGAGGTGAAATCGGTCATAGATCTCTTTGTTTCCTCCAAAGAAAGCAATACAATATTCTCTCTCAATTATCGCCTGTGAAATCTCGTTGACTGCGAGGTATCCTGGTTACTATAATTGAGGGACTGACTCCACTATCAAAATTCTTACTTCCTCCATTTTTTTTCTTTTGATTCTTGTAGTGCTTTCTTTTGTGCATTTGAGCATCCATATATAGCATAATTTTATGCTACTCTTGAGATCCAAGTGGAATGTTTATGGAAGTAGATTAGTCGTGAAATAATTAGTGCATAATTAATGAAGAGAATTTGATTAGTTAGTAAGAGAAGATACATGAATGCTTTAATTATGGGTTCATTTTCTCACTAATGTTCATATTAAATGCATTATTATTAGGTTCGAAGGGGAGATGTCATAAATTATTTTGTTAGCTATGATTTAATTATTATATTGCAATATTTTTTTCATGAAAAAAATATTAAAACACATCCAAACTAAACTGAAAATCAAGCACAACAAAAGAATGTGGATTAACGCTGCTCCTTATCAAACTGCAAAACATTGTGTAAAAATAATGGTGGGTCTTCGAGCTAACACGTGAGCTGTTATATTCTCCATTTGACGAACTACCTTAAAATCTCATTTCTCGAGTCATGTGCAACATCGCTGAATATCATCCACAAAGTGTCTAAAAATCGAGTGTTGCTCCACCCCATTACGGATATCTCTAATTACCGCCTTCGAATCTTCTTCAAAAATTATCTTCCCACATCCAGTGTCGAGCAAATGCAATAGCTTCCCACACCGCTTGGATTTCCACGTGCTCGGGATTACCTCGTATCCAAACACTATGATAAGTATATTGTAATAGTTAGTAATATATATTATGATAATTTATATGCTATTTCTAGACTACACCAAGAGGTTAACATTTATATTAGTATTTTTCTCCGTGGATTTTTATACACTGCACGGACATATAAATATATTATACTATTAGATTAGATGTTAGATTTTTAATTAAATATTAAATTATCTTAAATTACGATATAATTTATAAATATAAGCTATGATATTATTATCTTATATATTAAAATTGTATATTTATTGTATAATATCTAATATTTAAAGTGAAATATTTATCTTATTTAACATAAGACTAATATGGCTAAAATTTATAATATATATCAGTTCTTATGTTTAGTGCAAGAATAATTATAGTGTAATAAATAGAATGAATTGAATAAATTTTGAGAAATATGATTAAAATTTATAATATATATTTAGTTTTTAATATTAGTTCTCATGTTTATTGCAAGAAAAATTATAGTGTAATAAATAGAATGAATTGAATAAATTTGAGGCATTAATGGGAATTATCAAATTTTGGAAGGAAAAAGAGGCAATCAAAAGTTTTAACACCCTAATCCTCTATTATAAATAGTATAGATTTGGCAATATTACCTATCGAAAAAGTAACTAATATTTGAGCTTGAGATTAGGCTTTTCAATTTTCTGTATTTTTTCTCTGTTCGCTTTCTTCCAGACTAATATACAAACTGAATTTTAGATATCAATTTAGCCGTATTCTTTTGCAGGATTGACGGGAACATGGATGGGATTTGGAACCGTGTTGGAGCGTGCCCATAGTTTCTTTGAAGTATTTGAGTCGGAATCTAGAGATCATTAAACAGGTAGCTCCTACTTACAGTATTTGTTACTATCATACTCTTTTTTCTGGTATCTTTTCTTGTGCTCTGGTGTGCTGCTAGAGAAGGTTAGCTACTTGTAGTTTAGCACGAGGTTTTTTAATAGTTTTCATTTTATTTTTTCTTTTTCTGTTCCTATTTTGTCTCTAATTTGTGCTCCAGGACTTCACCAGCCTTGTTCTCATTTTTCTCATTTATCACGAATCCCCTCTGGCTGTGATAGTGTTATATGAATCATGTCATTTTCCTTGTTTTTATCATTTGAAGTATGGATGGGAATGGATGGATATATCCTAAGTTGCATGGTAATGGGTACCGGTACGGGTGCGGTACACAACATATTGTAAAATATAGGGTACGGGGACATGGGTACATATATATATTGAAATTAAAAATTTACATGATATCATTATTATTTTCAATTCGTGTATTATTAGAGTTAGAATTCCTATCACATTTTAAATTTTCTTTTATTATGTAGATGATTACAAATGGGAAGCTCATTTCTTAACTAGACACTCAAACGATCCTTTTAAAGCATAGTTTTGTACTTGGGTATGGGTTGAAACGAACCTAAATCATGTCTAACGAGTTTCAAAAAATGAATATGATGTATAGGATATACATCCAAGAAGTGTATGACAAGTGTATAAAATTAAAACATATATCATGTAATTGAGTACATGTCTGAATAAATGTATGCATATATCCAAGGAGAAGTATGGGTACGAGAACGTGTCGGGTACGTGCTTGGTACAGGTGCGACTTCATGATAGGGGTACCCAGGTAACATAGGGTACATCCCATTGGGGTACCCAGGTAACATAGGGTACATCCCTTTAACTTCATTATGCCATTCATTTGGGAATAGGGGGAGTCTTGATGCAATGGTAAGAGTTGCTGTCATGTGACTTGGAGGTCATGGGTTTGACTCGTGGAAATAGCCTCTTGTAAAAATGCAAGGCAAGGCTGCATACAATAGACCCAATGTGGTTTGACCCCTTCCCAGACCCCATACTTAGGAGGAGTGATGCAGAACAAGTTAAGATTGATTTGATTTTGTTTGGTAATTTAGTTTAGATTTTATTTTAGTTGATAGGGATTTGCAGTTTAGGAGTTTATCTTTTTAGATGTGCTGTTAGATATTTGGTTAGGATAATATTTTCAAATTTATTAGATAAGGTTTAGGTGATTTGATGTTATCTTTATTGTTAAGTTTGTTCTGTAAATAAGTTGTATCCTTCATGAGAAAAGGACATTGATTGATGAATAAAGTTATGGTTATGTGAGAATTTTGGAGTGATTCCTCAAGGTGTGAAGCCATTTATTTATAGGTTAGATGCTATGAGTGAATCTAGTCTATTCTAGTTTATCTTTTGTTTATTTTAGATTTCTTTCCACAAAAAAATAGTACTGTTCACCAATACTATTTATGGTGCTGTTCACTTGACACTGTTCATTCATCTTCCGACATTCATGCAATCCATCTTCTAACAACGTTTTCAATTTTAAATTCAATCAGAATCCATTCCGCGTCAATTGGCATCAGAGCAAGATCAGTGGTCCACGATAATCATGGGTAGATATCCACTTCCTTGATCACAACAACTTGAATTTAATCCTTTGAAATTCAGCAATGTGTCTTATTTTTATGGATTTGATGTATATGAAGAAAAATATGATTTTGAGCTTTGGATGCAAAACTTAGAAGATTTATTTACTATTTATGATTTGTCGGATTGGGAGATGTATATGTATACTAAGTGTACGTAAAAAGGAGAAACTCAGGATTGGTGGTTTCACAATTATTCTAGTCATCAGTCAATATACGTTCGTGGGCACTGATGAATTTTCTGCTTGAAAGGAGATATTCTAGTTATCCAACTAGAACTAGACAACATTACTATTTTTCTTCAAAGCCCAAAACCAAAGTGTACGAGACCCGGTCAGATGTGGATCTACAATATGAGCCCAAGTCAAATCTAGAGTCAAAATCGGAGCTGACACCAAAACCGAAAGTGGAACCAGAACCAGATTTTGAACCAGAACCAGATCATGGAGACAATCCAGCCAATCCAGTGTCCGAATATGAACAAGATCCAAAAGAAGAAGAAAATCAGAAGATAGATTCAGAGCATGAATTGAACTCGAGTCCGAACCAAAGAATGAGCACAAGGTTGACCCAGAGGCCGAGCTTGAATCAAACTCAAAGCCTGAGTCCAAAGTTGAAGTGCAGTTCGAGATACTTCCAATCTACAATAATTCGATAATAGAATTTGTCATTCCAAATCCTCCGCCATCTAAATGTTATCAAATTATGCAAATAATTTTAAAGATCCTACAGTGCATACAACAATACTACCCACTGATTAAAGGAATTTTTATACTCTCACTTTATAAAACTTGAGGTCGAGTTTTCTCTAACAAGGGGAGATTTGATGCATGACAAGTTAAGATTGAGTTGATTTTATTTGGTAATTTAGTTTGGATTTTATTTAGGAGATTTTATTTTAGTTGATAGGGATTTGCAATTTAAGAGTTTATTTTTTAGATGTTCTATTAGATATTTGGTTAGGATAATATTTTCAGTTTTATTAGATAAGGTTTAGGTGATTTGATATTATCTTTATTGTTAAGTTTATTTTATAAATAAGTTGTATCCTCCATGATGAAAGAACATTGATTGATGAATAAAGTTATGGTTATGTGAGAATTTTGGAGTAGTTCCTCAAGGTGTGAAGCCATTTATTCATAGGGTAGATGCTGTGAGTGAATCCGATCTATCCTAATTTATCTGTTTTTTACCTTAGATTTCTTTCCCCAAAAAATTACTGTTCACCAACTCTATTCAAGGGGTTGTTCACTCGATGTTGTTCATTATCTTCCGGTGATCATCCAATCCATTTTCCAACAGCGTTATTCAATTTTAAATTCAATCAAAATCCATTGCCCGTCAAGTAGCTTCATGCACTGGCCTGTCTTTTGGGTTGTCCCTCTCCTTTTTTTTCGAAAGAATAGGAAAAAGGTAGACGGATTTATCTATTCATAAAATATATGATATGATATTGGTAATAAATTATTAATGTTTATCGACTACCGAATCCTTCCATGTTACTCACTTTGTCATCTCCTTTTATGGTGACAGATCTCATTTTATCGTGTAGGATTTTATCCTTTTTGTGCCTTCCCTTGGGATAACTGAAACTTTGTAAATTTAGGTTATATACATTCCTTTTCATAGGAGAATGGTCAGGTGTGAGATTTGAAGTCATAAATAGGTAATTGTTTTGCAGCTTGAGAATCCTGACATTAAGATGTGAGTGCAAGGCTATAGCCAACAGACAATGACATTGAATTTTGCGTTTGGTCGCTTATCAAAACTACCGTGTCAGTTTTCAGAATTAAGATCAGACAACTAAATTGCAGAGTATATCCAAGATGCATCAGTGTGATTAATTAATGTTGTAAAAAGTACATAGCAATATGGTCTACTTGCGCATGCAGTGCCACCATTTTTAAAAATCAGAAGAAATGGAAAATAATCTAAATTTCACAATGTAATGTACCAAGTTACCAACATTTTTTTTGCAATAAGATCAGTGATTAACGGTAGATGAATGATCACATTAAAGACAAAGTCAATTAGAAGTAGTAAGCTAGTATGCTCCTAACTAAATAAGAAGCTAACCATTAGCAAGCATGAGGAAAATTGTAAGTAATACAGTGAAAATTGGTCCTTTCATTCTCTCGCAGAAAATAAATAAATAAATAAATAATAAATAAAATAAAATAAATGATAACAAAATATGTAGTATGATGAGACTCATTGCCTTCTGCATCGATATGCGACCGATATTAACCTGCATTACAGTATTTTCGATTTGTATGTGGCGAAGGACCATATAATCATAGCGGGTATAATGATTATGAACAATACTTGTTGTTGTTGTAACATATGTATCACCTGTTTTGAATTACAGTGCAAAATTATGGGTTTTTCCCGATGACAAACCAACATTATATATATGATTTATGAATCTCTTATTATGAATTTATGGGAGCTAGTAGTTTATGAATGATCTTTCATAAGAACTTTGATGTTACATGAGAACTGAATAGAATTTTATATCCAGATTGGAAGGGACTGCAGTCAGATGAGGTTGATATCTGCGACAGAGGTTTTGTGAACGGAGTGATGATTCTGTAGTCATCACTGTTGTTGAATGATGTTGATTATTTACGCTAAAATGGTGATTATATTTAGATAATGCAGATGCCTTTTTGGGAAATTCTAATATTTTAGATATAGATTTAAAACAGCTCAAAATGATACCTACCTTGAGAATTACTTGGATCTTAGGGGCTGTTTGTTTCCATGAATTTTGCATAATTGCATTAAAAAAATGGGACCCACAAGTTAAACACCATGGATTTTTAACAAATACATTGTTTGCTTGTCATTTTTTACACATGAATTTGGGGTTGCCATGTAGGATAAATGGATCAAATAAAATTCCCAAAAATTGTGCTGGTTTCAATCGGATTTGTGAATTTAGTCACATATCCTCAATAAAATTTATGTACAACCAAACAAAATTTGATTGGATTTTATTCCTCATGCAAATCATCTTTAATATCCATCACAAACAAACACGGTTTTAATTATGGGTTTTTCAAAATCCATTATATGCATCAAGATTAATCCACAAACTAAACAGCCCCTTAATCATTACTACCTTGAGCAGCTTGGTTGGTTAGAACCAACAAAATGATTTCACTAACATAATCGTGTCTCCATGAGAATTAGAGATAATCACTAATGAGCAATATCATCTTAGCTGGTTGTATCCTACTTGAGAATTAGCATACTATTGCTTTGACTTTGGCTCCTCTACATGCTGTGTAATCTTCGGTGGTGTTTGCCATTGTCTCCCCGTTCATGTAACCTCCCCCCACTAAAGGGAGAAAGAAGGCAGCCATTTTCCCTATATATCTCTTTCTCTGTTTGCTTTCGATGGATATTTCATCATTGCATCGCCCACTTGCTAAGTCTGATTCAAACCTGAAAGAAACAAAAAACAGTGCACGTGTGGATCCAGCAGAAAGCATGGGCTTGATGAGGACCTAAGTGGAAGATGTGGGGGACTGGCAGCACATTGTAATCTTCGTATCCACTAAGTCTGAAGAGGGCCAAAACTGCCCTTTTCTTTGGCTCTTCCTTCCCACTTTAGGATCTTTCATTACTTAGGGGTCAAAATCTCAATCTATTAGTAGAGTGGTGTTAGGCTTGAATGAATGTCAGAGGTTGATGCGCTGTCGTAACGGAGTGATAGTCCCCCTCCTTTTCTTCCTCCTCATCGTTCTCTTTCAGAAAGTTGCGTTCTCGAGTGGAATCTGGCATTTCGCACTACTGGATACCTTGCTTTACGTTTAGGTTTCCCTCTCTAGACTTAAACCTGGGTAACCTGGGTCATTGGACTTCATTATTACAGAAGCTTCAGTTTGTGTTAGCCACCCCTTTTGTTTCTGAACAGGGATGGAGAACATAAATGGGCCGGAATGTATTTATGAGAAACAAACATGCTACAACTATGCAAATTTCTTTAGGTAAATGTGTAATGTTAATGCCTAGATTTAACACTACATGTAGGCTGTAAACAAACTGTGCCACGCATAACATAAATGACTGCATCCCTAAAAAAAGTAATGGAATACAGCGATCACCAAGATTATTATCTTCAAATTTATCTACTAAAGATTCTTCTTAAGAGACCAAGCTTTAACATAGAATTATTTGAACGATAAGTTGGAATTGTGCATCCTTAGAATGTAGTACATGGACCAAATAACCCATGTTCATCCAAATTCTGCAGAGGGAATATATAATGCAATCGACCGCAGACTTCACACCTGAAAGATCAAAATCTGCTGCTGCTGCTGCATTTCCACTTCACCATATTAACTGCACATTAATGTTGTTTTCGTTCTTTCTCTTTCTCTCAACCTGTAACGTCTCTTGTACAGTTATGGACAAAGTAACGTCTCTTGTACTGACTGTTTGAGCAGGCAATCATATGCACGTGAGAAGCACGAGGGCCCTTTTGAATGTCTGTTTCTTCTGGGTCCCTTTCCAAACTCACATGCTTACCCATCCCAACCATGATGAGCTCACCCACCACACTTGCCAATAATTGGATCCTTAATCAATCTGAATCAGTGTACTCAGATTCTCCTTCACCTAATTCCACAATCTTTTGTCATGAGTTTATCTTTTATCATTCCGGGACCAAAAAAAAAACTAATGGCTTACTATGGGCTTGAGTTCCTTTTCAACTATTTTTGACCTTTTCCCTTGCCCTTTTATTTTTCACTGATGGAATGAAGTACATAGAGAGCGGTGATTCCCCCCGCTCAACAGAGAAGAGTTTTTCTTTTCTACTTATTAAGTTGCTTGGAATTATATCTTGAACCTGCACTTTGTACAGCACAAACCAATGCCATCATGATCTGGGACCTATTAGATTTCCTGTTGTTGAAGTGGTGATATTTCCTGTCACAATCTACTAATAACACAGAGTTCCTCCTTGAGGCATATTACATAGACCTGATATTTTATGTTGAAAAGAAAAATCAGTCAGTAGTTGTTGAGATTTGGAGGAATCTAGTCCTGGTGTTACACATAAACCCTGGTCAAAAAGGCCAGAATGCACTTATTAGGTTAAATCAGTCAATGATCATACATACAAAATGTGCTTATTAAGCTGACTGGTCAAACAATATGTAGGAGGAGGATGATGACCTGGAATTTAATATTGGTGCATAGGAGGGGTGTCATCAACTGGCAAGTCGTGCCTGTGCAGATTTTATGGAGTAAAAGTTTTGACTTCTGATCGAATAAAAGACGTCACAGGCTTGTCATCCTAAAAGTCACATGAAGCCTACATAAGAGTATAAATACCAAGAAGAACATGTTGCTAATAAATTGCTAGGCGAGAGGGTTATGCACCGACTTAAAATGCATTCTTTTTGCATTCTTCTTCTTCTTCTTCTAATATACTAAGCAACAGCTATTAAGAGGAGGAAAAATAAAAAAAAAGGAGACATAAGATAGAGGGTGTGTCAAGTCGAGAGTGATGAGCATTAGTAACCGACTTTTATCAGGTATCAATTAAGATCAATCCCCCATATCTAAATGGCCCCGGCCCACTTGGTGTTTCTGTGATCAGATCCCATCTAGGTTTGAATGAGTGTTACCAGTGGGTTCCCTTTTCCTTCTCCATTTGAACTCTCACTTGTATGATGGCGGTCATACTCACAACATGCAAAAATTATTTTACAGTGTTCTTAATATTCAGACTAAAGGAAAATCCTCACAAATGTTGAGAAATTTAAAAATTATTTCTCAACAATGAATGGTTGGATGGCTTCCATCTCTATGTTTCTCTCTCCTCCGCAATATGGGCACCGATTGAGTTTGAATTTCTTTTCCTTTTTTGAGGAATTCACTTATGTTTGTTGGCAGACAAAAAAAATTGCAGGTAGGGAAAAAAACAGAAGAAGAAAAGAATAGTCCGGGCTGGGGAACACCATGCTTATATTAATGGCCACTCTGCTTTGTGGGATTAAAACCATTAGAAATAAATGGGATCAAATCCATTTTGATTTGATGATTTGATCCTCGGTTAGGTACACATCCTCTTGGAAAGAGTTGAGAAATAATTTTCCATGCATCTGCTGCTTCTATTTTCTTGCCGTTAGAATCATGATCTGAGTAGTCACGCATAGTTTCAATTTGTTAGTTTCCTTTTTATTGGCATTAGCATTGGGAACTTGTAGTTTGATAGATAAAATTTATGTACTCCGCAGTCCACACACATTCGACCCATTTAAATGTCTCCGTGAAGTGACAATTACCATTATTAACCCATGAGATTCATCACCGTATTGTGATATGGGGTTTGAAAAACTGGAAGGTAGAGCTTAATCATATTCCAGGTCTGTTATGATCGCATGCCTTCCAATCTTGCATGCTCCAAGTACCCAAGTAGCTGCAATAAAACCTGTTCTATTATATATTAGGGTATAATGAAAACTGGTCAATCCTTTTATTTATTTATTTAAATTATACATTTTCCACAGCTGCAACATAACCAGGTTTATTAGATGTATATTATGGTATAATATAACTCTGATCAACAATGGACAATAGCTTTTCTACTAGAGTTTAATTGATCCTTTCTTATAGTCAACTTCCCTTGTCTGTGGTTTCCTTTAACTGTTGATGGCCTCCACTAGCTAAACATATTAAATCACAGTGATCGACACAGTGTGATATTCTTTTTTGAGGAAAGACCAACTGAGATATTCTTTTGTTCTTCTACAATTAAACTCATCATCATGTTTAATCACAGTAGATATTAGTATCTGTTGTTGTTGTTCCACGGCACCTGCAGAGTGCTTATACTGGTGTTGGTTGACTTCATAACTAGTTGCTCTGGTCACTTCATCAATCCAGATCTATATTCCATCTCCACTGAGATTTTTTCTTGTTTTTGTTTTTTTTTTTTGTTTTTGTTTTTTTTTTTTTTTTTGCCCCTTCGTATTTTATTTATTACTTTATGTTGTAATGTTGATTATTCTTAGTATGCACTGAGATATGGATCTTGCAATCTTATGATGACGATGCTAGAATATTTTGTTCCACTCTAAGATAATAGCCAGAAAAAGATTTCATCCGTTGTATAACTATGAGATCCTGAAAAATAAATAAAAAAAAATAATAAAAAAAATATTCACCTAAGATATTTCTCTTATGATGCTCTTGAGCATCGTCTCGTGTGTTTACGGTATCGGAGGCTGCTGTATTATGTCCAGTCAACAGAGGTCTGAAATTTGTGGGTCCTAACTCAACCCAGCTGCGCAACATAATATTTTAGTTACAGAGCGCAGTAAGTAGTGTGAAGTGAAGATGGGAGGGAACCCCCTTCAGCTTACCCTCCCGCATGTGGCGGTGCCCATTATTTGCTTACCATAATTAAGTGCAATTAGAATCAATTGCATGTACCTCGTCAAAGGATGCTCCCTCTCTCTCTCTCTCTCCAAAGTGCTGCGGTTTGTTAAAATACAAACCCAACTACCCCTTCCACCGTTTTGGTTCCATCTCATGCTCCCACTTATCAGTAACCCAGCCAAAGTACATCTTGCAAACAAAGTATAGGCTTCTTTATTTCTGTTTGATTCTCCCACACAACAAATAAATAAGTGTGTGTGTTTGTGTGTGTGTGTATATATATATATATATATATATATATATATATATATATATATATATATATATATATATATTGGATTGGACTACAACATGCTAAATATTTCTATACAATATTTCTTAGACCCAACTTGGTTGATTTCAGTCAAATAGCATGTTACTGATGTTATAACTTATTGATGTGTTGCTCCTTAATTTAATTTCTGGCAGATTGTTTTCAAAGATGAATTATTAGATAATCTTGTAGAGATCGGTCTCCAGACTGTATTCAATTGACTGTCCTCTCATTAATAACACTGGTAAAGGAGATGCATAACTTAGAGATAAAGCAAGAGCAATGAGGTAGATGTCTAGCCTTGTTGTTGCACATTTATCTTTTAAGATTCCGTCTTAATTATGAGATCTACCAAATCTTCTTAGAGGATAAGTGCACTTAGGGCTAGTTTGTTATTCTTTGGAGCTTATAATAAGTTACTTATAAAATCACTTATAGAAGAAACTTATTTAAGCCGCTAAAAATAGTCTGTTTGGTAATCAAATATCATGAACTTCTTAAAAGTAGTTAAGATGTTTGGAAGAAATGTACTTAATGATCATTGTTAAAAGATAATAGATATACATGATATATAAATTAAAATAAAAAAGTAGAATTTGTTTTAAAAGCATCCTTAGGGTGTTTCTAAAAGTATCAATTTAAAAGCAAAAGCAATTTTAATAAGCATGCTAAAAAAATTTCACCAAACACTATTATCGACTGTTTCTTGAAAAAATAAGCAGAAGCATCCTAAAAAAAAACAATAAGCATCCTTAAAAAAATAATACCAAACTGGCCCTTATAATGTCAAGTTAAGGGATTGGTTTTCTTCGCAAGTTATAAAAAATATCGTGCAGTGAAACTACCAGTCAGTGTGCATGGGTAAAAATGTTTCGTGACAGATAAGTAATATAGATATCTTCCCCTCGGTATGTGACCTTGAGTACCACTTTGTTTCTTTGCATTGGTATGTAAACATCTGATAATGCAACCGTATTGTATTTTATGTAGTCCGTTACAGTCTTTAAGTTTTTTTTATCCTGGAATGGATCTATCTTTTTTGTCCTAGCTACATAAGAACTTCGTGACTAGAGAGCGTTGTTGTAGCAAATTGCAAAATCTGTATTGTTGTGGAGTAGGGCAATTAAAGCAAGTGGACCGCGCATTGCACAATGAATGAGGAGAAACAATCATTTAGAAGCATTGAATTAATTTTTGATACTGAAAATCTACATGGAAGATTAGATAACTATGGTAATGAATGACGCGCTTATGCCGGGTCAAAAATGTGGATGGATTCAGTTACTAGCATATGATATATTAATACATAATTAATTAATTAATTAATTAGTGTCAGGCTCAGAACTGCAAGGGGTGATTAGAAAAAAGGGGAAGGGAAATTGCGGTGATCAGACTTGGGGAAGGGGCCGGGCCGGGGAGAGCCATGAATTGAATAGAAGTGGAACCCGACGCTTTCTTTGATGCCTACGATCCCGAGTTGCTGCGAGTGTCTGGTGAATTGATCGAGCTTAATGCATGCTTGTGGCTCAAACCCACAAGGATTTTGTAACACTAAATATATGCTAGTTTTCTTCCCACCGAAACTGTTAGAAAACCGAAAGCTGAGTTTTTTTTGCCCCCCACTTTTTTTCCTGAACTATGACCCACAATTTTCAGGTTTTTTTACAAATTGAAGAATCATGTTTGCATAGAATATCTCTATGCGGATACAATTCATTGCTAATATTGTTTCTTGTAATACCCGGCTGCCACTGTCAAATCATAAAGGAACAAAGGGTAGATTTACGATTCTATTTAGGAGGTTAACCTTGTCCGCATGCTCACTAAATTTTTTTCCTCTTTGCCGCCATAACATAATTTTATTTGCTTTAAACCCTAACTAGATTTGTTTTCGAGTAGGATCTAATCTTACATCATAGCAACATATATACATTCCAACCTAATAGGAATAATAATCATAGCAATAATGTTAATATTCGACTCCATCCATGACGCATCGCTAATGACCTTAATTTATGTGTTAATCATTGCGTCCTCACTAATCAAAGTAGCCTAGTTGTGAGTCACGTCCTAGTAAAGGTAAAAGTGAAACTGGACCTATAGCCTCCAAATGAAAATTAGTCAAAAAGGAATATATACAAGTAGATCATCCAGTAGAAGAGATTTATTAGAGTTGGTTTTCCTTTTGGATTTGGATCCATTTTTGAATATTTGGGGGAGTGATTGGACCTTGGTTGCATGCGCACCTAGCAGACAAAGGCCCCATGGGAGTGGGAAAAACTTGGGGATTTGTTCGGAATAAGGCTCGGCAAGCCATCAGATAACATGGAAATTTTGACATCCCACTAATCCCTCCCACTACTACATGTATTAGAGCAGAGTCCATCTTGAAAACAGAGAAAGAAGCTTTTATTTTTGAGATTTTTGGAATAATGGGACAGTGACGTTATGTCATATGATCCCTGCTCATCTCCATTTGTTCAAACTTAAAGATGCTCACAATATTCTCTCACCTACCCTTTTTTGCAAGATTGACCTTCATAACGTTCACAACGTTAATTGAGTTTTAAGGAATACTAATTTATGATGGTTGATTGAAACAAGGAGAGGGAGAGGTTACTAAAGTCCCACTAACCACTACATAAGAACTCCGAAATTACGACGAGGATTTACAATTATATTTTTTTTATATTCTAACTGAGGTAGCTAGCTATAACAACTTTAAGTGAGGTTCCTGTGGTGATGTTTGGTGCGGAGAATCAACTCTTCTACATTTGTGTTTTTCTGTATTGATTCTCTTAAATCTGTTCAAAATTATTATATCAACCTCTAGTAAGTTAGTGACACATAAATAAAACTGAGAAAATACTCTATTTGTAAATCTGGATTATGAGCAAATGGTGACGTGAAGGTCTCATATTGATGTATATGATCACTTCTGTGCTAATATATGTACGTATTTGTTATAGTACTATGATGATGTTTTGGTTCCTCTTTATTGTCAAAAATTTATGGGGAGACCACTTTTTTTAATCACAAATTCACAATAGTTAGTAAACAAGGGGTTGAGCATTGAGTCTAATATGGTAGTTGGCAATGGATTTGGTTTAAAAATTAAGGTTTATCATATCCTATGCGATTTAAACTCATTTTATTTTCTGTGCAAGACAAGGTAGAATTGTACGTTAAAAACTACACCGCTGTATATTTGAACTTTGGATTTTTTTTATTTTTTTAATTTTTGGTGGCGAAAAAACGTTTGGGTATCAAAGTTGAAAGTGTTTTCCGGTTTGGGGTATTTTAAGTGCAATTAATCCTTTTCTAACCCTAGCCATTAAATTAAAAAAATAAAAAATTAAAAATAAATTTAATGTCTTATCATAGGAAGGGCAGCAAGTGGCAAGCTAGCTTGGCCATCGGAGCAGTCAGGAACCCAACCTTATATAAAGGGCATGCTCGTCTAAATGGCTTCTCCTATTCATCTCTCTGTCAATCTACATAAATATCTCTCCTCCTCTTATTCTTCTTTTATTATTATGTTCCAGAAAGGAATCAGCATTTTGAGCAAAGATGAGGAGGTAGAGGAAAAAAGGGCGTAGGTGTAATTGTTGTTGACGATTGGAGAGTTGGAGAGGCAAAACAGAAAGGAGCATTTAATTCCATTACCATCGTAATTGGGCAGCAGGAGTCCCCGCTGTCAGAGTGAAGCTACCTGCTTTCCCCCCCCCCCTACTTCTCACTGTCCACTCTTTGTGCTACAGAGTTGACAACTATTGCATCTGTTATTACTGCTGCTGCTTCTTCATCATCATCTTCATCAAAAGGGGGAAAAGGGGGATATTTAGGAGAAGGGTAGACCTCTCTCTCTCTCTCTCTCTCTCTCTTACTTAACTATTAATACAACAAACAAATCAAATTAAGAGACAGGTAAGTAATTGCTTTCTCTTCTCTTCCCGTATCCTTCCTATCCCTCACACTGTCTTTCCTTTTATTTTGTTTTATTTTTCTTTTCTTTTTCTATATGTAAAGAGAGAGGAAATTTTAATTATAAAAGGAAATAAATTCATACATTTCCTTGTAATTAGGAATGATAAGAATGGCGGGGGGGAGAGAGAGAGAGAGACTCCCCCCCTAATTCCCTGAGAAGAGCAGATGCATTGCATCTGTGTCTATAATTATTAGGACATTCATTATAATTCTCCTATATCTTCTACCCCTTCTCTCTCTACTCTACTCTATATATATATATATATATAAATACACATCCAGAAATTACTTTTGTAATAATATTTACGACATCTCTCAGCACCCATATATTCCACACTCTATCTGGTACCAATATTTTTATTTTCTTCTTCTTCTTCTTCTTCTTCGAATAAAAATACTATTGTTGCCATATGATTCTTACCGGTAGTCAATAGTAGTAGCGGTAGAAGTAGAGATCTGCTGCCTATTCACTGGAGAATGAGCTTCTTTTCTATTTGCTTTATTTTATTTTACTTTTACAAAAAATAAAAACAATAAAAAAATAAAATAAAAAGGGTAACCAGCAGGAGAAACGGTAGTTACTGTTACCGCATGCGACCTCTAACCTGTCTTCTTGTTGCTGCTGCTTGCCGTACCTTTTTTTTTTTTTTTTCCTTTTTCCCCAACAGAGATCTAGGATTTCACTTGCTTTCTTACAGATAAATTAAAAGAGAATGGGATCGAAGCAAGGAGGAGAAGAGGGTATTGTGATGAATGAGAATGAGACTGCGAGTGATGAAGGTGGAATTATGAGGCTGAGAAAGGATGTTGACGGAGGAGGAGGAGAAGAAGAAGAAGTTGTGGAAGGAGGAGGAGGATTCAGCATGAAGAGCTTCCTCTGGCACGGTGGTTCCGTCTACGATGCGTGGTTCAGTTGTGCCTCCAACCAAGTATGTGTCCCACTCTTTCTTTCGCTAATTTCGCTTCCTCGTTGAATTACCAACACTGTTGCTGCAGGTAGCTCAAGTTCTGTTGACACTGCCCTACTCCTTCTCTCAGCTGGGAATGGTGTCTGGAATTGTCTTCCAATTGTTCTATGGTATCCTGGGCAGCTGGACTGCCTACCTCATCAGTGTTCTTTACGTCGAGTACCGAACTAGAAAGGAGAAGGAGAATGTCAGCTTCAAGAATCATGTCATCCAGGTTACTATCTCCTTTTCTCTTCCAAAACCCCCTCCTTGGATCCCTCTGCTGTTTCAATCTTCCTTTCACAACACGACGATACGTATCCTTTTTTTTTTTGCGTGCTATTTTCCAGTGGTTTGAGGTGCTGGATGGGCTGCTGGGTCCTTACTGGAAAGCCATCGGCCTCGCCTTCAACTGCACTTTCCTCCTCTTCGGATCCGTCATCCAATTGATTGGTTGCGCTAGGTATTATGCTTCCTTCGACTCCGTTCATCCCCCTCACTCTTACTTGTAATTTTCCGAATCAATGAATCATGTGTGTGTGTACTCATAAATTAAAGTCGGGTAATTGCAATTTTTCGAGGGCAGCAACATATACTACGTAAATGATCGGTTGGACAAGAGAACTTGGACTTACATATTTGGAGCATGCTGTGCAACCACAGTCTTCATTCCCTCCTTCCACAATTACAGGATTTGGTCCTTTCTTGGTCTTGGTATGACTACCTACACCGCTTGGTATCTCACCATTGCCGCTTTCGTCAATGGCCAGGTTACTAATTCCTCTATTAATCATATTATTATGCCTCTTCATTATGAGTTATGATTGAACATGTTAAATTACTTTGTTTATTTGTTTCTATAACTAAAACTACCATTTCTCCGTTATTCGACTTGGATCCACAGTAGTGATGGTTTTTCAGGAAACTCATGAGTAATGTTGCACCCGCACTGCAGGTTGAAGGCGTGACTCACTCGGGCCCAAAAAAGATGGTTCTCTACTTCACTGGTGCCACCAATATTCTCTATACTTTCGGCGGTCACGCCGTCACAGTGTAAGTGCTCAACACACTCTGCTAGCATCAATTCCTCTCTTTAATTTTATCTACCACTGGATGTTTCCAATCAATCTCACAATTACTCTTCTCGGTTCACCTCTCTCCTTTACTTGTCTGCAAAATTTTAAAAAACCCAGCCAAATCCTAGCAGTAGCAAGCAGGCTGTTATCTACTAGCAGTAGTCGTAGTAATGATATCTCCTCCCGAAAGTTCACCTTTTTCCCTTCCTTCTTTTTTTCTTTTCTTAGAAAAGTAAAAGGCAGGAGGAGCAGGGTAAAGTACAGTTGTTATAAATGAATGCTATCCAGCCAAAGTCTACCTAGTAAAAAAAAGAAGAAAAATATAGTAGGAGGGAGACTAGTTGTAATACATTAATTAATGAATGATTTAACAATCGATTTAGCTTTTCCTAGCCTGTAGTTATTGGTCACCTCTTTCAACGCCTCTAAACTTTTTTTTTTGATCATTACTTGTTTCGAGCCTTTTCCACTTGAATAGATTCCTTTAATTTCATATTGCTGATAAGCCAAAGCTAAAGATCTCATTGCTGTCTGTCATAGGAAAGGTTAATTTTAACTTTAGTGGTCCTACTCAAATCAGGACGCTCTCCTTCAAGTTTCTTCTAATTCTATTAGTGGTTAGTGGTTACCAATTACAACGTCGAAAATAGACTAGCCAGCTATCATCCTACTCAAAATTTGTAGCTAAGACACATTTTGAGTGAGATGACGGCTCACTAATTTACTCCCTACGATGCAATCGGTAACCATTAAATAGAATTAGAAGAGTGCAGAGAGAATGTGCATGACTTTGTCTAAAGTCTGACTCATCTTTCATATGGAAGCAAAGAGACCTTTGGATTTGGCATATCAATAACCAATTTAAGAGAATCTTTTCTAAGTGGACAAGGTTTGAAGCAAGTAATGATGGTAGAAGATTGTTTTGAAGTGGAGTTTACTTTGTTTCCTTTCTAAATCGTAAAAGTGGCTTTGCATATGGTTAGATGGGGACAAGTCCATCATATCATGTGATTAGATTGTGATTATTTGCGACCCACTTTCTCTATCTGTGGCCATTCGCCTAACTCCCAATGTAAGCTTTAGTATCAATTCTTGGTTTATTGGAAGTAATCATTAATTTCCATCAGAGAAAATTCCATTCCTACTCTTTATTTAGGTGATTATCAGCTAGTTGTAATTTGTTGAGCATTAAAATTTTAACCATTTCTAAAAGTGATGTAGCCTGTTGACCATGCTCTTTCCTATCAGGAGTCCATTGATAGCACTTTCATCTGAAATAGAAAGTCTCATGTAAATGTCAACTAGAAGGTCAGTTTAGATAATTAGTCCTTACCTGAAAAGATAAAAAAAAGAAGGAAAATAAAAATAAAAATACATCTCGCTGTTAGGCTCTGCCGTCTGATCTCTTCATAATTATGTGCATTTACTGAGCTGAAGTGGAAGTTCTGTTAGTAATACATTATGCATACGAACCTCCTATGTGATATGCGACTGTTGTTTTTGATTGATCTTAACAACAGTTGAATGTGTCAAGTTATTTGTTTTCATATAAATTGTCAAGTTGAAATGCGAAGTAATTTGTTGTCATAACAACCAAGAGTAAAGTTATGTGCAAAGGCGTTTTGCTCCCTACTAATGATATAATGATAATAATAATAATAATAATATTGGCATCTTCATGTTTCTGCTCATGTGAGCTCAGTAATTAGATCTTCGTTTAATTAAATGACTGATAATTAGTTGGTTGACAATCTAGGGAGATCATGCATGCTATGTGGAAGCCACAGAAATTTAAGTACATCTACCTGATGGCAACTCTGTACGTGTTCACACTGACCCTGCCATCAGCGTCGGCCATGTACTGGGCCTTTGGTGACCAACTCCTTACTCACTCCAATGCCTTCTCCTTGCTCCCAAAGGATAGGTTCCGAGATGCTGCGGTTATATTGATGCTGATTCATCAATTCATAACCTTTGGGTTCGCCTGCACACCTCTATACTTTGTGTGGGAGAAGGTGATAGGTATGCACGATACCAAGAGCATATGCTTGCGTGCTCTTGCTCGCCTCCCTGTCGTAATCCCTATCTGGTTCTTGGCTATAATATTCCCATTCTTTGGTCCTATAAACTCTGCGGTTGGTGCTTTGCTTGTCAGCTTCACCGTCTACGTCATACCCGCCATGGCTCATATGCTCACTTACCGAACTGCCTCTGCACGTCAGGTATCATCATCTACTTAACTATCTTCACCTCTGTCTTTCCTCTTTACTTAATCACGTGACTACTTTGTTAACTTTATTTTCCCTCCAGACAAAAACCTTATAGGGAGTGCGTGCGTGCGTGTGTTTTCAAATTCATTTTTGGAAGTGGATTCCAAGCCAATTCATCGACAATTACGTTCACATGTCCCAAATCCCTGCATGAGGAATAAATATCATCTGTTAGTGTTTGTTCTGTGTTATTAATTTTTTTCTAGATAAAGGTAACATCTTCAGATAGAGTTCATCTCTCCTTTAATTTGGGCGCATGTAGAATATGTGGGTGTGGTCGGGGAAATTAATAAACATGTCTTGCCCTATTCTAAGATGCTGGGCCGTCAAACAGTACAATTACCGATAGACTACTCGTGACAACTTGCACGTATGTATAAGAAAGAGCATGACATGATTGTTGGAGCACCTAACACTGACAGTGGAGACGTGCATAGATGATGAATGGGGACTGCCCACTAGAAACTAGGAGCTTGGGACTCATCCAGATCCACTCGTTCCTTTGTTCCCAACTGTATTCTGATTGGAATATTTTTGGACATAATTCACAGCACTTAATGCGCAAGGTCAAATGTTGCTTTCACCTCCTTGGGAAAAAAAAAACCTACAACAATCTAATCAAACAAAAAAGCCTGGCTGGCCCTTTTACACGTTCCATCATCATCAAACGGTCACAAATTATATATACATATTTTTGAATCTTAAACATATTCTATTTGCTACAGTTAATTTTTTTAGACTTTATCCACTGTTCAAGCTGAAGTAACATTTTTTAACCTTGAAAATAGAGTTCAATTATTATTATTATTTTGTTCTTGGAAACGATGAATTTAATCTTTATTAGACATTTCACAAATATAAATCTTTTATGGCTCTAGTATAGAAAAATGATAAAACTTGCTAATTAGTGTATTATTTTGTTAAGCGGTTTGGAAATTCACTCTGTAAATAGTTGTAAAAATAATGTCGCTCAAGTTTTAATAAATAGTTATATATAAAAATCATATTATCAATTTGGCGACAAATATAACTAGGTAAATTATACCCGCAACAAAGCGGGGCCTTAATACTAGTCACATTTGATTTTGACGATCGTGTTTACTACCAATTTGAGTGCAGAATGCAGCGGAGAAACCACCCTTCTTCTTACCAAGCTGGAGTGGGATGTACGCATTGAACATATTCATAGTAGGGTGGATAATGGTGGTGGGATTTGGATTCGGAGGATGGGCCAGCATCACCAACTTTGTTAAGCAAATCGACACCTTTGGTCTCTTTGCCAAGTGCTATCAGTGTGCTAAACCCCCGCCACCCGGGGCTCCTGCACTCCATCACTGAACCAACAGAAGACCAAAAAATAACAATTCAGTCAGTCAGACGGGCGATTCTACCTAGCTAGTATCTTCTTCTTTTTAATTCATGCAGAACAGTTTTATATACACCAAGTCTATTCATCACCTGTGGTTATATCAAAAGATCGAGGAAGCGCCATCAATCGTCAGTCACGCCTGTTATGTCTGCTTACCCCCGTTCCATTGTGTCCTGTTTGTGTTGATTTTGCGCGTGCATTTTGGTTGTTACCTAGCTAACTAGTTTGATTCATTAGTTGGCTATATATCTTTTTGACTTTCTTACAGAAAGGATTAAGTCTAGTTTGACGGTACAGTAATGTATCTTATTATATATCTATCAATATTATCATCCAAATATAGGCTCACTGATCGATATTTTCTAATGTTTACTGCTGGATTACATTCTTAGATATAAGTTGAAAAGATTAGGATTTCAATTAATGTTTTCAATCATGCGACTCTGTGAGTGTGAAGGAATTTTTCCCCCTGTTAACATGCATCTTCATTTTGTACTAAATTTCTGGCCAAGCAAATGCTGTTCACAGCCATTTTTAGTTGGTAAATTGGCAGCGGATCAAAGTTATACGATTTGGAGCCAAATACTATTCATCCTCATTAATTAAAAAATGTAGCCCAAAATTGGTCCCCACTTGCATCTGCCCGCTAAAAGAGACGTTCGTAGCAGGTGACTTAGGCGAGCTTGGGCATTGGGAAGCTCGCAAGCCCAAAATCAAAGGGCTACAACTCAGCGCGGAGACGTTGGGCTCGTCCAAGCTCAAGCTTGACCCCTCACTATGTCTACTTCAGTGGGAAACGAGCAAAATTAACCCGCGCGATGCCGCGGCGTTAGAATGAAAATAAGCTAAAAAGATGAATAAGGAAAAGCTTCACAATTGCGTTACAGTACTTAACCCAAGCTAACAATTTGGCAAATTAGAGATCCAATGTATTAGAGAACTCTTCAAAGTATTAATAGGATTCTAAAAAATGAATGATAACAACTTAGAATTTATACTTACGAAGATTCATTTGAAAGTACATAGATGCTTAAAACTAATTTTATTTTATTAACTTAATTCATTTGATAACATATGACAATGTGGAAACTAATTACCATGTGCATTTATTGGATCTAAACACATGTCATTGGGATATATCTATATAAGAGAAAACAATTAATAACTAAACGATTGAAGCTTCACTTACCTTGTTTGGGATGAGGTCTCATTGGTGTCCCCTTTCCAAATGTGATCTCATATATCATAATCTTGAAAGGTTCCGCCTTTGTAGGCTGGACAATATCACATAACAATTTAGAAATAACAAGCATCAAAGCAAACGAAAATAATAAACATCAAAGCAAACTCACATCCACTGTATCAAATTTGCTTCCTTCCTCTTTAGAACTCCTCGCCTCTGCCATGTGGACATAATTTAGAAAAAAAATCAAACTAAATTTTGGTCATAGAACTGATGGTAAATTACAGGGGAAATTCACAAATATATTCAATTTGGGAAGAAGATATAGAAAGATAAAAAAACAAACCATCTCAATGCTATCCAAAGTTTCAACAAAATAAATAATTCCCAAAAATTAACTTACCAATACATTAACCCCTCCAAAATTATCAACAACCCACTTCACAAAATCCTACAACGCCCCACAATCATCTATATGAGCAGATGTCAATCCACATTACTCATCCCCTCTCCTCTAATCTCCTCCACCGCTCCTCGACATCGATCTAAGTTTGTTAATTTTCCCTTGTTTCTTTTACTTTTTGATCCATGAATTTGTTTCCCCAATTTTTAATCAAGGAGGGTTTGGGATGATGTGGAGAGGTGATGACTCGAGAATTCAAAATAGGTTTTTTGACTGAAAATATTAGGAGGAGAAGAGAGGTTTCTAGATAACTATATATTTATGCTTGTGGTTGGAATTTTTTAATTATGTTTGTTTTGGATGTGCACTGTAGATATAAACAATGTCTATCTACAGTTGATTGAAAATATTAGGGGAGAAGAGAGGTTTCTAGAGAACTATAGGCTTATTCTTCTTGTTGAAAAATTTTCTTTTTTAATAAAGATAAGAGGTGAGGAAGGAGCAGTGCGGAGGTGAGGGATTGAGTTGAAAGTAAAGATGACTCTCCATTTTTTCCGATTTCCTTCTTTCCACAAAATATCTGAAAGAGGGGGAGAGAGAGAGAGAGGGGGATCCTCCTCAGCCAAATAAAAATCGATTGTAGAGAGATCTAGTAATAACATTGGAGGGGAAAAAATTGGCACCACAAGAGTTGGACCTAGGACCTTGAGGCTCAAAATATAGCCCCTTACCAACTAATCTATGAAGTAATTAGGTGGCAATACAAAGAAAACTGTTTAAGTTATATCAGATAATATAATTATATTATATAGTATAATATAACATAAATAGTAATAGTAATAACAATTACAAATTTTGGGAACTAAAATTGATCTTAGAAGCGAGATAGGTTTAAATACGATGAAGTAAATGTTTAATTTATGAAGGAATAAAGCCCTTTATGTGAGAATTTAGGGCTTAAAAATAAATTAGGTGAAACGTGGGATCTTTAGGGAAAAAACTTCAATATATATTATTATATTATGCTAGTTGGCAGCCGTTATTCCTATCTTGCCTTGGAAGTTGGTACAATGTAGTTCTTTTTGGGCTACAATGTTAAATTAGATTAAAGTTTGGACTAATGAGTAAAACTACTTTTTTTTTCATACCAAACTATTGGGTGTCACTATGCTTAGGAACAAGGGAAAATTGTGTCAAGGCCCCAAATGTTGAAACATCATGTGCTGCAGCCCATCCACTTTTTTCTCATGTGGTTCAGCCCCAAAAAGCATCCCAAAATGTACTGCACCCCTTTTTTGGTCATGATTACATGCCAACTAAGCATGAAGAGAGAAAAAGAAATAAAAGACCCCAAAATACCATTATCTCTTTCATTCTAGATCTAATGGCCATGGCTCCTTCTTCCTCCTCTCTCCTAACTCATCTCCTTCCTCCTCTCCCCATCTTTCTTCTTTTTCTCTAAGATACTGACATCCTCCCCTCCGCCATCGCCGATCTTTAGTGCACACTCCGGCCATATTTTTCGACACTAAAGGCAAAGAGATAGCAAAGAACACGGCGGATGAGGCGGAGAGCCCAGTTTAAAGTTCATTGGCGATGACGGGACTCTTCCCGCGCCGCTAGAAGGGGGCCCACAAGCAAATTAACGGGCTATTGGACCCTCTGGTGCCACCGCCGATCTTGAGTGCACACTTCGGCCATATTTTTCGACACTAAAGGTGAAGAGATGGCAAAGAACACGGCGGATGAGGCGGAGAGCCCAGTTTGAAGTTCGTTGGCGATGATGGGCATATTTTGGTTCATGTTAAGTCTATTTTAGTTCATGTTAAGTCTAACTTGGTTCACGTTAAGTCTATTTTGGTTTATGTTAAGTCTATTTTTGGTTCATGTTAAGTCTAACCCGGTTCATGTTAAGTCAAACTTGGTTCATGTTAAGTCTATTTTGATTTAAAATGAACCATGATGGACTTAACATGATTCAAGTTAGACTTAAGATGAACTAAAATGGACTTAACATGAACCAAGTTTGAATTAATATGAACCAAGTTGGATTTAACATGAATGAAAATAAACTTAACATGAACCAAGTTAGAATTAACATGAACCGGGTTGCACTTAACATGAACCGAGTTTGAATTAATATGAATCAAGTTGGATTTAACATGAATTAAAATAAACTTAACATGAACCAAGTTAGAATTAACATGAACCAGGTTGCACTTAACATGAATCAAATTAGACTTAACATGAACCAAAAATAGACTTAACATGAACCAAAATAGACTTAACATGAACCGGGTTAGACTTAACATGAACCAAAAATAGACTTAACATGAACCAAAATAGACTTAACATTAACCGAGTTAGACTTAACATGAACCAAAATAGACTTAACATGAACCAAAATAGGCCCGTCATCGCCAACTTAGTTCATGTGAAGTCTATTTTGATTCAATTAAAGACGCCAAAATGCCCTTATCTCTTCTATATTTTTTCATGTTAAGTCTAAAAATTAGACTTAACATGAAACATGTTAAGTCTATTTCAACTTATTTTTAAGTCTAATTTTATATTAAATTTAATTTAATTCATGTTAAGTCTAATTTAATTCAATTAAAGGCGTAAAATGCCCTTATCTCTTTTATATTTTTTCATGTTAAGTCTAAAAATTAGACTTAACACGAAACATGTTAAGTCTATTTCAACTTATTTTTAAGTCTAATTTCATGTTAAATTTAATTTAATTCATGTTAAATTTAATTTAATTCAATTAAAGATGCCAAAATGCCCTTATCTCCTCTATATTTTTTCATGTTAAGTCTAAAAATTAGACTTAACATGAAACATGTTAAGTCTATTTCAACAATTTTAAGTCTAGTTTCATGTTAAATTCAATTTAATTCATGTTAAGTCTAATTTAATTCAATTAAAGACACCAAAATGCCCTTATCTCCTCTATATTTTTTCATGTTAAGTCTAAAAAGTAGACTTAACATAAAATATGTTAAGTCTATTTCAACTTATTTTTAGGTCTAGTTTCATATTTAAATTAGACTTAACATGAATTAAATTGAATTTAACATGAAATTAGACTTAAAAATAAGTTGAAATAGACTTAACATGTTTCATGTTAAGTCTAATTTTAGACTTAAGATGAAAAATATAGAGGAGATAAGGACATTTTGGCATTTTAATTGAATTAAATTAGACTTAACATGAATTAAATTGAATTTAACATGAAATTAGACTTAAAAATAAGTTGAAATAGACTTAACATGTTTCATGTTAAGTCTAATTTTAGACTTAAGATGAAAAATATAGAGGAGATAAGGACATTTTGGCATTTTAATTGAATTAAATTAGACTTAACATGAATTAAATTGAATTTAACATGAAATTAGACTTAAAATTAAGTTGAAATAGACTTAACATGTTTCATGTTAAGTCTAATTTTTTAGACTTATCATGAAAAAATATAGAAAAGATAAGGGCATTTTGGCGTCTTTAATTGAATCAAAATAGACTTAACATAAACCACGTTGGACTTAACATGAACCAAATTTGGACTTAACATGATTCAAAATAGACTTGACATGAACCAAGTTGGACTTGACATAAACCAAGTTGGACTTAACTTGGTTCATGTTAAGTCTAATTCATGTTAAGTCTAATGTGAAGTCTAATTTGGGCTCGAGCTCCTCCTCGTCCTCCTCCAGCTCTGCCTGCTTCACCTCGTTTTTCGCCACCTCTTCGCCTTTAGTATCGGACATCGATCTATTATTTGACGGATCCTCCGACGAGAACGCTAATGAATTCGAGGTTTTGGCTGTTGCCATTGTCATCCAAATTTGAGTTTTTTTTTATTTTGGGGGAAAAGATGGGTTAGGAGAGAGGAGGAGAGAAGAGAAGAGGAGGAAGGGGGAACCATAGCCATTAGAGCTAGAGAAAAAAATGAATAATATGCCGGAGCGTGCACAAAAAGTCGGCGGCGACGGAGTGGATGTCGGTGTCTGAGAGAAAGAGGAGGAAGAGAGAGAGAGAGAGAGAGAGAGAGAGAGAGAGAGAGAGAGAGAGGATGAAGGGAATGGGTTAGGAGAGAGGAGGAGAGGAGAGCAGAGGAGGAAGAGGGAGACATAGACATCAGATCTAGGGAAAAAAGAATGGAGGAGACAAGGTTATTTTGGGATTTTTTATTTCTTTTTCTCTCTCTATGCTGACTTGGCATGTAATGATGATTAAAAAGGGGCTGCAACACATGTGTCACATTTCTTGGGGTTGAACCACATGGGAAAAAAATGGACGGGCTGCAGCACATGATGTTTCAACATTTAGGGCATTGACACAATTTTCCCTAAGAACAATGTAGACCCATTAGTTTTAGTATAAAGATAAAAGTAAAGTATTAGGGGTTTTGTTTGAAACTCACCAAAAAATTTGGGGATTTTGAAAATTAATCCTTAAAATATTGGGTTAGTTTTGTATAACCCTTTTGAACTAGGGGGATGTTCCACGTAACCCTCATGATCTTTGTTTCTCTCTTATAACCTCTTGAACTTTGGAGTGTCTCGTGAAACTCTCTAGAACTTTAACCTCATCTTTATCAATGCATGTAATTTACAAATAATTAAAATATCGTTCGGAGAAAAATTCTCAAACTTTGTTACTTGCCATTAATAGGCAATATACTCCCTCCCCTAAACTTTGGATCTTTTTTTTCTCTCTAAAGTTCAGTTAGGGGCTGTTTGGTTGGTAAAAAAAACACAGAAAGTGAAGGAAAGAAAACTGACACAGGGTTTTTTTTTACATTTTTCTTTACTATCTGATGTTTGGTTTGCAAATCACCAAATGGAAAGTGAAGAAAAACAAAGTTGCCACGTTGGATTTGAGCCCAAAAAATTTTCCGTGATTTAGACCCCGATTACGGAGGAAAACTGACATTTTCTTCTGTCGTTCCCCACAAAAACTCATCTAGGGCTCCAAGTTTTCTGCCGCTACACCCCATACCGTCACCTCCTCTTCTGCGTTCCTTCTCCGCCAAGATTTCCAACCTCGTGCTCCTCCTCCGCCGTCGTTCAGCTTCGTTTTCCTCCACCGCCGTTCAGCTTCGTTTTCCTCCGCCGCCCATTTCTCCGCTTCGCTCACGCCGCCGACTTCTCCGGTTCGCTCCCGGCGCAGACTTCTCCGCGTTGCTCCCGTCTCCGACTCCGGGCAGAGTCTTGCCCAGCGACTACCCTCCCGCCGCCGATTCCCTCTCCGACTCCGATTATTCCCACCTCCGTCTCCTCCGCTGTGATTCAGAGGTAATTTGCGTGAATTTATTTAGTTTACTAAATCTTTGATGATATTGAGGCCATTTAGGGGTTTTGATGTTGGGATTTCAATTATTGGATTTTATTGTTGTTAAAAGACCAAAAATTCTCAATCCATGATTTTCACCAAATTCAGAGGTAATTTGCGTGAATTTATTTAGTTATTCATTGAACTGGCTAGCTAATTATTTGGAAAAACATAAGTTCTTATATGAACCAAACTAAAGAAAGTGATGGAAAACCCACTTTTCCCCCATTTTCTTTACGAAACAAACACAAAAAACACTCTCCCAAGAAAGTGACGGAAACATCAAAAAGTGAAGGAAAATGGGTTTTGGAAAGTGGAGGAAAGTAACCAAACAGCCCCTTAGGGAGTTCTGTGGAACAACCCAAAAGTTCAGGAGGGTTTTGTGAAATTAACCCTTAAATATTCGTTCCAGATAAACACGAATGTGGACAATTTGTTTTTATTATAAAAAAGAAAAAAAAAAGAAAAAACAAAGAAAAAGGGGATCGATCGTAGGCGAGGCGGGGGTAGGCGGCGGCGGCAGCGGCAGCAGCAGGAGCAAGAAAGAGAGAGAGAGAGAGAGAGAGAGAGAGAGATGGCTAGCCTGTGGAGAGCGGTGATGGGATCGGGGTCTTCATCGGAGGATCAAAGCGGAGGAGGTGTTGAATTCTGGTCGAACCCGGAGCGGAGCGGTTGGCTGAACAAACAAGGGGAGTACATCAAGACGTGGAGGCGTCGGTGGTTCGTCCTGAAGCAGGGGAAGCTCTTCTGGTTCAAGGAGGCCAGCGTCAACCGGGCCTCCGTCCCCCGCGGCGTCATCCCCGTCGCCAGCTGCCTCACCGTCAAGGGCGCCGAGGACGTCCTCAACCGTCAGTTCGCCTTCGAGCTCTCCACCAGCGCCGACACCATGTACTTCATCGCCGACTCCGAGAAGGAGAAGGAGGAGTGGATCAACTCCATCGGCCGATCCATCGTCCAGCACTCCAGATCCGTCACCGATTCCGAGGTTGTTGACTACGACAGCAATCACAACGCCCAATCCCAATCCGATTCCGATCCCCAACAACAACAACAACAACAACAACAACCACAACAACAAGGCAGCTGCTAGATCTATCCAATCCATTTGATCTGTATGTGATCTGTTCTTCTATCATCTTAATTATATGTATATTACTACTACCTACCTATGGTCTTCTCCTTCTTCTTTCCAGTTCTCGTCAAATAAATTGTGGTGTGCATATTTATATGTGTAATCAAATATCTATGTACAACTGTTTGGTTTGCTTTCATCTGCCCTCTTTTGGAAATTGTTCCCCTTTTTCTCTCTTCTGTTTCTGCTTTGTTGTTGCAGTTCTAATCGTATTGATGCTCCTGCTATTATTATAATACTTCTGCTAGGCCGCTCTGCTTTCTGTTAAGTTCGAATGCTGAATATGGGATGTATGCCTACAAATGTACTTGCTCTGTTTCATTTTCGATTCTTGCTGGAGCTGGTAGCCCATATTTGACACGCCCAATTAGATTTTTCCAAAGGATTTGTGCATTATCTTTCACTTGTATTTTGTCATTCCGTCATCTGATTATGCTATGTTCTTTTCTAGCCGACCATTCTTCCACACTTGAGCTGTTATATGGTTAGTCCATGGTCAGATACATTTCATTAAGTTACTTATAAAGTTATCAGAAACTAGAGACGTGATCTGATGCATCTTCTTAAAGGAACCCTTCCAAGTTTATCCCTTCGGTTCCTAACACCATGACTTTGATTAACCAAAAGTCCTATTTCTCTAACATGGAAAGTTCCTCCAATCCCTATGATATATCTTGTTATCCTATCATGTTGTCTACATTAGAGTTCTTCCATACAAACTATCACAAGACATGGAATCTTATACCGACATCGCTTCTTCTTTAAAGCCTTACATAAACTAAGGTTTATAGATTAAAGGAGAATGATTATAGGATATCCCGATGCTGACTGAATATGATGGAAGAAGGAAACCGTGGAATATTGGAGTCTTTTAAGAGGTTGCTTGCTGCGCAGAATTGGATGGGAAAAACCTTGGAAGAGTGTTGAGAAAACAAAGAAAGAATAAACACAATAGAAGAACCATGAGGAGATTAAAGATCACTTGCTACTTTTCAGGATTGAACAGACAAGTGAAGAGGACAGGAAAGTAGGAAGAAAATTATGTAAGAGGGGGAGAGGAGGATAACCAGAGGATCTTAGTCTTCAATAAACATGTGACATTATTTTTCAACAATAATTTACTCTTAATAAAGACACCGATGGCTCCTATTACTGAAAATTGCACTGCTGCTTTCATAAAGCCCAAAAAGACAAGTCCTTTTTTCTAACTCCTCCTTTTTTCAGTTATTAACTATAAGTAAACAAGATTCAAGCCTGTATTGAAACCGTAATGATTTATTTATTCTATTTGAAACACTCACCTTTAGTCTGCTAAGGAGATAACTCTTTTTCAGTTAGTAGATTAGTGATTGACCTTTCTAATAACAGATGTGACTGTTGGAGTCTTCTGGTTGTTATTCCATGGTTCTTTTTTTCTGATGGCAAAAATGGGACTACCAATATGTATAGTGTGTATCAGATTGGATAAAGTCAAATATCTTAGATATTGCACCAAAAGAAACATAGTTAGTACTTACAGTTATGAATAAGGTTTTGGTAAGGATTAAAACACATACGTAAGTGTGGGAGATGAAAGTAAGCAAATGAAAAGACAGAGATGAGAGAAACAGAGGGCATGCAAGCGTTCCTTACTGGAATTGCCCAGAACACTTGCAAATGTTTAGTCAACTGAAGGAGTGGAAACTATCAGTTATGCAGCTTCAACTAGATCCGATAAGGTTGTTTTTCTTTTTGTTATGTTCCCTCCTTGGTTGGTTGTTGTCGGCCTGAGACGGGAGAAGGAAATCAGATTTAATTGATGTCAGTTGAAGGTAAAGAAAAGGTGAATGAGTTAGGTAATGGTAATACCTGACTCATACTTCATATGTAATGGGTAGAAGATTGAATGGATGTCATGGGTATGGAATAAAATAATTTGAGATATGATTCTTGATATTGCAATGTCAATTGCTTGTGATCGAAAATGCATGTTCCAAAACAAAGACAAGCATTAGAGATCTTTGAAAAATGGATCTACCAATAGTCAAAATAGATACTTCTTGGAGGCATCATAGTTATCATATCAAGATTTTTAAGTTTTAATGAGAGAGATGTTGGCCAAAATTTGATGGAAGAGAACTGGAATGGATATGAAATCAACTACTACAAAGTCAGACTTAATTTGCATTTGTAGCCTACCTTTGAAGGCATTTGTGTTTAAGTTAGGATTGCTAGACTATTAGAATATATTCAGTTTAAAACATATTCTTCTTAGAGGTCAACTAAAGTGTTGGTTTACGTTTTCCTATAAAAAGGTTATGCCTTTGTGTTTTTTGAGTTGTGGAATTTTTTTTTTCTCCTCTTTGGTTATGACTGTCCATGGTTTGAAGCTGTTAGCAAGCTGGGTGTAAATGTTGCAAAAGTCCTAGTTTCCACTTTAGGTTTGCTTCTTTGGAAAGAATATGAGTAGAATGAATGTGACTCACATTATCTATCTCTGTCAGGAGTGTGCCTGCATAGGGGTTGGTCGATACTTATTTGAAGTACCATGGAAAAGTGAGACCTACTGTTACTGTGCAATTCATTTCTTCAAGATGAATCATGAAACCAGCTTAATCATGCTACATTACCTACTATTAGATAGTTACTCTCTATATCAAGGCGCCTTAGTTGACGGGGTGATCGATGCCTTTTGGAATTATCTGTTGAGAGATTGCTGATGGATTTTGGGCGGCTTGCCTCTAGAATGATTGTAGCCTAGGCCCACTACTAAACTCTGCAATTTATAGGAGAATTCAAGAACTTGTTTACACCTAAGCCTCCTAGTCGATTGCAAGCAATGTTTAAAGATTTACTGGGATCTCTCCACTAAACATATATTGAGTTAAAATCCACTAGTATTAGTTTTGTAGACTGGACAATTAAGCAGGAACGGACCCAGTTAGTTTTTCTGCTTCCAACTCCCAGTTACTAAGAATGCAAAGCAGCATACAGATGGTGTTCTGCCAATGACGAAACAAACAGAATATAGATTATAAATGGTGGCAAGGATAATATTTCCGTACCTTTTTCTAGATAGCTGATTGAGTTGCGGGTTTTGCAACTGCCCGGGGACAACCTGAAGGTTTCCATGATTTCAAACCTGTGAAGAGATCGAAATAGTATGCGAGCTTGTGAAACTCTCCTGGCATGTCAGTAATAACTCATCCTACTCTCATTCACCTATGTCAGTAGTTTAGTTGTTTTCGATTCACTCTTCTTCCAGACTCTGGATTTATTTTCATTTTCTGTTCCTGGTGATTTATCTTACACTTAGATTTAATTTACTCCTTCACATAGTTCCACTGGTTTTCTTTTTCACATCAGATGTGGTGATTTATTTTCATATGCAAACTATTTTTAGTTTGCCGGTAGGCAATCCAGTTTTTTTGAGTCAAACTCCTTCAAATTGAATATATTATGCCAGTACATGTCTTTTTATTATGGAACAGTTTTTGTTTATAGGATCTTAGAGTGTATGTTATTTACTTGCTGCATTTTTGTTCCAGGGGGGAAAACAAAAGAACCCCTCACAATATATACATATATTTTAGTAATCCAGCTTAGATGTTTATGGTTGGAGATTTGCATTAGTTAGAGTACTTTATTGATCCTAGGGGATTAACAATTCAGTGGCTTGTTGATCTGTGGCTTGTTGATTGTCTTCTCATTCATCTTTCATGGCAAATCAACTGTTGATCTGATCGTTCAGTTTAACATTTTTTTTTTCTTGGTTATCATTTTCAGATTGCATCTCTCGGTTTATTCCATGTGTGGCGGTTGAGACCTTTTTTTCCAAGTGGTAGAGCACTTGTTTATTCTGTGTTGTTCTCCTTTTCATTGATGTCTTTGTTAATATTGAATGACGTTATGACTTAATTAATGTATTAAAATTTTGAATCTTCTGTCTTGAGATTTTAAGGAAGGGTGAGATTTAAACTTTTTGGTGGATGCAATTTTCAGATAGGACCAGGAGGTATTTTGTCAGCAACTTGAAAGCTTTGGAAGAGTGGGGGTGTTGGGTAAAATAAATACAAATACTATGAAGGACTCCGTGAGAAATGAATGTTATTGATGTGGAAGCTTACCCCAATCCACTTGAAACAAATGTTGCAAATTGGAGTGAGCACTTGTCGCCAGGATGGAGCGCATAAGACTACACGTTGGCATCCTTTACTGATTTTACCTGTTGCGTAAACCCATTTAAGGCAGATTTTTTCATGCTGTGCTTGCGTTATTGCTGTGTGGTTTTTAAGTTTGGATATTAGATGAGGATTTGGGGAAGAATAAGGTCCGTGCCTCTTTTCAATCGCTGCTCATAATGTTGGTGTGCTCGCTTCTCCATACAAACTTCCCTTCCATCTGTATTCTATAAATAACCTCTCTCTCTCTCTCTCTCTCTCTCTCTCTCCCCTTCCATCTGTATTCTGTAAATAACCTCTCTCTCTCTCTCTCACATAATGGCAACGGCTCCGATCATCACCCAGTATGCTCATGGTCATGTCCCCATCTCAGTCAAAATGAGCAGTAGGAATAAGAATAGGAGTAGTCATCTGTTTTCTGACTCCAACAAATCCCGACACGGCCGCCCCGGGGACCATCCAGTATTGAGGCTTCTTGAAGACTACTACAAGAGCAACAGGCTTGACATTTCCAGATTCAAGCAGATCCATGCCCTCATGCTCCGTCTCCACCTCTTTCCCTCCCACCCTTACTCCTCTACCATGCTCCTCACTGCCATCTCCCTCTCTCCCTTCCGCGACCTCTCCTATGCCCTCCGCCTGTTCGATCAAATCCCTCAACCAAACCTCTACGCTTGGAACATCCTTATCCGTGCCCACGCCTCCCCTTCCCATCCCCAGCCCCACCTCTCCCTCATCCTCTTCTCTCGCCTCCTCCTCACCACCACCCACCTCCCTGACAACTTCACCTTCCCCTTCGCCATCAGAGCTGCCTCCCTCCTCTCTGCCTCCCGTTTCGGAGCTGCTCTCCATGCCATGGTCTCCAAGTCCCCTCTCCATTCCTCCGACATCTTCATTCTCAATTCCCTCATCCACTTCTATGCCTCCTGCGCCAACCTTAACCTCTCCTTCCGTGTCTTCAGCAGTATCCCACACAAAGACGTTGTTTCTTGGAACTCCATCATCGCAGCTTTCTCACAGGCAGGTCGATGTGACGAAGCGCTGGAGCTGTTTCGGCAGATGAAGGATATTGCTCATGTCAGACCTAATGATGTCACTATGGTCAGCGTCCTTTCTGCTTGCGCCATGAAGGGAGACCTCGACTTTGGGAGATGGCTGCATTCCTACATCAGGCAAAATGATATTTCTGACAGCTTGATACTCAACAACGCAATTCTCGACATGTATGTTAAATGCGGGAGCTTGCAGGATGCCAAGTTGTTGTTTGATCAGATGGTTGATCGGGATTCCATCACATGGACAACATTGCTTGTTGGATATGCAAAGTCGGGAGAATTTGATGTTTCCAGGAGGCTTTTTAATGAGATTCCAAGCCGTGACATTGCCTGTTGGAATGCCCTCATCTCAGGCTATGAACAGAATGACAGACCAAAGGATGCCTTGGCCCTGTTCAATGAATTGAAAGATGCTGATGAGAAGCCTGATCAGGTTACTCTGGTTGCTGCGCTCTCAGCATGTGCACAGTTGGGTGCAATAGATACTGGCTGTTGGATCCATGCATTCATTAGGAAGAACAATTTCCATCTGAATTTTCATCTGACAACCTCCCTTATCGACATGTATTCCAAGTGTGGAGAGCTTGAGAAGGCAGTTCAAGTGTTTGAATCCGTTGACGAGAGAGATGTGTTTGTATGGAGTGCTATGATTGGAGGGTTTGCAATGTATGGAAGAGGAAGAGATGCTCTGGGTCTCTTCCTGCAAATGCAAGAGGCAGGGGTGAAACCCAACAAAGTAACATTTACTAATATCCTGTGCGCATGCAGTCATGCAGGGTTGGTTGAAGAAGGCAGATTCTACTTTAGCAAGATGCTTGCTGTGTACGGGATTGCGCCTGATGTTGAGCATTATGGGTGCATGGTTGACATCCTTGGCAGGGCCGGCTTTTTAGATGAAGCCAGGGACCTGATAGAGAACATGCCAATGCCATCCCCTGCTTCGGCATGGGGAGCATTGCTTGGATCTTGTGTGGTTCATAAAGATGTACAACTGGGTGAGCTTGCATGCAAACGCCTCCTTGAGCTGGAGCCGACAAACGATGGAGCTTATATCCTTTTGTCTAATCTTTACGCCAAATCAGGGAACTGGGACTCTGTTGCAAGGTTAAGAAAGCTGATGAAGGACAGAGGGCTGAAGAAAGAACCTGGCTGCAGCTCAATCGAAGTACATGGTGTCGTGTATGAGTTTCTAGTGGGAGATATCTCTCACCCTCAATCCAAACAGATATATCTGAAGTTGGAGGAGATTATGAAAAGATTAAAAACATTTGGTTATGTGCCGGACAAGACACAAGTTTTGCAAAATATTGAGGATGAGCATGTCAAGGAACAAGCACTATATCTGCATAGTGAAAAGTTAGCTATTGCTTTCGGGCTTATCCGTACGAGTGATCATGTGCCAATTCGAATTGCAAAGAATATGCGAATCTGTGAAGACTGTCACTCTGTTGCCAAACTTATATCTAAAATTTACAACCGCGAGATATTTTTAAGAGATCGATATAGGTTTCATCATTTCAAAGAAGGACAATGTTCATGCATGGACTATTGGTGAAATAGTAATCGAGTTCCCCTCTGGATTGGGAAAGCTTTTGTGGTCATCTGGAAGCACGTGTGGGTAACTAAGAGATGTCAATTGACTATTATGAGAGAACTGAAATGGAACTGATCCCTTATCAGCAAGTACAAGCAGCGGTATCTTCTGAGAATGCCATGACGCACAGGTATTGTTTCCTTTAAAAGGGACATCGCCAGATATTGTTAATATGCTTTGAAAACCATCAACCCTTCTCTTAAATTTTCTGTGGTTGTCGTTCTGTATTGTTCACCAATTTCCTGGATTTCACGCGTTTCAGCTGTTCATATTCTTAGTTCGTTGATACATTTGCATTTGCATGCGGAAGCGCGCACACATGCACATATAAGCACATACATTCCTCTCTTTTTTGTTGATTTTACTGGCACTTGACGAACATCCCTAAACCTTTTCCTCTGAACCAGTTTATATAATCGGCATGTTTCATGCTCATATGCACCTGGCAATGCCATGTGCCCGCTATGCCATCTCAAAGCCTTGTCATTTTTTGTCTATGGCTGCGTAGTGAGAAATTATTTCACATTACAAGTGATTTCATTTAGGTAAGTTTCACAAAATGCCCCTTGATTTTGGCTGTTTTTGAGATAACCCCCTTAGCTATTTTAATTTCACAAAACCCCCTAACTTTGAGGGGTTTTGCACATAACCCCCTGAAGTTCTTTTATTATTCCACTAAACCCTTTGGGGTTAAGTGAAAGTTTCAAACCTTTTGTCTTAAGTTAAGAACACACAAACTTAATGGGGGTTTTTCTGAAATTTATGCTGAATATGACTCACGTAGTTTGTGATCCACTACATGTATCCTTGATTTACAAGATTTGTTGTGTTTATATTATTTTTAAAGTCTAGCATTCATATTTCGTTTCCACGTCATTAAAACATAGTAGTACATGATGTTAGAACCTCATGCTGTTCATAACCATTCTAGAGTCAGTCACTGAACTTTAATCTAACGTCTTTAACAATCTGAGGAATCATAATCAGCATAAATTAACTTTTAATTAGATTTCCCTGGTTATTTCCTTCTCTTGCATGAGCATTTGGAGCAGTTATCTTGGGGACAGGCTGAAACGGCGACTTCTTTCATGAAAACAAGTTGAAGCTAAAAAAACCTGTTTACAGAAGAAACAACTGTATTTTCTTGGAAAATAAATAAAGAATCAGTACTGACTATGATGCAATTAGCAACTTGTTATTGCACGCTGATAGAAGACAAAATGTTGATTACAGAGGAACCAATTCTCTAGCTGGTGCCCTGAGATATCCTATACTGTGGGGGCCTTAAAGCCATTACTCCTTTGCTGTAGAATTTTGGTTTGAGTACAAGTCCACCTGCTGACTGAAACTATTACATGATAAATTTGATAGGTTCTGGTTTCAACTTTCAGAATGTATATGGTTCCACCAGTTGTTCTTTATAATAATTGCATTTGCAGGCTGTTTTTACTGAGAGAGTAACATTGAGATCCTTTGCAATATGCACATGAGTAATGCAGAGACATTCTGGTAAGCTAGACTATAAAAATTGCTTTTTACTGATAAAGCGAAGAAAGTAATGTAAAGACATTGTAGTAAACTAGACTATAAATTGCTTTTTACCGATAAAGTGAAGAAACTTCTAAGTATGACACATCGCCTAATTTTGTTTTTTTTTTCCTATAAGGTATTTACGTGCTTAGTTTAATTCAAAAATCAATTTCCATTTTCCGTAAGGAAAAGGAAGGAAATCTCATTAACGATGTTTGTACTTGTCATATAAATGTGTGCCATCGATGCTCAAGAACGGACAACAAAATGAGAACCCTTTGATGGCGGGTCCAAATGCCCAAAATACTCCATGAACCTCTCCACTTCAGGTGCAATCTCTTTAGACAATATTTTGTATTCGGTACCCGGATTTTTCCTCTTAATTACTTCAAGATATTGCGGAAGTAATTTGTAAGATTTCTCCCAATCTCCAAAGATTTTAGTCAATGCCTTCCTCCGTGCATCATATGCCTTATATTTGGGTATAGTTATTTTTCTCAAATCGTATACCCTTGTAATTATCTGACCTAGAGTAAGATCAAGTTCTCTCCTTACTTCGGGCATAATTAGCTTCAAGATATAAGAGGGAGTTGTTGCCTTATGATCGACATTGACAGTCGGATTGCAACATGTATGAAGTCCGCAATAACTAGAGATCATAAGTTGCTCAATAGATTTTTTTGTAACAGCAACACTAAGCTTTCATGGACACTTTGAATTTCTTTTATCTTGAGCACTTGCATACTCTCCTTGAGCATTCTTGTTGAAGTAGCACTTTACATGGTAGTTGGTTATATTAGTTTTCACCTGCTTGAATTTGACCCGATTCTTGATTGACTATTCACGTATAGCGAAAACCAACGTTTCCTTATTCTCGAATAGATCTCCTTTTTTGAAAGTGAAGTCATTGGGTTGTTCGAAATTAGAACCAAGCTCAACGAAATCAACTTGTGAGGCATTTATCCACTCCTCATTGTGAAACTCTTCTGGCAATGGTTCTTCAGACTCCACATAATCGTTGTTTACACAAAATTCATCCATCCAACATGTGTCCTCATCGATTCCTCCAATTGCACACTGCATGCTATCAAGACGTTCCTCTTCTTCATCATCTTCATAATCACCATCTGCATCCTCATCCTCTTCTACAATAGAACCAATCGGTAAATTATCCGTAACATGACCCGAAGCGTTTTGGAATATATCACTTGACGTTGCACAATGGGAAGGCCCGCTTAAATACTGTAGTTGAGTCCATGTCATTGCACTCGAGTCATTTTCTAGGTGCACGGCACTTAGAGATGAAATGAATTCGCTCAAGTTATTTTCTAAGTCAAGCATGCGGGAGAACTCTCCAGGAACATATGAAACTTGGACAACGCCGGATATTGAAAAATTTTCAATGAACAACTCGATTGAGATTTGATTTTTCGCAAGTTGTATCATGTTAATCATTTTTTGATCATTGGTGATCTCTACAACAATTGTTCTTTTTTCATTTATCGGACAATTACAAAAGACCTTAGTTGCATACTCTACATGATTAATTCTAGTAACTCTGTATATTTACTCCATCATTCCATCGAAGTTGCAATTTCTAGATAACATGAATATTTTTCTAGATCCTCCCTCGTATATAGACATATTATTCATTCCAACACACAGTTTCCCATTGAATAAGCAAATAACAGGTATTCCGTTGGCCATCGGAACTGAAATATTAACATTATCATATGCAAATTATCTATACTATTCATAAATTAAAATTTATATATCTTATTTCTAGTTAAACCGTAGTTGAAAGACCCTCTATATCAAATTTAATCTATTAAATTTTAACCAAATCATATTGTTTATCAAAATTGAAAAAATTATTCTAACTGTAGAGTTATTTCCAAACTAAACTTGTAAGTAAAAAATAAAGAGAAAATTATACAAAAATAGAAAATTTTATCATGATGAAGAGTTGAAGTTCGTCGGCGTCGGAGAGGTTAGACGGCGTCGGAGTTCAACAATGCCGGAGTGAACTTTTAGGAAGATCCTCGGTTTGGATTTGGAGAGAAGGAGAGAGAGAAAATTGAGGGAGAAGGAGGTGATGTGGAAGAAGATGAATGGAATGGGGGAGAGAGATTGAGGGAGAGAGATTGGGAGATCCTTGAGAGAAATCGGCTATTTTTGAGGGAGAGAGTTTGAGGGAGAGAAATCGGTTGTGCCCTAATTTTTGGGCGCAGCTGGGGCTTATATAGGCCCGACAAATATGCGGGATTACTAGTCCTGTGTATTTGCTGGGCCACAGTAGCCAAAGTATCTGTAAAACCCACAGGATTTTGTATGTTATTTAGGGGGCGATTAGTGGCCACTAAACACACGGGACTACTAGTCCTGTGTGTTTTGAAACCCATATTTAAAACCGACCTCTTTTGGCGGCGGGTGGTGGCCAAAAGAGGTCGATTTTGCTAAATATTTAGCAAAACGGTCATTTTTTCTAAATATTTATCAAAAAATGTCTTTTTCAAAAAATTGTCTAATCCCAAATGGTAGGTGTTTGACATTAATCCAGAGTATGGGTATGTATTTATGAGGCAATATCAGCTCGATATTTTGTTTCTCGAAAACCATATATATTTAATAATCCGAGTATGGATGATTTGAATGCTAAATAAAGTATCTACATGTTTCAAGAAAAAAAAAAAAGAATTCAACTTGTTTCTTTTCTAATTTTTCTTTTCTAATTTGATAATTTTCTAAACAATTAGTTGGAAATAAGATCAATGAGACATTGACAATTTTCTGTGTGGTGATCCTCGGGTCATTAAGAAAACTCAAGGATGAACCTTAATAAATATGTACACCTATATTTAAAGTATTTGACAATGTTATAATTTATGTTGCTAGGATGCTAATGATAAATAGAATAAATTGTTGATAAGTTTCTCATGAAAAGGACTCATCAATTATCTTGGAGATAATATACTTGATTTTTCATCAAAATTAAGCATCTTATGTTGCACTTACTTGTGAGGTAAAACATCCTATTATATATATATATATTAATAATTTAATTAAACAAGATTTATTTATTTTTCAATACACAAATTCGCTATTTAACAAATCACATTTACTATAGGAGAACATTGAGGTAATTGTAAATAAGAATATATATATATTTGTTAAGTTTGATTAAATGTTGTTGGACTTCATGGTTAATTAGAGAAACAAATTTGAAGCAACATAGAGGATTTATGTTAAGGGAGCTAATAAATCCAAAAATGAGATGCATCGCATGTGTGATGTGACCAATCAAATATACCCATCAAAGCAAAGGAGTTCCGCACTAAAAAAAAAAACATTCTCCCACGGCTCCTATTTGCTATTAATTGCCCCCTATCATTTTATATTATTTTTTTCCCCCAAATAAATAAATAAATAAATAAATAAAGAAGAGGGGGAGGGGAGGAGCCAAGGAGTGGGGAGGACAAAGGGGCGGGATTGCTGGCTATTAATGAGGACATGTTTACTGTGGTCGGTCTTTTTTGCGTCACTGCTTACTTAGACCAATAACAACAACAACTAGAAGAAGAAGAAGAAGAAGAAGAAGAAGAATTAGTGGAGCCCAGGGAGGAAGCTGATTGGGCCCTCCCTCCTCCTCCTCCTCCTCTCTCTCTCTCTCTAATTGTTTTGGTTTGGTCAGTCTCAAGAAAGAAAAGAAAGAAGAGGAGGGGGTTTGATCTGAGAATCGAAGAAGAAATGGAAGCGGGAGGAGGAGATGTGCCGGAGCTATCGCATTTCTTGATCGCAGTCTGCTTTGCTCTTGGCTTCCTCGCTGCTAGATTCCTCTTGGATCGCCTCTTCTTCAAGGTCTCTTTCTTTATTATTATTATTATTATTATTATTATTATCATTACTTTAATCCTTCCTTTTTCTTCGTTTCAAATATCTTTGGATCTCAGATCGAATTCCTTGTTAAAATCCTGGATAAGAGAGAGAGACCTAACCCATTGCAACTTACTATTGGGTCCGGGCCAACTTACAATATCACAGATCCGTTCCCCCTAATTTTATGCCACCGTTCCCCCTAATTTTATGCCACCCCATTTATTTATTACAATCATTCTCAAACAATTCATGATTTGGACTTCTCATGTTTTATTATTATTATGCACTTCCCTTTTCAATCTTTCTAATGTATTTGGAAACGTATAATATTGAATATGAATACTTCTTCCTTCATTAATAATGCCATTTGGAACCGTGTAATACTTGCTGAATACAATCACTTCTTGGCTTACTCAAGAATTCTCGGAGTTTAGACGGATCCAGTCACCACCACTCTTATTATAGGACCCCAGCAAACTGTTTCTTACATACATTCTTTTATTGGAGGATGGTGTGTATCGTTCTCAATTTCGTTTAATGAATGGATAATTCTGCTACAAGAGTGGATAATTGTATCTTTACAGAACTATGCTCAACAGTTATTCATTTAGCCTAATTCAGACTTATTGCCAGTTTCACGCGTAATTTCTGAAGCTCTAACGACCGTAATAATGCAATTTGTGAGTGTTCTCTCAATTCAAGTCCAGGTGTTAAAATCCTACTTTACCAATTTTCATATGTTTCAAACTTCTGCACTCACGCAAATCTCATCGCCCTTTTTTCTTGGAAATTGTCACTATTCTCAGAGTTCTTTTGGTAACCTTCATGCCGTCACATGCACATTTAAGTTACTCCTAGTAGTATTTCAATCTTCTTTTTTATTTTTTGACAAATCTTGATGCATATCTATCACTATTATTTATGTGTTCTTGGCTAAGGTTTCTCTGTTGTTTCTCGTTAGTTTTATGAGCTAACTCCACGTGCATCTTATAAATCATGTGAGAATCCTTGTCCTCAGCGTTTGGCGGCAATACTTTTGGAACATGGTGCTGCAAAAGTGATGACTGGTGATGCCAGGGACTCTAAGATTGTAAAATGTTCTGAGTCAATGTGGAAGCTGACATATTATGTCGGCGTGCAGTTATGGGTTATTTCAATCATTCAACAAGAACCTTGGTCGCTGAAGACAAAGGAGTATTTTAAAGGGTGGCCCAATCAAGAAATGAAGTGAGTACAGAATTTTCTCCCTTCTGTCATATTGAATCCTAAAGGTGACCTAAAATCTCTTTATAAACTACCATGTACTTTGGCAACTCTTTTCTTGTTATTTTCTTTTGGCACGGTATTTGACTGCATGATAGCTGAATAAAATTCCTTACTGGTTTTGCAAAATATGCTCTACTTTCTTCATAGTTAACATATTATTGTTACGTTTCTTATTTGTGGTGATGTGGTTCTCTGCTACAACTAATTTTACCCTGTTGCACATGGTCCTTTGATTTGACCTAGTGAATTCAGGTGATAATAACTTAATTGTATGTGACATAAATCAAATTCTGTGAACCCATGAGCTTGATGGAACAGTTATTTCATAATATCATTTGCTTAAGAACCTCCTTTGTTGGCTATAGTTGATCTTTTAACTCTTTATTCTTTATATAATCCAATTTTTATTTACTTTGCGAATAGGAATCATGGAGAGTATTATTTCGATTAAGTGTCGGGTTTCTTAATTTCTTTTCCAATCTCCGTATGGTAGTGACAAAATTCTGTTTCTAGTAGCTACTAATCTTGAATTTAAGAATTGAAAAGTTGATATATAAGTTCAAAATTGGGAAATGTAGAGGTTCTAGAATGATTTTTCTATAAATAAAAATGTAAAGAAGGACTGCAAAAACTCTTAATCATTAGGTGGAAAATATGTATCCAGAAGGTGTAAATTTGCCGTGTTAAGGACCAGGTGAGGGAAATTTGATTTAATTGCAGCATGCATGGATTTTGAAGGGGACATGTACCCGTGTGCCGTGTCCAGTATTTGGGCACTAGTATCCTTGATAGATACATGATGAACATTCGTTTTACATATTCTAAACATTTACAGTATACTTAACTCTAAACTTGTTCAGTATATGCAAAAAGATTAACCATGGTGTATGTAAGGTACTCCATTTCAAGGGCAGTAATTCCTCTCTGGACTATTCCATGTATTTTACAATATTTAAGTCTAAATTCACTTTTTCGGCAATATTGTGCAAACTTAACTATCTGTGTGATGAAACAGTATCAATTTTCTTTTTAAAAAAGAATTATTGACTGGTTAAACAATGAATGAATATTTTGGAGTGTTTCATTTTGAAAAAGTACATTTAGCTGCAGATTATTAAGCTACCTGTCTGACATCTTTTTTCCCCCTGTCTAGCTTTTCATTGAAGCTTTTCTACATGTGTCAATGTGGATTTTACATATATAGCATCGCTGCTCTTGTTTCTTGGGAAACTCGAAGGAAAGATTTCTCCATTATGATGTCTCATCACATAATAACTTCAGTTTTGATTGGATACTCCTTCATAACCAGGTAACAATTTTGAATAGTGGTCCATTTTTTCTGCCTTTCCCAATTACATTTTCTTAATATATGTTCTAGATTCACATGTAATTTTCATGTTAATATAAATGCTAGGCTGCTAGCTATTGAATCTGAGAAACCCACCCCAAGTTCCCCCATTTATTTCATTTATTAAGTATTATAACAATTGCAGGTCAGGCTGTTGCACATGGAAATGCATTTCTATTTGCCTTTGTGTTGTGCCTCAAAAGTCGGACTTTATAATTCTAGCAGATTCTTCTACAAATTATAACAAGTTCTTCTCTCGTGCCTATTTTATTCGGCTAGTACTTTGAATGCAGAGTGTTGACAACTTGACCTAAAACTCAGCCAGTCGTAAGTTTGATCAATTCAATAGAGACTTGCCTTCATATTGCAACAGATGTGGCTTAGATGCTTCATACCGCAACAGTGAAGTGGCTTAGATGAGGATGATAGTGAATTTGGTCTTCCACAAAGTTTGGCATTATAATTTCTCTTTGTTAATGAATAAATTGTGGAGATCGATGATGTTATAGTTATATTAGGAATAATATATTATGAATATGTAGTTGAGAGATATTAGGGATGTGATTGAGAGAATAAAAGAATAAGTTTAGCATATTCCTAATAATATGTAACATGTGTTTATTTGCTCTTATTATAAATGTAAGAGATCAACAAAACTCTAGATAGAGTCTCTGGTTTCTCTCAGAATTAATTTCAAGATGGTATCAGAGCCACGCAAACCCTAGCCTCACAAAACCCTACATCCTTACAAATCCTAGCCCCTTAATCCCTCATCATCAAACTCCTCCCTCTGCTTTACAACTACCCTTCTTTTCTGTGACTGGTCATCAGGGCACGATGGCCGTTCATTATAAACAGTACCGCGGTGACTGTTCACCATGAACAGTGCCACAAATTCTTGTCCGTCCTACTTTCAGTGGCCTTGTTGATGATCAGGATTGCCATAATTAGTAGCAGTAGTCATCCTCGATGTATATGTTCTCGTCACCACCTCTACCCCTCGATTTCCCTTCGTTCACTGCCTACTTAACTTGTTGACGCCACCGCTACCACTGCTTGTATTCTAGAAACCTTGACCACCATTAGCTACTGAAGAAAAATAATTTTGATTGAATCAAGGTTTGGTTTGGAGTTTGGTTCGATGAAGGTTATTTTCTCGGCCTTGTTTGTTTGGTGGATCCCTAGAGAGGATCGTTTGCTTGTTCCACGAAAAGGACCATTTATTTGTTAGATGCTTGAGAGGATCATCTGTTTGGCAGATCTCTATAGAATGATCATTTATTAGATCCTGAGGAGGATCATTTGTTTGGTGGATCCTTAAGGAGGATCATTTGTTTGGTTGATCCCTAGAGAGAATCGTTTTTTGGTTGATCCCTAAAGAGGATCATTTGTTTAGTTGATCCCTGAAGAGGATCGTTTGTTTGGTAGTTCCCTGGAGAGGATTGTTTCGTTTGGTCAATCTGTGAAAAAGATCGAGGTATCACATTTGGTGGTTTTGGTTGAGGTTGTTCATGGTGGAAGACATTCAAGTAGAAGACTAGAAGATGAAGACAAGTACGATGAGAAAGGTCACATAGAAGATTTTAGCCTTTAAAGTCGTGTCATACGTTGGAGTGAGTACATCTTGTTTGTAACAAGCTGGACATGTGTATCATACATGTTTCAGCTTGAGGGGGAGTGTTAATGAATATATTATGGATATCTATAATGTTATAGTTATATTAAGAATCATATATTAGGAATATGGGGTTGAGAGATATTAGGGATGTGATTAAGAGAATAAAGGAATATGCTAAGAATATGTTTAGCATATTCCTAATAATAGGTAACATGTATTTTTTTCTCTTAGTATAAATATAAGATATCAACAGAGCTCTAGATAGAGTCTCAGGTTTCCCTCAGAATTAATTTCAACACTCTTGAAACAAAGTTTGCCACATAAAGTCAGCTCCTATGCACATGCATGCATGTACATTATTTAATTCATCGACAGTAACGAGTATATCCAATTCCTGATGTCTATTCAACATTATGCAATTCTTTTTACCATGCATGTGAATTTTTTGTTATTCGATAATTGGATTGGTCATGCCTACTTTCCCCTAGTTCCTCTGCCTACATCATTTTCTTGTCAATTTACTGAAATGTGCCAAGTATGTGCTACCAGTTCTCTATAGTTATATGCATTAGTCTAGTATATAAGGAGCCACCTTGCACCCATCCATTATGGATTAAATTTGATTTTTTGCCCAATTTCAAGCTTGTCATTTTTCCTCTGTACAAAGGAATTTTTCCTCTGTCCAAAGGAAAAAAAAGGGGTTAATTACAGAAAACCCCCATGAACTTTTGGGCAGTTGCAATAAACCCCCATCTACTTTTTTTATTGCACTAAACCCCCCTTGAAATTTAGGAGTTGTTGCACATAACCCCCAATTCACTAAATTTCATATGAAAATTCTTCATTTAATCACCAAATTAGCATCATTGATTCTAACATCTCATGTGACAAACATATTCCTAACAAAAATGAAAACAATTCCTTGATCCTAAACAATTGCCTATTTTTCCTTTTTAATAAAAGTTTTTTTTATTGGACTAAGAAGGAATTTTTCGTCTTCTTTTTTTGTCTTGTGATTACCAGTGACATGTTAGAATTGATGGTGCTAATATGCAGATGAAAAGATAAGTTTTCAGGCAGGATTTTGTGAAATAAAACATTTCATGTGGGTTATCTGCAATAACTCCTAAAGTTCCACCGGGTGTTTACTCTAATAAAAAATATTGATGGGTGTTTACCCGTAAATTCATGGTGTTTCCTGTAATTAACCCGAAAAAAAGGGTCCACCCAGCGAGACCTAATTTCATAAGGAAAGTAAAGAAAGCTTGACCCATGAGCAGACACGATGAAAGATTTAGAGTTCCTGCAGTGCAAAGCAAACTCAGAATTAGTGAAAATCCATAGAGCTGGGGACAAAATGAGTCTCATTCACTTTCAGTGAGTAGTAATGTAGGCGCACCCCCTACACTTTGCTCTTTGCCTTCGAACGAGAAAATGAAAGGGACAAGGGCTTGCAGAGGCTCCTGGTTCAGGGGTACTAAAGGTCTTCGGATGTCAAATTTATGTGATAATGCTGGACAATCAACTCAGACAACTGCTTTCTGGCATAGCTAGCCAAACAAATTTTGGCTATATCAAGCAGGGACGGATGCAGAAAGATCTTACCAATTATACATATAAATTAATAACTTACATAATAAAAATTCTGCCAATAAAATTATTTACGCAATAAGCACAAAGATCTTAACATAATTTTTATTATCATTTTCATATTATTACATGATCATTTTCATTTTTCATCACAAAAACTAACAGAATGCTACTAAGTTCCACCAATAGTTATTTGTAATTTCTCTCTATGTGGTCTCATCTCTTGATACCTATGATTCTCTCAATTTCTGTAATGTTAAATATTTCTTTCTCAGTATCATAACTAAATAATTATTCACCCAGTCATGTCTTACACGACCACGTGATCGGCTCTCTATAATTTTCATCGCGGAGAAAGTTGGATTTGGAGATCCTGGCACCAGGGACATAACATAAGTTACCAATTAATCAGTTTCTCTCTAAAAAACGTGGATCATTCTCAATTAGATAGATTAAAAAACCGCTGACAAGGTTCTTCTCATTTTTTTCCTCTTAATTAGACATTAATCAAATCATAATCAGCTGCAAATTGCAAGCATAGATCTTCAGTTTCTAAGGTTTAAAGAACGTGCAACTTTCATCAGCTAAAAAGAAATAACTATTTGCCTTTCGTAATTCTCACAGACGAAATCCAAGTCAAGTCCCAACTTGGCAACTACCACTCTACAAACAATGCAACTCATAATCTATAAATAATAGTCCCTGTTAAAAACCAAATCAAATGACATATACATTTTAAGTCTATATCGAATACTTGCTTTACATAACCCCTAAAGCCCTCTTACATGGAAAGTGGAAACTAAAGTTAGTGAGTAGTAACTACCAAATAAAGAGGTCCTCCCCAAATTGAAAATGACAGTGAGCAAAAACACACCAGTGAATTGAAATGGACGGGTTCAGAAACTCACCTAATAACTTCAAATTAAAGTTGTAGTTGTGCTATTCTTTAGAATTTTAGGCCAAAATGAATGTTAGCTCGTTTTGATTGACAATATAAATGGGCTGAAATAATTATGGGCTGTGGATTGAATTGATTGGGAACACCAATTAAATTTAAGTGGGGGCACCTATTAGAATTGGAGTCTACTCTTATTAAGATTATCAATATCTATGGGGGCAAGTGCCCCCAGAGCACTCTATTTGTGTCCGTCATTGTCTATATGATACCTTGTCTGTTACTTATTTCTCTTGTCTAGCTTGCATATGAATCCCTATGTTCTCTGAGCCTTGTCCCAGAAAAAGCTCAAAGGCATTTTTTTTTTTGGCTTGGTACCATTATGTTTGACAAAGAAGGAAACAAGAGAAGGGAAGAAATAAATAAGTAGGAGAACCAGAATTTTGTACTTCATATCAATTTTTATACATTTCAACGAATGGTTAAAAGAACTCTTTCAATGCATTCTAGTAAGGTTGCATCTTGTACTTAGTGATTTATTATGATTGAATATGGTTTTTACAGATGAAAAAGGGCTTTTTTGTGCAGGTTTTTCCGGATTGGAACTATTATTCTGGCATTGCATGATACAAGTGATGTGTTTATGGAAGCAGCTAAGGTCTTCAAGTATTCAGAAAATGAAATGGGAGCTAGTGTGGGCTTCGGGCTTTTTGCAATTTCATGGCTTATTTTACGGCTAATATTTTTTCCATTCTGGATAATCAAAACCTCAAGGTTTGTTTGTGCATCTTGATTTTGGTTTGTCATTCTCCTTTGAATTTTTCTCTGACTCTGTGATGGCTGTGTTATCAGCTACGAGTCTATTGAATCCTTGATGGTGCTGGAATGCTTTCCCAAAGCTTTGTACTATGTTTTCAATACCATGCTATTCACCCTTCTTCTTTTCCACATATACTGGTGGAAACTGATTTTCGCAATGATCATGAGACAGATGAGTAATAAAGGAAAAGTTGGAGAGGATATTCGATCAGGTTAGATATCACAACTTGTTCAAACATAAGTTGTATATAAATTCCTTAGTTTATGTGCTATATACATCCCCCTCCTTTTCAGAGTCTTTGGTGTGCCTGTGTTTTGAGATTTTTTTGACCACTTTCATTTTCACAAATTTAATCTCAGTGAAATTTTATGAGAATATTCTAATTTATATTACCAAGATGTAAAATTTCTTAACTATTTTATTTGAGTTAATTTGTTAACACTCTGTACCTCCATCACTCTTGAAAGTTAAACTAGTTGTGGGCATTGAATAACTTTTATCTATTACATTATCATCAAACAGTGAGTTTCTTAAGTCAAATCTAAAGTAGGCAGTATATCATGGGAAATTAAAAAACTCGAGTCTCAAATTCTGGCTTACTGCAAATTCGAAAATCAAATCTGAAGCTATTTACTGTAACTCGAAATTTTTTGCATGATTTATTCAAGCATGTAGCTGTGACTATATTTGTACTAGAAGAGTCAATAAAGGTAAAATTTAAGAGTTTCTTTTGCACTAATAATGACTCGTCCCACATACAGATTCTGAAGATGAGGACTGATATCTGGTTCTGTATTGGAGACGGCAATCCTCCCTACATGTACACCCACAGCATTCATGATGCAGAATTATATTCCTTTGTTCTTTGAACAGGCAGTTTGTTCTTTTAACAGACAGAGATCACCCATGCAGCAATATCCTCATGATTTATTTATTTTATTTTTTTGCAACTGAGATTCCAAGAGGATAGGATCTAGTATGTACTTACTAGTTGGCATGATAAGCTGGCTGTGTTGTCCATTGTGCATTTTTTCCCTTGGCACGTGTTGTGGAAACTAACATCACATTAATTTTGGTGGTGGTTTGATTGTATTATGCAATTGATCGTTTTGGATATAGAATAGTTGTGATTGTATACTGGTTCCCAGATTTTGCTTGGACTCTTGCAACTTGAGTCTCGCTTCTGCTCCAACAGATTCATTTTACTAGAACAGTTTATCCATTTACTTGTGTTAGCAATTTTCTACGAACCAAGTAGCTCTCGAGTGGCATAATATTGGCAAAACCATATATTGTTTTGTTTACTATGCTTTGTAAGTGCAATTTGCAAGGAACGTTGAGCTGAGCCAGTCGTGTTCGAGTTTAATGTGGAAGAAATGGTTGTATGGAAATGAGCAAAGGGAGAAAGTTTTATGAGATGTAGCCAGTTTGTATTGGAATGGCTTGCAAATATTATACTATCTATAGTGCACGATCAATAAGAGGTGGATCAAAGTTGTTAAATTTAATCAGTTTGTGAAAATTGGTCATGTAGACAATCAAGGATTGGTGACCCCACGTGTCGTCAGCGTATGAACATACCATATCCTCCTTCCGTATCCGTCATCAATGACCACACAAGAACGAGAGGCTACTCAGCTGATTCCTATCTACCGGTCGTCTATATTATATATACATAGCATCATGCATTAGTCCATGGGTATAATAGCCCTGCTGTGTGTGTGTGAGAGAGAGATACTATACAGTGGTCATTAGTATACGTTAGGCGCGCATGGGTTCAGCAGCAGCAGGGAGATGGGAGACGAGTGTAGCGGAGTCAATAAACGCGGTGTATCTGTTGTTCTCAGCATACCTGGTGTTTGTGATGCAGCTTGGGTTCGCCATGCTGTGTGCAGGTTCGGTCAGGGCCAAGAATGCCTTGAACATCATGCTCACCAACGTCGTCGATGCTGTGGTAGGAACTCTTTCCTATTACCTCTTTGGTTTTGCCTTTGCCTTCGGCTCCGCAGGTGACTCAAGTACAAACCCCTTCATAGGCACCTCTCTGTTCGCCCTCAGCCATGTCCCCAATCAAGACTACGACTACGCCTACTTCCTGTACCAGTGGGCTTTTGCTATTGCTGTGGCCGGAATAACCAGCGGTTCCATTGCGGAGCGCACTCAGTTCAGTGCCTACCTGGTTTACTCCTTCCTTCTCACTGGCCTGGTCTACCCGGTCGCAGCCCACTGGGTCTGGTCTCCTGCAGGATGGCTCAGTCCCACTAGTAGCGGTGGGTTGCTGTTTGGTTCGGGGGCTATTGACTTTGCTGGGAGCGGAGTTGTGCATTTGGTGGGTGGGATCGCAGGGCTCTGGGGTGCTCTCATCGAAGGCCCTCGTGTTGGAAGGTTCGACGCGTTTGGGAAGCCGGTGCCAATGCGGGGCCACAATGCCACTCTAGTTGTTTTGGGGACCTTCTTGCTTTGGTTTGGATGGTTTGGATTCAATCCCGGATCCTTCAACAAGATCCTCCTACTTGGCGAGGAGGTTCCAAATCCAACAACTGCTACAGGAACAGGGATGTTGGTGGGCGGCAATTGGACGGGCATCAGCCGCACTGCAGTGACAACGGCGCTAGCGGGGTCTACTTCAGGCCTGGTTACTCTGTTCGGTCGGCGAATGCTGGTGGGGCATTGGGATGCGCTGGACGTCTGCAACGGCCTGCTGGGAGGCTTGGTGGCCATCACTTCTGGATGCTCCGTTGTTGAGCCTTGGGCCGCAATTGTTTGCGGTTTCATCTCAGCATGGGTGCTGATAGGCCTCAACGTGTTGGCCCTCAGGCTCAGGTACGATGACCCTCTGGAAGCAGCCCAATTGCACGGGGGTTGTGGGGCGTGGGGCCTTGTCTTCACTGGCCTCTTTGCCAAACACCAGTTTGTAGTGCAGGCTTACCACTGCTCCGACTCGGCAGGAGATGAAGCAAGGCCCTTTGGGCTGCTGATGGGAGGTGGGTGGGCTCTGATTGGTTGCCAGATTGTGGAGGTGATTGCGGTAATTGGATGGGTCACACTCACCATGGCTCCTCTCTTCTACCTCCTACATAAGCTTCATCTTCTTAGGATTCCGGCCGACGATGAGCTGGCAGGATTGGACATCTCCAGTCACGGAGGCTATGCTTATCATCATGATGACTCCTCCCTCCATGCTGACTACATCAGCTTCCAAGCTGCCGTTGTTGGAGCAGCAGCTCATTAGTCCTTATATGCTTACATTCCTACTTACTAGCGCCATTTCATACAAGTATGTGCAGGTTTATTCTTAAACATGGGCCAGTATATATATTCTCCATGACACAACATGTATCATTATTAGTCTTTCCTTTTTCTTTTTTCAAGCAAATTCCACATGTCTCTCTATGTACAGGTCAGTTTATACACATGAAAATCATTGCACCATTGCTTTCTCTTCTAACTTCTAATCCATCTTGTCTGAGTTTGCAATTTAATTACACACGCAGATTTTAATAAAAGAAATATGTAGTATACAAAAAATTAGCTACCTCTAGCATACAACATAATTTTAAAAGCCAATAAAAGTACTTCTCGAACACATAAATTTTCTCTTTTATTTGAAGGATATCCATATACTTACCAGTCAGCATATCACCTGCTGTAGCCGAGATCAGTAAGTGGATTTTCAGGTTAACTAACTTTCAAGTTATGCCCATGTTTTCATATGGTCAATCAATATTGATAGAATTCATTGATACGAGTATAACGTATTCTATCGAGTCAAGAAGATCTAGTGTTGCCTTAATAGCCCAAGTTGCAATAGTGTATTGTGTTGTCTTCTACAGAAACCGAGTACATTGTTGCTATCAGAACTTACAAGGAGATGCTAAGAATTAGTCAATTAGATAATTTTTCAAAGAATTAAGCGTGTCCTTATTACAGTCAAAACTCATCCATTCCGGCAAAAAATCTTGAGTTCTTAGCAAACCATACCACTGGATATGGTCCTATGGATCACAGTTGTCTATGAATAAACAAGATATCAGGTATGCACTCTAGAGTAATAAGTGATGGACTTCAGCTCTCATGGCTTACCAAAAGTCCGAAGTTGAAAATTCGCTTTAAATTCATGACCGATAGGATTTGAACCTGAATTGCTGTGATACCACATCAAAGTTCCTAACCGATTACATCAAAACTCCAAAGCTATGATTAAAGTTGAACATTATTGTTTTATATTTTTAAAACAGGCTTCCAGCTAATTGGGCCCGCTAAACAAAGCCCCCATCTCCTTTTAAATACATAAATACTAACCAGGTGAAAAAGAACCTTGTAAATACAAACCAGAGGAGTAAAAATAGAAAAAATGAGAAGGGAAAAAAGTTGCAGAAGATATTTACAAAGACATCACAAAATAATATTCATTGAAAGTTTTCTGTTTTTGCCAACAATTTCCGAGCACAGCATTGTTTTTTGCACTAAAGTCCATCTCAAAATGGATATAACATCGACAAAGACTACAGTTCATTTATAAAACTGCCATTTATATGAAACGAAGGGAATGGAAGAATGGGCAGAGGATTAACAGTGCTCGTCCAATCAGCATATTTCTTGATTAGACCAAACCTGCAAGCTACCTGCAAAGGAGCCACGCCAAACATAAATCACTATATTATGCCGAATGCAAATATTAACATTAAAAAAGAACTCTATATGTATCTGTATTTATATAAGTTGATATATATGGAATAATAACGAAAAGAAGAGATTCACCTCCAATCTAATAAGCCGCCACAGCTCCCGAAATTGTTGGCAGGACATCCACATTAATGCCATTGGTCTTGTCTGACATTTGATTATACATAAAAACAACATATTAAATACAAATATGTGCGACATCAAAATATCCTACGCAGGCGAAATACTTACTTGGTGGAGTTTTAAGTACAAAAAAGCATGCACCAATAACAACGTAGCAAAGCAGCAGAACAAAACCCTTCAGGTAGTGTGAAGTCCCATCCTAAAACAAGGAAAACAAATCCCCATAGATATTACTTTTCTAATAGCAACAATCATCTCTTGCATTTAAATATTTTAATTTAATTCTATAAGAATCATAATAGTGACAATTTAAAATGCGACAATAAATATAAAATGTACAAACAAAAAATGGAATAGTTGGAATGAGAAAATGTGATAACAAATATAACATGTGCAAACATAAAATTAAATAGTTGGAATGAGAAACACATTGAAAACATGCAGAAAGGTATAGTTCCTGGAATGATGTATGCTTTAGTGTAAGAATCTGGGACAATTGCAAAACAGTTGTAGCTCAAGTTGGATACCGGTGTTCGCATGCGAGATGAGTTAAATGTCAGTAACTTAATGAAGAGGATACCTCTTTAACATTATTGACTGAAGAATATGATTCATGTAGCCGACCTTAAAACTTTAGGATAAAAACTTTGTCATCGTTCTTACATGCTATGGCTTAAGTCTACCTGAATAGTTAAAGAAGCAATATGGAAAGAGACGAGTGATTTTAGTTGAACATAGTACAAAGGAAAAGTGAGTAACTTAGGATCTTTCGTCTCGCAACAAATTAGTTTTTTTAACATTATGTTCTGAATTAATTAGCAAGTAGATCACGTTAATATGCTCGTTGTCGTAACAGTTAGGTTGATGACGGACCATAAAGCACAGGGCTTAATCAAGATCCTAGGACTTCTGGTACCTGGCTTGTTTCTCATGGTATGGGCAAGGTTGAAGACATGTTATCAGTCTGTTTTTTACGATATATTTACCCTTAAGCGAACAGGGTGGGGATTATTCCTCTTACTGGGTTAAAAAAAGATGCAATCAGTTATAGCTTTTATAAATTAGCTATTGAAATCATAACTGAGTGATACAAGTTGAACAAATTTGTTCTAAATAAGACCACAGTAAAGAGATATTGATACCTGCAAAGTAAAAGATGTAACAATAATCGCAACAACCAGTGCGCCGGTCTCAAGTAATTTGAAATCAAGATCCATTTCAATTCCGATTATCCATGCCACAATCACACTCAATGGGACCTATATTATGATAAGGAAATGATTATACAAATTGTATATATGATAACAAGAGTCTGGTGAGACTCCACTTCGAAAACTCACCACAAACATAGATATTTGAGTTGCCGACCCCAATGAGACGCCCAAAGTAATATCCTGAACAGTAGCATAATACCTTAGCTCTATCTGCACATAAGTTGTACTTTCACTACTGAATTTTGCATACTACTTACCAACTTGTTCTTGAATGCAAATATGACAGCACCTGCATGTTCGGCAGCATTTCCAACAATCGGCAATAAAATAATACTTACAAAGCTCACAGATAGGCCCCAAGATTCCGATGCAGCCTAGTTGAAGATAATTATGATGTAAGTAACGATACTAACTAAAGTTGAGGATAATTATGACTGTAACTAACTAAAAAAATAAAGAGAGAGAAAATTAATATCAGAAAATAAAGTCATACGTTCAAATGATTCGCAATAGCATTGATAAATTTTCAAAATCGCATGAAGTTACCAATGCATAAAATAGAAAATATAAATTTGGTCTTCAATACTAACTTATCAAAGTGCTGCTCCTAATTTATTGCTAGTTTGACGATGAGAGGAGATTGACATAAGACTGTTGATAATAGTGTTTATAATAGTGTTAGTAGTGGGTTTTTAGTCCCACATTGGTTGTGAGAACACACCTCACCCTCCTCTACTTGTATAAATATATGTGCACACTCAACATTCAATTTAAGGGAAATTTACCCAAGATTCTCTCTCTCTTTTACTTTAACATGGTATCAGAGCTAGAGTTATTTCTCTTACAAATTTTTTTTTTACGCTTCTGCGTTCTTTTGCAATATCTCTGCCTTGCTGATTTGTAATAACCTTTTAGGTTCCCTCGACAGGTCAGTCCTAGAACTGATGAGAGGAAGAGCTAATATCCCACTTTGTTGAGATATTAGCTTCAGATTCTTATTTTCTTAGTGAGACGGGAATTCTTATTGTGATCTAGCTTTCTTGTTGTGCCCTTTTGTGCACCGGAGGTGCTGCCGAAATTTTTCGCTGCGCAAAGCAAACCGTCTCTCGGTCTCAAGTTAGCGGCATTGCCGTCTCGACGTCTGAACGTCTCAACATCTCAACATTGCTGTTATGGCTCCTTCAGAGAAGATTCCCAAACCACCTTTACCCCCTCAATGATCAAAGTGACTGGGCAGGGTGGTCCACTATTATCACTAATGCCTTGCGTGGCTCTGATTTGCTTGATCATCTCACTAGTACGGGACCAGTTCCACCGATCCATCGATCTTGTTGCTTCATCGATACTCGCCTCGGCGGTAGTGATGTCGATCTTCAGACCGCTCGTGCTCTCTATGTCAAGAAGAGTTCAGACTGGCAATTGCAGGAATTTCGTGTCATGGATTATCTCACTCGCTGTGTTGGCTCTGGTCTCACTGTCGAGATTGGTTCGCTTCCCTCTGCTCGGGCCATGTGGAATCGCCTCACTGAGCGTTTCACTGAGTGTTCGGATGCACGGGAGGCATATCTTCTGCAATGCATTGCTCTACAACGCAAAGGTAGTTTCTTTCTGCAGTCCCATTTTGGACAAATGCAAGATTTTTGGACAGAATTACGCTCCATGCTTTCTGGACGTAATTCCACATATGAAAACTGGTTAGCTTGGTACGAACGGCGTGAGGTGCATCAACTGTTTCAGTCCCTTCCTGAATATTCAACTATGGCTGATCAACTACTTCATCAGCCTCAATTTCCGACTTTGGCCTCAGTTATGGGAGCTCTCAATGCTTGTGAGACCCGGCAGCAGACCGCACGACTCAATTTGTCAACAGACACTCCTGTCTCTTCTCTCGAGACTGCTCTGTCTGTACCTATCACTGCTCCTGTTATGAATCATTCTTCTCCATATGCTCCATCTCCATAGGCTCGATCTAAGCTCTCTTGCAAATATTGCAAGAAGGAAGGACACCGCATTGAGACATGCTTCAAGCTTCATCCTGAGTTACGTTCCTCAGGTACTGGTCGTGGTCGGCGACCTCCTCAGTCTCAACCCTCTCGTACACCAGGATTCCTGGCCAATGCTATACTTTCTACTACTTCATACTCTATTATTCAAGCTATTGAAAGTCTTCGCCGTCAACTTGATGCTTTTCAGCATATCACCTCCACATCTGCCTCACAAATCTCTGGTATGCATTTTGCTGGTTCTTCAGCTAATCCTTCGGTCTCTGGTATGAATGATCTCTGAATTTTTGACTCTGGCTATTCCTTTCATGTGACTTGTAATGCCTCACTTTTATCATCTGTCTTCACTTCATCTTCTCTTGCCCCCATCTACACAGCTGCTGGACAACCATTGTCCATTATTCAGTATGGCTCTATTACTCCACAAAATGATCCATTTGGTCATTTAACACTTGGTCCCGTCTATGTGGCTCCTCAGCTGTGCTTAAATTTAATTTCTATTAGCTCTTTATGTATAGCTGGCTTGTTTGTCTCATTTTCTTCTGAAACTTGTATTGTGCAGGATCTACAGACGGGCAAGAAGGTTGGGGTGGGTCGTAGGAGGCACAAGCTGTATTTTCTGAAATATCTTCATCTTCCAGAATCCATAAGTCCACGTTCTCTTGTTGCTTCTGTTCGTTCATCAAAACCCTCTACCTCGCTTCCTGCCAATTTGTGGCATAGACGACTTGGTCATGTGTCTAATAAAAGGCTGGAGAGTCTTATTCAGTCTGGGGTACTTGGTCCTGTATCATCTAGTTCTAGTATTGAGTCATATACTGGTTGCAAATTGACTAAATTTACTGCTTTACCATTTAAAATGAGTACATCTGAATCCACTTCTTTATTCGATTTAGTACATTCTGATATTTGGGGGCCAGCTCCTTTGCCTTCTTCATCTGGCTACTTATATTATGTTAGTTTTATCGATGATTTCTCTCATTTTACATGGGTTTACGTTCTTAAGAATCGCTCTGACGTGCTTACTGCTTATCAAGCCTTCACTGCTATGATTTTCACTCAATGGCAATCTCGTATTAAAGTTTTCCGTTCTGATTGTGCCAAAGAGTACCTATCCTCTACCATGGGCTCTATCATGTCCTCTCATGGGACTATCTTTCAACAGTCATGTCCCTACACTCATGAGCAAAATGGTATTGCTGAACGGAAACATCGTCATATCCTTGATACTGCTCGATCCATGCTCATTTCTTACACTGTTCCTCGTCGTTTCTGGGCTGAGGCCATTTTCACCGCGACTCATGCCATTAATATCACCCCATCTAGCTCTCTTTCTGGTGCTACTCCTTATAGTCGTGTTTATACTCATCCTCCTCATTATGATCTAGTCCGCATTTTTGGTTGTCGATGTTTTGCTCTTCTGCCATCTCACGAACATGATAAATTGTCTCCCAGAGCTGTTTCTTGTGTCTATTTAGGAATTAGTTCGGAACATCGAGGTTATCGTTGTTATGATCCAGCAACTCGTCGAGTTCATATATCTCGTCATGTTCAGTTCGAAGAGGATTCTCCATATTATTACGCCCGATGACTTTAATTTCTCCACTCTACTGATCATGCTTCCCCATCAGCTGCATCACCCACTTCTTCACCTCAGTTTTTCTTTCGAGATCTCCCTGACATCTCTCCCTCTCCTTCTGTTGACTCTTCCTCACCCGAGCCTTCTCTTACACCATCGATTCTATTCCATGGACCTGACTCTCACTCCGAACATCTTGTTGATCTCCACGCTTTTGCACGGCATCTTCCCTTTGAGGTTCCTCACGCTCTTCGTCGAGGCAAACGCCACATGTCATGCACGCCCGGTATGCTTACATTACTTCCTATTCACCTATTTTTCATAATTTTCTTGCTGCCATTCATACTATCGTTGAACCAAAATCCTTTCAAGAGGCAGTTCAAATTTCAGAGTGGCGACAGGCTATGGCTGAGGAACTTCAAGCCTTTCAGCAAACTCATACCTGGGATGTTGTTCCCTGTCCTCCTGGGATCTCTCTTATTGATTGTAAATGGGTTTATAAGTTCAAATTTCGTCCTGATGGCACCATTGAGCGTCGGAAAGCTCGTTTAGTGGCTCGAGGTTTTACTCAGCAACAAGGTATTGATTATGAGGAGACCTTTGCTTCTGTTGCTCAAATGCCCATCGCTCAGATTCTCCTTGCGATCGCTGCTGCTCATCGTTGGCCCTTATATCAGATGGATGTTAAAAATACTTTTCTTCATGGCTCTTTATCTGAGACAGTATATATGCAACCGCCTCCAGGGTCTAATATTCCTCTGGGATATGTTTGTCTCCTTCGTCGTGCTGTTTATGGTCTCAAGCAGGCACCCCGCGCTTAGTTTGAGTGTTTTCATGATGTCGTGCTCAAGGCGGGTTTTATGGAAAGTCATCAAGATGCTTTTCTATTTGTTCGTACTACCTCGCATGGCAGAGTTTTATTACTCATCTATGTAGATGATATGATCATTACAGGTGATGATGTGGCTCGTATACAATACACAAAATCTCAGTTGCAACAACAGTTCCACATGAAGGATCTTGGATCTCTTCGGTATTTTCTTGGTCTAGAAATCTCTTAAGGCCCGCGGGGTGTAATACTGTCTCAACAGAAGTACCTCTCGGATATTCTCAATCGAGCTGAGCTAACTGACGATGCAACTGTCGATACTCCACTCTAACAGAATGTCAAACTTCGCTCTACTGATGGTGAGCCTCTATCCGATCCTACCCGATATCGACATCTTGTTGGTCAGTTAGTCTATCTGTGCATCTCTCGACCAAATATCTCTCATGTTGTTGGTATTGTCAGTCAATTTGTTAGTGCCCCACGTTCTGTACACTATGCTGCCTTATTACGGATTCTTCAGTATCTCCGGGGTACTAGCACTCGGTCTCTTCTATTTTCTGCTACATCCAAGTTAGAGGTTTGTGCATATTCTGATGCTGAATGGGCTGGTGATCCCACTACCAGGAAGTCTACCACAGGTTATTGTATATTTCTTGGTGATTCTCTTATTTCTTGGCGGAGTAAAAAACAAGATGTTGTTGCTCTTTCCAGCACCGAGGCAGAGTATCGTGCAATGTCCACAATAGCTAAAGAGATTTTCATCTTCGTCGTCTTCTCAGTGATTTCGGTATTTCTGTTTTGACTCCTACTCCTCTATACTGTGATAATAAGAGTGCCATCCAGATTGCTAATAATCCAGTATTTCATGAGAGGACCAAACACATTGAGATCGACGCTCATTTTATCCGTCAATAAGTTATCAAAGATAAAATAATTCTACTGCCTCATGTCTCTTCCGCCGACGAGCTTGCAGATTTCTTCACAAAAGCCCTGCCTGTTCATCGGTTCCAGTTTCTTGTACGCAAACTCACTTTCTTTAATCCACCATGAGTTTGAGGGGGCTGTTGATAATAGTGTTTATAATAGTGTTAGTAGTGGGTTTTTAGTCCCACATTGGTTGTGAGAACACACCTCACCCTCCTCTACTTGTATAAATATATGTGCACACTCAACATTCAATTTAAGGGAAATTTACCCAAGATTCTCTCTCTCTCTCTCTCTCTCTCTCTCTCTCTCTCTCTCTCTCTCTCTCTCTCTAACTTTAACAAAGACATTACATTGTCAATCAAGAGGAAATTTTGATAGAAGATATTAAAGATCTTGACTCCTTTCAGAACAGTCATAGGTGAAGGCAATCATTTACATAGATAATAGAGCATTTGTCAAGGTAATAGTGCTTTTAGACACCTTACAAACCATATTGCTGCAATCAACATGAATCCTAACGTCTTTATAGTGTAAGTTTAGAACAGCTAAGAGATGGATCCCAAAACATGCCGATTTGGATGCTCTAATCTCCATTTAGGTTTTATGTAACATTGCCTTCTGTTAGTAATGTCATTTTGCTATTTGTGGAGAGAGCAGAACTACGCATGTTTTTGTGCCATATTTGTTAATAAGCCAAGGGCCTATTCTTAAGAACCATGTATCCAAACTATTTCAGGAATCAACTGTTCTTAAGAATCAGCAGAGCAATGCATATGCAGTCAGTGACATTCTTCAGGTGTTGTTCTTAGTTTCATCATCTTGACCTATTCATACTCTTTGATAGTACAGGTAGAACTTCCCCTTTACATGCAGGATGTTGAAAAATATGTTCAAAGAACTCTAGGTTACAAAAGGAGATGAGGAAAAGAGATTACCTCAATGGTACCAACAACATACTCAGATAACACTGCAATTACAAATGTCATGCCCACCAACCAAGCCACTGCACTTGGAAATCCCATAACGGGCTCATCTTCAGAAACCACGTCATCTTGGTCATCATCTTCCTGATATTTAGTTCAAATTAACTATCAAGCTTCAATTTTCATATTATCTCTGTAATCTACATATGTTGAGATGAGAACAACTTGAAATGATTTTAAGGAAGAATGAGTTTAAGTTGGTTCTCTTTCCTTCAGCAGATTGTGTCTCAAATAGAGTAAAGAAGAAAAACTAGTCAGATGGTTCACTTCACATAGAATAAGAAAAAGACCGGTGGGTTGACCTCTTGCGCTTCAAAAAGTTGGCGATGAGTCTTGAGTTGGAAGAAAAGATAAGCAATGTATGCCAGGAGCATGACGATGCTACACACTCTTGATAGTTGCAACGTTGGGAGGGCAACTACCTCATGCTCGCTGGAGTTTAAAGCATACTTGAACATCAAAGGTAACATATGGCACAATGCCCCTAAGAGCAAAAGGCTGGAATTAACATCTGCTTGTTTCTGCACGCAAAACACATTTTGATAAAGGTTGGTATGAACATTTCAACGGGTATACATACATTCATATGAAGATTATGGATGATCCGAATATCTCACTGTGGTAACTTACTCTGTCATATAATTGCTCCTTTCGGATATTGGCAAGCCCGCCACAGAAAAGCGAGGTACCAAGAACAAGTAAGAGATTGGAAAGGATGGAACCAACCAAGGAGCACTTGACGACATCTATTTTCCCCCGGTGTAGGGCAAACAAAGCTATGATAAGCTCTGTAGCATTACCGCATGTCGCATTGAGAAGTCCACCAACTGTAGCACCAAACAATGTTAACGCTCAATTTTGTTAATAAGAAAGAAGATGTTAGTTTCTAATGAGACAGAAATCAAGAAGCAATTGTGTAAGTTAAAGGAGAGGGAGACCCCAGTATAAAGATAATAACATAAAGGACCTAAACATAATCACTTGTTAACTAAGACTGTAAATGGAAGAAGCACGAATAATAAGTACCTGTAGGCCCAGTATAGTACGCAATCTGCCTGTAGATCAAACACAAGAAACAGAAAATGTAAGTTATCTAGTTGTCTTGAAATTAAGAAAATGTAAACTGTATAATCAAAATTAATTCTAATATTTTTGAATAATAAAGAGGTGTGAAAAAAGCAGGTTCTTTCAACTAATTAATTAAGAGAGATGAGCCCTCTCATAGCACCGTCGTCACAATATACACCAACTCAGTCAGATTCTTAATTCTTCTAGAATGGTGGCGCTAATAAAATTGCAGCTTACATTTTGCAGAATATATGTATAGGGTAATGTTGTAAATTATTAAAATAAAAAGAAAAAAAAGAGAGACTTACTCGGTGAGAAAGCTGAGGCGTTCTGCTAAAGGAGTGAGGCCCAGCAAGCTCAACGCAAATATCCAAGACTGCAGGCATTAAAAAAAAAGATAAAAGTTAAAATACTCAATCGACGGTTCAGCAGTCTATGGTATCGATTTCTTCATGTATCAATTCCAAAAATTTGTGGGGGGACCCCCAGTCACCGTCTCCATAAAGAATAACAAGGGAATAATAATTATGTAGAGTAGAGACCAGGTAGGAGGTTGCAGATGGAAGTCAATTAAATTTAAAAAAATAAAATAAAATAAAAATAAATTAATCCAATAGTAAGGGGTGGGGGGCATACGCGTCCAAAGTTGAAGGAATGGGCAACGACGGCGAGGGGGACGGCAGGGAAGAGGATGAAGAGCTTGGTGCCGAGGAGGATCTCCTGCAGGTTGGCCAGGAAGCTCCTGAGGAGTCGGCATGGGACCTTGGACACGAGGGTCCGATCCGACTTCTTTCTCAGCGACGACGATGACATGTTGTGGGCGGTGCGTCCGTGGTGGCGCACCTGATCCTTCCCACTGCTTCCGTTTCCTGCTGTTGCGACCCCACCCTTGATCAGGCTCAAACTCACGCTGATGTTGTTGCTAATTTCACCGCTCTCCATTCGCCTGGCTGCTGCTGAGTTTGAAGACATGTTTGTTGCTAATCTCACGAACGGACGCTTTTGGAGCACTTGCTAAGCACCTTCTTCAATCCAATTAACAGGCTGCTGCTGGTGTTGTTGGATTTGTTGCAGGCACACAACACAACAGAACAGAACCCCCCACCCAACCTCCTCCGGACCGTAATAATTCTCCGATTCAGTACCAATTAAAAAATGTATATGATGTCGTTTCATTCATGTGCGTCTGGGCTAGTATATGCACCTCTTCTTTATATATAATAATAATATTATTATTAATCAGAAGAGGAAGGGGAGGAAGAATAATAATAAGAAAGAAAATAAAAACGGAGCACAAAGATAGAAAGAGACGGATGGGGGGTTTCATATCAAACACTCGAACCGGAAATTATTGATGGGGGATGCAAGTTCCAGGAAGGTTCATAAATTGTCTTCTACCCCCCTCTTAACACAAGGCCCCAATTCGAATTGGCAGGTAAGCTGGCTATACACTGCACTTCTTCCCTTGTCCTTATACGTACTATTGTTCCACATTCAATTCTGGTCCCTACATCCTCAACCATTGGGGGTGTATTTGGCTCCTCCAAATGGGCTTAGGTTTAAATATGGCCTCATTTTAGTACCCACCCAAAAAAAAAAAAAATAAAAATAAAATAAAAGGCCCTCATTTTGAGCAAAACCCTCTTTGTATAAAATTAGGCCAAGTCTTCTAAAACTAAACTTGGTTTTTAAACTGATTTTATTTTGGACCACCTTCCCATTGTTTCAAAATAAACTGACATAGTTTTGAATAGAGTCGGGGCTAGTCCTAATCCAATTTTAGGGTAATTGTCAAACACACACTAATTGCATCACCCTGCCCACCACGATTTCGATCCCTCCTACTACCCTCATCTCCTATCGCCTCCCCCCTATTATTTGTTTATTTACTCTAATATATATAGACATTTCTGTAAACTCAATGCGGCATGAAACATGTCCAAAGTGGAACCCCCAATTTCGAATTAATTTTCTTATATATTTACTATGCTCCTTGTTATTGAATAATATAGACAAATTCATAAAATTATTTCCTTTTTTTATTTTTTATTTTTATGAGATAAGGGTCTTAGCCCAAATTTTTGTAAAAGAGATTATAAGAGAGTAACATGTATGTTAATATACTATTATAATTTGAATTGTAGTTGATTGTATTATCATGTTGATGCCTTGGATACATAATGTCTCACGGCTTCATGTCATTTTGCTAATATATTTACATATTTGGAATCTAATTTGGTAAAGCTATTGTGGAATAAATTGTTCTAATTTGCGGGCATGTGTTTGATGATGTCCTCTTCAATCATCAAAACTTTATTAACCAATGCTTTTTTTTTTTCCTCATGAGGATAATGCTTCATAGGAAAGTGATTGTCAAGAAGCGGCTTCGTCTTTGTGACGTACATTTGAGCTTGGTTCCAACCTCTGGAGATTTATAGCGAAAAATTTTAGAATCAGTAAACTTTACGGAAGTATCCAAAAAACTTCCTGAAATTGCATATTTTGCAAAAGAATCGCAGAAGTTACAAAATTAAAAAAGGCTTCCAAAATTGCCTAGCATCAAAATTTGTAAGTATTTTATTTGAAAAATAGGATGTGATGAAATGTGAAATTGATATGAGTACCAAGAAAATTAGAAGTATTTTGGGCTTTTTAAGTTCAGGGAACTTCAATAAATTACAAATTTTGCAGAAAAGTCCATAAAACTCATCAAATTTGCAGATATATCCACTAGGCTTCAGAAATTGTAGTTTTTATTAAAAAAGTCAAACGAACTTATAAAACCAAAAAAAAAAATCCAGAAATTGCATACTTTAAGGAAGTGTCCACAAACTTACAAAAAACTTAAAATAATTCACATATTAGTCCAAAATATGTAAGTATTTTATTTACTCCTCCTAATGCTACAACCATATTACGAATTTGCATATAAACCCTCCCTCAAAAAAAAAAAATCCAAATTCCATATATCTTTGTAAACAAAAAAAAGAATTATATCTTTTAGGTTGTACAAATGGAACTATTGAAGATTTGAGGGACTAATATCGAAAAAAACCCTTTGCGATTTATATAGAAAAGTTGTCCTAGGCTGTAAAACTTTCCAAACCCCAAAAAGCTTCCTAAAATTCAAATTTTACAGAAAATTCTACAGAAGTTACAAATTTAACAGAAATACCAAAAGGCTTCTAGAAATTGTCAAGCATTAAAATGTGTAAGTATTTTATTTAAAAACTCAAAATAGAAAAAAGTACCCAAAAGATTCAAAAGTATTTTGGGTTTTGTAAGTTTGGTAGAACCTTTATAAATTGAATGTTTTCCTAGAAGATCGACATAACTTATAAAATTTATAGAAATAACTAAAGGCTTCCAGAATTTGCATATTTAGTCCAACAAACTTATGAAAACCCAAAATACTTTCACAAATTGCATATTTTAAAGAAATATCTACCAAACTTATTAGAAACTAAATAAATTGCATATTTGTCAATTAGCAAGTATTTTATTTACTCTTCCTCATGGTACAATTATATTGTGAATTTTCATGTAAAGCCCAAGAATTTGTAAAATTTCTAAATCTCATACGTTATATTCAATTATAAAATAAATACGATTACATATTTTAGGTTTTAAATAGAATTACGACTTTCAAGTAATCCAAAAGTTTTATAAAAGTCACACGGATTAATAAAAACATCAAAAATTCTCAAAATTTCAATTTGAAATTAATAATTGTATAAAGAACCACGAAACTTCATAAACTTATAAATTGACATCTATAACTTCAAAATGAACCACATAAAAACATATTCACTCTAGGATTTTAATGATTAAAAATTACAAATAAGTTATCCAATTACATTCAAAAAAAAAAAATTCTTGTCGTGAAATACTTTGTAGAACTAACAATTTATTCCTTGAGATTAGAGAATATAGAGAGCTAGAGAACTTTTCTTTTCACTTCTTATTTTTGCTTTATGCATTACAACTATATATACATATATGAGTTAGAAGACTTTAGAAATAACTCTAAAGTCAAATGGGGAGAATTAAATTCATGAGTTTATGGACATCCATTAATAGGTTCATAACACTCCCCCTTGGATGTCCATTATACAAGGAATCCTCATTAAAACCTTACTAGGAAAAAACCCAGTGGGAAAAAATCCTAGTAAAGGAAAAAGAGTACATAATTCCTTGTATAAACTCCCCCTGTTAAAAATATCATTTGAGATCTCTTAATCGCCTCATCCCGATCTTATGCAACAGCTTCTCAAACGTTGAAGTCGGTAATGCCTTGGTGAATAGATCCGCAAGATTATTGCTTGAATGGATTTGTTGAACATCAATATCATCGTTCTTTTGAAGATCATGCATGAAAAAGAACTTTGGTGAAATATATTTTGTCCTGTATCCTTTGATGACTCCTCCTTTTAGCTGTGCTATGCATGCAACATTATCTTCATACAGTATTATCGGAGTTTCTTTCTTGAAAGACAAGCCACATGTCCCTTGGATGTGTTGAGTCATTGACCATAGCCAAACACATTCTCGATTCGCCTCATGAATTGCTATTAATTCTGCATGATTTGAAGAAGTAGCAGCAATAGTCCGTTTTGTAGATTGCCATGATATAGCTGTATCACCATACATAAATAAATATCCTGTTTGGGATCGGCTTTGTGTGGATCAGATAAATACCCTGCATCTGCATAACCAATTAGTTGTGCTCTAGATCCTTTTGAATAAAACAATCCCATGTCAATTGTTCCTTGAAGATATCGAAATATATACTTAACTCCGTTCCAATGTCTTCGAGTTGGATAAGAACTATACCTTGCTAACAAATTCACATAGAATGCTATATATGGTCGTGTATTGTTAGCAAGATACATTAATTCACCTATTGCACTAAGATATGGTACTTCTGGACCAAGAAGTTCTTCATTATCCTTTCGAGGTCGGAAAGGGTCCTTATTCACATCAAGTGACCGGACAACCATTGGGATACTCAATGGATGTGCTTTATCCATATAAAATCGCTTCAGGACCCTTTTTGTATAATTTGATTGATGAATAAGAATTCCAAGGTCTTTCATCTCAAATTCTTTCTTTAAATATTCTACTGCCTTTGGAAGCTCTTCAGGAGTTCCAATAATATTCAAGTCATCAACATATACTGCAATTATGACAAATTCAGAGCCAGATTTAATTATGAAAACATATGGGGAGATTATACCATTCTTATAACCTCCTTTCAGCAAATATTCACTAAGACGGTTATACCACATACGTCCGGATTGCTTTAATCCATATAAAGATCTTTGTAATTTGATTGAATAATTTTCCCGAGAATTTGAATTACATGCTTCTGGCATCTTAAATCCTTCAGAGATTTTCATATAGATAACGTTATCAAGAGAGCCATATAAATAGGTTGTAACTACATCCATTAGATGCATATCAAGCCTTTTTTTTATTGTCAGACTAATCAAATATCGAAATGTAATTGCATCCACCACGGGAGAATATGTCTCCTCATAATCGACTCCAGGTCTTTGGGAAAATCCTTGTGTGACAAGTCGTGCTTTATACTTCACGACTTTATTTTTCTCATTTCTTTTTCGCACAAGAACCCATTTGTACCCAACTGGTTTTACATCTTCAGGTGTTAGGACTACTGGTCCAAAAACCTCACGTTTTGAAAGTGAGTCTAATTCTATTTGAATTGCTTCTTTCCATTTTGGCCAATCATTCCTACGTTGACATTCTTCGACGGATTTTGGTTCAATATCCTCGCTATCTTTCACAATAGTGAGCGCTACATTATATGCAAATGTGTTATCGACAACTTTTTCTTTTCGGTTCCATTTTCCTCCAGTTGAAACATAACTTATCGAGATCTCTTCATTTTTACTAATTTCAGGTACCTGAACTTCTTCTGGAGTTTTATGATTAGTTATGTCATTGTTCTCTTCTGGAGTTTTATCTATGTCTTGATTCTCTTCTGGAGTTCTTTCTCCTTTAATGGAGCTATCTTGAGTATTTGCTCCTTTTCCTTTTCGAGGATTTTTATCTTTGGAACCGATTGGTCTACCACGCTTCAGGCGTGCTCTAGACTCATTACTTATAATATTAACGGATTGTCCTACTGGGACATCAATCCGGATTGGGGCATTTGCAGCTGGTATATGTGACTTTGTCACTCTCTTTGGGTCAGTAAATGCGTCTGGCAATTGATTTGCTATATTTTGCAAATGAATCATCTTTTAAACTTCTAGTTCACATTATTTTGTGCGAGGATCAAGATGATTTAATGATGATGTATTTCATGTAATTTCTTTCACCAGCTGTTTATTTTCTCCCCCTAATGTTGGAAATTTTGTCTCATCAAAATGACAATCGGCGAACCGTGCCGTAAAAATGTCCCCAGTCATTGGTTCAACGTATTTAATTATAGAAGGGGAGTCATATCCAACATATATTCCCAACCTCCTTTGGGGTCCCATCTTAGTGCGTTGTGGTGGAGCAATTGGAACATATTCCGCACTTTCAAAAGTTCTTAGATGGGAAATATTTGGCTCCTGACCATAAGCCAGTTACAAGGGGGAGAACTTATGATAACTTGTTGGTCTGATACGTACAAGTATTGCTGCATATAAAATAGCATGTCCCCAGACCGAAATGGGGAGTTTTGTTCTCATGAGTAATGATCTTGCAATTAATTGTAGATGTTTTATTAATGATTCTGCTAGACCATTTTGTGTATGAACATGTGCTACAGGATGTTCAACAGTTATTCCAATTGACATGCAATAGTCATTAAAAGCATGCGATATAAATTCTCCAGCATTATCAAGACGAATTGTCTTAATTGCATATTCTGGAAATTGTGCTCTTAATCGAATTATTTGAGCAAGCAATCTCGCAAACGCCAGGTTGTGAGTTGATAATAAACATACATGTGACCATCTTGTAGATGCATCTATAAGCACCATAAAATATCGAAATGATCCACATGGTGGATGAATAGGTCCACATATATCACCTTGAATGCGTTCCAGAAATGCGGGAGATTCAATCCCAACTTTAGTTGGTGATGGTCTAGTAATTAATTTACCTTGAGAACATGCAACACATAAGAATTCATTAGATTGAAAAATCTTCTGGTTTTTCAATGGATGCCCATGTGAATTTTTAATTATTTTTCGCATCATTATTGATCCGGGATGCCCCAATCGGTCATGCCAACTAATAAAAATATTTGGATCAGTGAACTTCTGGTTCACTATGGCATATACTTCAACTGTACTGATATTTGTGTAGTACAAGCCAGAAGAAAATGAGGGTAGTTTTTCTAATACACATTTCTTACCCAAAATATTAGTTGTAATGTAGAGATATTCGACATTATTCTCATTTACTGTCTCAATATGGTATCCATTTCGGCGAATATCTTTAAAGCTTAATAAATTTCTTTGAGACTTGCTGAAGAATAATGCATTATCTATAATAAACTTTGTTCCTTTAGGGAATAGTAAAATAGCTCTTCCAGAGCCTTCAAATAGTTTTGCACTTCCGGATATTGTATTAACATCCGCCTCTCCCATTATCAAATGAGCAAAATATTTCTTATCATTAAGTATGTTGTGCGTTGTTGCACTATCTGCGAGACACATATCTTCATGACTGGTCTTGAATCCAATTGAAGACTCAGGAATATCCATATTTTTCTTCATTTAATGAAAGTAAAATATATTATAAGAAATATTGCCAATGAACATAGAATATCAGTATATTTAAAGTTTCGTATTAAACTTATAAGAAATCATATAGTAAATAAAAATACTGGAGTAACTTTAATTATTTTGGACATTCCTATCCCCAATTAAATGATCAATTCTACCTTCAGGGTTTTCAAAGAAATCAGCTACATCCAGATGTGTTCATCATGGTCAAAATCTTCGTTTTGGTAGGCAAAATTTGCCTCTACATCTTTTCCTTTTTCCTTCTGGGATGCTTGATATAGCTCAACAAGATATTTTGATGTACGACAAGTACGTGACCAATGACCTTTCATGCCGCAGCGATAATACATATTTTCTAAACTCATTGAATACTTGTTTTGTCCACTTTTACCATACTCTTCAATATTGTCCCACTTCTGGTGGTAAGATTTATTCTTGTGAGTGGACGAGTTGTTAATATGACCATCATGACCATGATAGTTATCTCGGTCGTGTCTATAACCATGACCACGACTTTATCCATTAGTCACATTCACTTTAGGGAATGGAGTATGAATAAATAACATATCATGTATGCTTAAAATTTGTCATGTCTATCTAAACTTCATCAATTTCGATAATTCATTTGACTTAATCAAGTTATAAATATTATTAGTAGTAAACTATAATACTTATTTCTTAGAAGAAAACAATAAGCATTTAATTAAACAAGCTCATCTTACTTCTTGAGATGTCCAAATCAATATGAAAACATATATTACAAATTGTTGAAAATTCCCTACGGAAAAGGTGAAATTCAAATTGAATTCTTTTGATTGTGAAAATAAATATTCTTGTTAAACAAGGTCTAACAAAACACATAATATTAATGCATTAAAATATAATGATGGTAATAGAAGATATTGCTAAAAGTATAAACAATTAATAACAAAACTAACTATATACTATTTTGTAAGATACTAATTCTTAGTGATTTCCCAATCCATCAATGTATATGTCATGCTTTCTACATCAAAATAGAATATGTGGAAAATAATGATCAAATTCAAATAAAAGATACAAACGAGAAAATATGGACTAGTTATGAATTAGGATAAGTAATATTTAAACATGTAGATAATAGATTATCTCTAATAAAACCATGTACACATAAGTTAAAGTCACAATACATAATAAGAGGATGTTAGTATGATGGAGTTCATTGTGTAAATATATGTATGCATGTACATATAAAGCATAGTAAAGAAAATATACCTTCAACCGGATGATAAATCTCGAAAGGTACTATCGTCTTGATAACGTGTTGTGAAATACTTTGTAGAACTAACAATTTATTCCTTGAGATTAGAGAATTTAAAGAGCTAGAGAACTTTTCTTTTCACTTCTTACTTTTGCTTCATGCATTACAACTATATATCATTATATGAGTTAGAAGACTTTAGAAATAACTCTAAAAGTCAAATGGGGAGAATTAAATTCATGAGTTTATGGACATCCATTAATAGGTTCATAATATTTCTTACATTAAAACATTAAAACATAAAAAGGGGTATGTCCACGTGCAACGCACGTGCACTATACTAGTAGCTAGAAAAGAGCTTCCAACTAAGTATGAATGAACTAAAATGTGATAATAATCAGTTTTCCATCTCTCTAGAAAATAACACTCTAGGAGAAAGATGTTGGGAAGTCACTAACACACAAAAGGAAAAAAAGATGTATGTATATATATATATATATATATATATATATATATATATATATATATATATATATATATATATATATATATATATATATATATATATATATATATATATATATATATATATATATATTAATGGGTATCCTTGTCATATGAGGGGATTTTTCTCTTATAAACTTAGGTGGCACAATCTCCACCAAGATGCTTTTAATAAAATAAGAGACATTCTCTCTTACTTTATTAGCTTGGTAGAGATTATGCGTGCTACCTCAGTATATGGCAATCTCCTCATATGACAAGGATACCCATTAATCTCATATATATATATATATATATATATATATATATATATATATATATATATATATATATATATATATATATATATATATATATATATATATATATATAGTAAAGAGAAATTGGTAAACTATCCTAGATGCACCATAAAATGCCATGTGTATAAAAGCGTGCCAAGTGTTAAATCCTAATAAAAGATATTATATATTCCTCTATCCAATTAGAAAATGACATGTGTGCACTAATTCCATCTTTGAAGAATTCTTATCAAATTAAAACTATTCATGCTCATAATTAGAAAATTTTACCCATAAAAAAGAAAACTCTAATAATCAAATCTTTGTTAATTCTAATCAAGTCATAACAATTTATAATTAAAAATTCAAAAAATTGTCATAGAGCCCTTCTTAATTTTTAAAGAGTGAATTCAATAAAGCTGCTCATATCTTTGCGGATTTAGTACTAAATCCCCAAAAATTTGAAACTCACGAAAACGCCAAAATGTTTTTTGCACTTAACCTCCATAAATGGGGTTATCTCATATTTTTTATTGACAAAATTAACCCTTAAGACCATTATATACCCCTCAAATCATTTGTATTTGCATGTTAACCCATAAAATAATAAATAATTATTAAACAATATAAAATTATAAATAGATTTCTAAAAATCTAAAATCACAAACAATAATTAGAAAAATTTGAAGGATACAAACAATTTCCTTTGAATTACTAAAATAATAGAAAACTCCCGAACAAATTAGAATATCACAAACAAATCCTTGCAAATTTAAAATATATATAGCCCTAGGAAATCTAAAATTAAAAACAAAACCCTAAATATATAAATATTGCAAAAGACCCTAAAAATTCTAAAATTATACTGACCCCAAAAAATTTATACCAAAATCTAAATTTACAAACACACCCCTTTAAAATTTAAAAATTATAAACAAGCACTTAAAAAATCTAAATATTACAAACAAACCTCTCAAAAATTTTAAAATTATAAATAGATTTCTAAAAATCTAAAATCACAAACAATAATTAGAAAAATTTGAAGGATACAAACAATTTCCTTTGAATTACTAAAATAATAGAAAACTCCGAACAAATTAGAATATCACAAACAAATCCTTGCAAATTTAAAATATATATAGCCCTAGGAAATCTAAAATTAAAAACAAAACCCTAAATATATAAATATTGCAAAAGACCCTAAAAATTCTAAAATTATACTGACCCCAAAAAATTTATACCAAAATCTAAATTTACAAACACACCCCTTTAAAATTTAAAAATTATAAACAAGCACTTAAAAAATCTAAATATTACAAACAAACCTCTCAAAAATTTTAAAATTATAAATATCCATTATTAGGAGTTTTACTTGAAGTTATTAGGGATTAAGTGACAAAGCATAAAACTTATTGGAATTTCCTCCAAAATGTATTGGGGTATTTTGGTTATTTAACGTGCATAAACTAATGATGTTAATTTTGAGGGTTTTTGCCAAAAGATATTAGGGCTTATTCAGGGTTTCAAAGATATTGGAGATTTAGTTCCAAACATCAAAACTGATTTGGGATTTACTGAAATTTTCCCATATTATAATTTTGAATTTTTTCTATACATAACCCCCAAATTGTATGCATTTTTAAATTTACCTGCAAGTCATGATAATTGTAAATTTTCCTCCAAATTATTTTAATTCCTCAAATTTACCCCTCACTTAACTTTAGTAAAAAAAAAATCCACCCGTGTGAGCACGGGCTTAACAGTTGTATATATAAAGATCAAGAGCAGTTTTCCCGGGGCATTTTTTTTTCTCCCTTCATTTGTTATTGTTTGCTTTTTCTTATCATTCTTCTTCCAACAACTTCTCTTCTTCTTTCATCTCCTGTCTCTGATAAAATATAAAAAGATACAGTTTGATCAATTTTTTATGTGGTTCAACCTAAAACAGGCCAAATCGGAACCATGGATAGGTCCAATTGCTCTCTCTTCTTGTTAATAAGGTTATAATAGCTGGTTTAAAGGGAAAAAAACAAAAGAAGAAAAGAACAAGGAATAAGGCTTCAGTAGCTGGTCTTTCCCACTTAAATACCATCGCAAGTAAGAGGAGCCAAGCCCGCCGTGCATGCTGGGAAGAGGTTAGGCCTGTATCACTCATCAACGATAGTAGGTGTTGAAACTCATGCAACAAGTAATGTAACAAATGCATCATCAACCATGAGATTAGGCGATTCAGCATCAACGATAGTAGGTGTTGAAACTCATGCAACAAATGCATCATCAACCATGAGATTAGGCGATTCAGCATCGACGATAGTAGGTGTTGAAACTCATGCAACAAGTAAGAATGGGATTATTCATCTGCTGGACTAAAATATTTTACCAGAGGAAGGAATAAAATTTATGGCAAAAATATAAAAATAATATTAAGAGGAACGAGACACCTACTACTGATCGCTCACACCTCAGCAAGTAAAACGGTAAGTGACGGCTCAAAATACACTACATATGTTATCCATGAAATTGGCATTGTCTCAAAGCACAATATTATCGTATCTGTTTCGGTGATTGGTATTATAACTCTTGGTGCTATTATTGATGCTAGCGCAACCGGCCTTTTAGCCATTAAGCCTCCTAGGTCTGATGTAGTACACACGAGATCCGAGGTGTTCAGTTACCAGACCAGCATTCTCACATCCGGAGAAGAATAGTTCCTCATCTTTCCCGATTCGGCGCCGCCAGCTCATCAAGAAAAATGGATGCTGCAACTGTATGTGCTTTCCTGCAGCAACAGTAGAGGCTCTGTGTCATTCATGTCCTACTCAATCACTAAATTACCCATGTTCACATGATTGTTACCTGATATTGTTACACTTTGGTTACATTGAGAACTTCCAGCAGCTGCCCTGTTATCTCTTGGCTTGCAGGAATTGAGGAGAAAGCACAGGGTTTTTATCAATTTCGGGTACTGTTTCACATCTACAAACAGCAAAGAAGCATACAAGCACATTAAAGCTACTCATGGAAAACTGATGTATGAGAAAGGCAATATAACCTTACATAATAAAATATCGCTAGCAATAATCAAATCCCAATCAGGCTCCACAGTTGGAAAGACATCCCCCCATGAATCTGAAAAAGAAATGGGACAAATACATGTGTAATAGCATGTTGAAAATGAACATATATTTGAGAAAGAAAAAGGAAAAGAATTGAAAATTATGATATATATATATATATATATATATATATATATATATATATATATATATATATATATATATATATATATATATATATATATATATATACACACACTAGTATTCAACCCGTGCAAAGCACAGGAGATTTCTATCTGAATTCTTGTAGCTACTACAGAACTTTTTGAATTCACCGAGGAAGGGCCGAGAGCTTTCTTGTTTATGCCATCAGAATCAGTAGTAGCTACAGTAACTTTTGAATATACCGAGGAAGAGTGGCCGAGAGCTTTCTTGTTTGTGTTCTTGTAGCATTATTTGTAGCATTCTGAGGACTTTTGGAGGTTTTGCTTTTATATGAAAAATAGTTGATATATATATATATATATATATATATATATATATATATATATATATATATATATATATAGAGAGAGAGAGAGAGAGCAAATCTCCTATGAACTTAAGTTTATAGGAATAGTATACACCAAATTTTTATCCATTGATGTTGCCTTTAGATTTGTGCCATCAAGAGGTGCACAAATCTCAAAATGGGCTTCATATCTTTCATGGATCCCAATGCAACAACAATGGATAGAAAAGTTGGTGTATAACTATTCCCTATAAACTTGAGTTTATAGGAGATTTGCTCTATATATATATATATATATATATATATATATATATATATATATATATATATATATATATATATATATATATATATATATATATATATATTCTTGTATCAGTGTATACACATACATATGAACATAGAAAGAGACCGGCAATTTGACTTGAATGGCTTCAAAAGGATTGGGAAGATCATTCAACTTATCTACATAGAAAGAGATAGTTACCTTGCTTGTTTTCAAAAGGATGGGGAAGATCAGTGAACTAAAAGATCCACTCTGTTAAAATTGATCCACATTATATAGAGCATCCAAGAAGCAAGTGTATTAAATTTATTATCACCAATCATTAACTACAAAAACAACAATCAGGAGTGACATGTTGCTTAAAGATGCGGTTATACATACAAATTCTTGATCCAACTATTTTATCATAATTTAGACCCTTAAACCATTTCCACCAAGCTTAGTTATATCTCAAATACTATAGACGCTGAAACTAAGTGACTCACTATTAGACCATCTACTTTGTGTCTCCATTTAATGCATAAAAAAGCTTGATTAATTTTTATTTATAGAAATTCTAAATGTTGTCAGGCAACTTGAATGGAGAATGATACTCAATTAGGATTCTACTCGACAGCCTTCCCAAAGGACATAAGTCCATAAAATAGAGGTCTTCCAAGCAAGAAAACTTACGCCTGACATGTGGCAGCACAGCTAACTCATTAACTCTGCAATTGTAAGCTATATTTTCTTCAATCTCCTTGTCATCAAAATCTGATGTTGTGATGTCAACTCCAAAAGATATCCGGAGAAAGATGGCCAAAGCTCCAGTACCGCTACAAGAATAAGAAGATCATTTCAACATTTTTATTTAGGACATCCAAAAAATAAAGAGGAAGCAGTTTCTACAAGATCAATCATGCATGCTGAGATTCTAAAGGCTAATCAGGAAACAACTAATTATTATTATTATTTTTTGACAACCTAGCTTGGAATTGAACCCAAGAGGCTTATATTTAACCGACAAAGGGACAAATATATATCCTTTAAGGACTTGTAGGAAGGATCTCCATTGATTATATGAAGGCTATGAAATGCTATGTGTTTTCAAGTATTTCTAAACCAAACTTACAAAGAGTCAAAGACGTGGGCAATGTTGGAATAGATCATCCATGAAGAATTTTGACGCACTAAACTATCAGTGGCTTCCTCACTAGAGAGTTGAAGAAGCAATGGGTGGTAGAGAAGAAATTTAAGTTCCTTTGATATATTAATAGGATAGTTCTCATTTACATATTAAGCTTGAAGCGTCTGGTGATTGAAGTGGGTGAAGAATGGCCCTCGGGCAATTGCAAATCAGAAACTAGCTCCCAATCAGCAGGAACCAAATCTAATTTCAATAAAGAAAAGAAAATGAAAAGTATTGTCAGCCATCCCCATGTTGAGTTATAGGTTCATCTGAAGAGAAGGAAGCCTTTCAAAAAGAATTAAATCATAACATGAATATCAGATATAGTAGTGAACTCAAGCGCAGATATTGTTTCGTTTCCTTATGTTTTGCAATAGGAAACAAGCTGTAAGGCAAAGAAATTATTATTATTTTTCTCAACTAGTATGCTTACCTCCCAAGTTCCAGGATACGCTGTCCTTGTAAAAGAAATTGATTTTGAACTAACCATTCGCTGAAGGTAAAAGTCCCTGGCCAAAGCAAATTGGCATTTAAATAATGAAATGAAAATTCTCGAATCATCAGCTCCTGCAAGTGTATAGATATCAGAGATGAATTTTAGTATTTATTTAACATATACATACAACAGTATGTATGTACCATTCCGGGGAAAGAATGCCTTCTCTCCACCACATGCGGTTCAACATCTCCGATCCCTTCTTCCTTCCCTGTCGCAGTCACTACCAAAACAAAATTTGGTCGTTGAATGAGCAACATAATAATAAAAAGGGAGAAAATTGAAGGGGCATAAAAAAAAAAAAAAAAAAAAAACTCAATGGAGGCAGCAGCTGTTACCCTCCACAGAGTCTGCTTCATCTTCACCATCTGTTTCTTGGAAGAGAGAAGAAGGGGAGAAGAGGGCAGCATCCATCACATTCCACGCTCTGCTAAAGCCGCTTCTGTGGGTTAGAATTCAAGTCGGCTCTCTCCTTGGAAACGACGAGACTAGGGCTCAAAGCTTCGGATGCACTTACCCCACCCGAATCCGATTTCTCATTAAGCAGGCCGGGTTTGGGTCCAGTCCTCATGCTTCATTCAACTCTTAGGGTGTGTTTGGCTATTTTGCAAAATTGGGTCAAGACTGAACCTGACCTAATTTTGTATTGTTTCTTGTTTATCAAATTTTTGGGCTAGACTTGGCCCCATTTTTTAAGCCCAAATAGTGACACTAAACTAGTTTTCATTTGGACCGGGGAGGGGCTGGTCTAAATGAAAACTAGTTTAGCACAAAATTTTTTGTGCAATTTGCCAAACTGACCCTTAACTCCTCTATGTAAATCCGCTTTTGAAAATGAATGCCATCAACATAATTTTCTCATTGGAAACTAAAAAATTAACATAATATTTGTAAATATTGCTGCACGGAACAACTTATAGGTAAGCGAGATTGGACTCGTTCAAGGAGGAGACCTTGATCAATTTAGATGGCTGGAGAAGGTCTTTGTGTTGCTAGTAGCTTGAGTCTGCTTGGCTTGGGCCGAAGTCCACAAAAAACAGCGTCAGATTGACGATGGTGGGTTGTCCACTAATATCGCTCTGATACCTAAATCAGATTCTTGATGACAGAGATCCAAAATAGAAGATAATTAGACTAGGGTTTTACAGGAGATCAATCATAGACCAAGGTCGGTGGTAGCTTGCCAAGGTCCAGATTGTTTTGTGTTCTCTCGTCAAATCATATGTTTACCTTAGGTAGGAGTGGTATTTATCACGATTACCTAGAGCAAATCAGCCTCTACATGTGTCACCATCCTGATGGTTGAGGTTCCTATGGTATATACTAGGCCCTTAAGGTAGTTACTTAGCTTGCAAGATATTTACTTGGGTGATAAGTGTGATCACGTGACATTACCTCATTGATGTATGATGGTACATCCGACAAATGTGTAGATTAACTAGTTATGAAAGTCAGGAATTAGAGAGATTGATTATTCGATTAATTGATATCCCCTAACATGGTATGCTGAGGATAGGATATGATTCGAATCAATCATCTCTAATTAGGACAGACCGTCATAAGAATTGGGCCAAATTGAGATAAGACATTATAACCGATCTGTTGAGACCAGTTATCATGGTTCTATATCGTTTCACCCAGGCTTTTAGGTCAGGATCATATGGGATGTGACCATGTTGTGTGGTGAGTGTGGATGTCTCACACTTAAAGAAGTTAAAGTGCGTACCTGGTAGATCGAGTGAACATGTCATCATGCAGTGGTCTGGCTAACCCAAATATAAAATCTGGGTCGTATGCATAACAGTAGCACCCTACTCCCAAATAGAGATGAAATCCTGATTGGGAGTGGATAAGTTTTTTGCCAAGTCCATGTCAGCTGCTTCTCTAATTGCATGTAATGCAAATCTCTCGGATATGCGGCCGAGATTTTCACCGTCATGAAGATTTGGCGTCGCGTCTCTTCAACTTCAGCCAGATATTCTCCATAATAGCAACATGCATGATGAGGATTTGACTTCTGAATTCCTATCTTTTTTAGTGAAAATCAGTTTGATCTTCAACTATTCCTAAGGTCTCAATCGTGAGGCACATCGTATATTGATGCAATTATCGTAAATAACCATTGAGCACATAATTATCGTGTCATTTCTGATTCTTCTTGTCTATAAATAAGGCTGGGGATTATAGTCATGTTCATACCCAAAGACTTATTCACTGAAGAAAATTCTCTACTTTAACTAAATCGCCATTGTTGATTTTTGAGACTATGTTTGTCTATGGTTTAATGACTCTTCCTTTTACCAAGTAATTTCCATCTTCTTCCTGGCTAACCTTTTCATCCGTGACTGCAAGGATGTGGTGCTATGCATCATGCTATATGGTTTCTCGTAAGTGGACTGAACCCGGTTGTGATATTGCGATTGCATGATGCATGGTGTCTCATAACGTAGTCGGGTCCCCATTGCTAAGCAAGCGATGGAGGACATCAACCATATTCATCCTTCCCTTTGAGGTTGGGCTATTGAAGGAGGATAGAACGTTTTCCCTTCAAGCAAGCTTGTGCAGTGATATTGAGTTTGGTCTGCCCATGAGATTTTGATCTACTTGGCCATAATGCTTGAGTGGCAGGAAAGCATTCAGTCGTCTGGATAGGGTTTTATTGACTGGGGTTCCTATTGCCGGTTTACCTTCCTCAATGAGGGTGAACTTCAGTTTATGCGGGTGCGCAACCCTTAGCCGTTCTTTAATCTGCTAGATGCATGCTCTTGTCTGCTGAACCTCGCTTTGGTTGATTAGATGCAGTCTAACCGGGCTGTCCCGCGTTTAAAGAACAAGGTCTCTAGAACTTGGTCGAGTGATGAGCCCTTTAGTCTGTTCTTCTACCTTCTCAATGAAGGGCTCGTCGTTCTGCGGATAAAAATAATCTGGCTCTCGTAAGGAGAGCTGACTTTAAATTTTCCTCGACTTGATTGCAAAGAAAGTACAGCTCTTGCGTACGGCAATAGCATGCGGAGCTTTTGTTTTAGCTTACCAGCTTGGCTGGCTCCATTGCATTGGACCAAGGGTCCGAATGGGTGAGCACTGAGAGTCCGACCTGAACTTGGTTCATCTTTGGATCCTTTTATCGAGGTCGTCTGAGTCGATTCTTCTCATGATGGAGCTTTAGAAGATCGTCCATTACCAGATCCCTCAAGGAAAATTGTACCTTTTTCAAGGAAAATCACTCTTGATGTAAAAATATATTGTTGTAAATCTTTGTGTAATGAAATCGTGAATGTCAGACTCCGTGTAATTATTTGCCAATGGGTCGAAATGTAAATAAATGGCTAAAAATAATGGGTTATGGCTCATAAAATCATGAATTTTAGCCTCTACGAAATTGTTTACTAATACGTCTAGATGACTAAAGATTACCAAATGTTATAGCTCAAGAAATCATGAATTTTGGAGTCTGCGAGATTATTTGTCAATGGGTTGAACGGACTAAAAATTGTCAAAAGCTATGGAATATGGCTCATGAAATAGTTTGATTCCACCAAATTATTTGCTAATGGGTAGAAAAGATTAAAAATGGCCAAAAATCATGGGATATAGTTCATGAAATCTTAGACTCCACGAAATCATTTAGCAGTGGGTTGAAACGACAAAAAATGGACAAATTGTGGGATTTAGCGCATTAAATCATGAATTTTGTACTCCATAAAATTATTTACAACTGGGTAGGAATGGCTAAAAATGGCCAAAAATCATGAGTTATAGCTCATAAAATCATAAATTTTGGTCTTCATGAAATTATATATCAATAGGTCGGAACAATTAAAAATGATAAAAAATCGTGGGTAACAGCTCATAAAATCATAAAATTTGAAATTTACGAAATTATTTGCTAATGGGTGGAAATAACTAAAAATAGGCAAAAATCATGGGTTATAGTTCATAAAGCATAAATTTTGGACTTCGCAATTTTTTTAACAATGGGTAGAAACGACTAAAAATGGCTAAATATCGTGATTATAGTTCATGAAATCGTGAATTTTAGACTATGCAAAAATATTTGCTAATGAGTCGAAAAGAATAAGAGGCCACAATTTATGGCTTATAGCTCATGAAATCTTGCCTACGAAATCCTAAATTTGTGCCTCCGCGAAATTATTTGCCGACGAGTCAAAACGACTAAAATGGCTATAAATCGTGGGTTTTATAGCTCATGAAATTGTAATTTGGCCTTCATGGGATTATTTTCCAGTACATCGAAATGAAAAGAAATGACTTAAAATTATGGGTTGTAGCTCATGAAAGTATGAATTTTAGCCTCTATAAAATTATTTACCAACTGGTTGAAATGACAAAACATGGCCATAAAATTGTAGGTTATAGCTCACAAAGTCGTGAGTTTTGGCCTCCATGTAATTATTTGCCAATGTGTCGAAAGGACTAAAATCTTTGAAATATGTGAGTTAAATGAAATCATGTATTTTGGCATTCACAAAACTATTGCCAATGGGTAGAAACGATTAAAATAGCCAAAAATCATGGGTTATTGCTCATAAAATTGTGAATTTTGGCCTCTGCAAAATTATTTACCAATGGGTTAAAACAACTAAAAATGACCATAAATCGTGGGTTTTATAGCTCATGAAATCTTGCCTACGAAATCCTAAATTTGTGCCTCCGCGAAATTATTTGCCGACGAGTCAAAACGACTAAAATGGCTATAAATCGTGGGTTTTATAGCTCATGAAATTGTAATTTGGCCTTCATGGGATTATTTTCCAGTACATCGAAATGAAAAGAAATGACTTAAAATTATGGGTTGTAGCTCATGAAAGTATGAATTTTAGCCTCTATAAAATTATTTACCAACTGGTTGAAATGACAAAACATGGCCATAAAATTGTAGGTTATAGCTCACAAAGTCGTGAGTTTTGGCCTCCATGTAATTATTTGCCAATGTGTCGAAAGGACTAAAATGCTGAAATATGTGAGTTAAATGAAATCATGTATTTTGGCATTCACAAAACTATTTGCCAATGGGTAGAAACGATTAAAATAGCCAAAAATCATGGGTTATTGCTCATAAAATTGTGAATTTTGGCCTCTGCAAAATTATTTACCAACTGGTCTACATGATTATTTATGGCAAAAAATTATGAGTTATAGCTCACAAAATTTTAAAATTGTGCCTGTGAAAAATTATTTTTCAGTGGGCCGAAACAACTAAAAATGACCATAAATCGTGGGTTATAACTCATGAAATCGTGATTTGGCCTCTACATAATTATTTTCTAGCTAGTCAAAATGGCTAAAAATCATCATGAAATCATGAATTTTAGCCTCTACAGAATTATTTCCCAACGGGTCGCAATGACTAAAAATGGCCATAAAATGTAGGGTATAGCTCACAAAGTCATGATTTTTGGCCTCGGCGGAATTATTTGTCAATGGGTCGAAACGACTAAAAATGCCCAAAAACCATGGGTTAGTTCATGAAATCATGTATTTTGGACTCCATGAAATTATTTGTCAATAGATCAAAATGATTAAATATGGCAAATAATCGTGGGTTATAACTCACTAAATCATGAATTTTAGCATCCACAAAATTATTTACCAATGGGTTAAAACAACTAAAAATAGCCAAGTCATGGGTTATAGTTCATGAAGTAGTGAGTTTTAGTCTCCAAGAAATTATTTGCTAACGGGTTGAAACTACTAAAAATAGCTAAAATCATGGGTTATAACTAATGAAATCGAAAATTTTAGCCTCCACAGAATTATTTGCCAATGATCAAAACCACTAAAAATGGCTAAAACTTTTGGATTACAACTCTGAAGTCGTGAATTTTGGCTTATTAGAAATTATTTGCCAATTGGTCAAAACCACTAAAAATGGGCAAAAATCATGACTTATAGCTCATGAAATTGTGAATCCTCAGTGAAATTATTTACCAACAAGTGGAAACAAATATGGCCCAAAAACGTGGGTTATAACTCATGAAATCGTGAATTTTGGCCTTTTATAAATTTTTGCCAATGGGTTAAAACCATTAAAAATGGCCAAACATTTTGGGTTATAGATCATGAAATTGTGAATTTTGCCCTCATGAAAATAATTTGCTAATGGGTTGAAATCACTAAAAATGGTCAAAAATTATCGGTAATAGCTCATGAAATCGTGAATTTTGGTTCTCGGAAAATTATTTTTCTATGGGTTAAAACCATTAAAATGGCCAAAAATCATGGGTTATAGTTCATGAAATCGTGAATTTTGGCCTCTGCAAAATTATTTACCAATGGGTTAAAACCATTAAAATGGCCAAAAATCATGGGTTATAACTCTTGAAGTCGTGAATTTTGGCTTCTTAGAAATTATTTGCGCACAGGGTGAAACCACTAAAAATGGGGGAAAAATCATGGGCTACAGCTCATGAAATTGTGAATTTTGGCCTCCGTAAAGTTATTTGCCAACAGATCGAAATGACTAAAAATAGCCCAAAATCGGGTTATAATTCATGAAATCGTGAATTTTGGCCTTTGGTAAAATGATTTTGATCGTATAAACCACTAAAATGGCCAAAATTTATGGGTTATAGCTAATGAAATCATGAATTTTACTTTCATGAAATTATTTGCGATCGGTCATAACGACTAAAAATGTCAAAAATTCATGAGTTATAGGTCATAAAATCGTGAATTTTGGTTCTCGGAAAATTATTTTTCTACGTGTCTTAACCACTAGAAATGGAAAAAAATTATGGGTTATCGCCATGAAGTCCTGAATTTTAGCTTCGGGAAATTATTTTTCTATGGGTTAAAACCACTACAAATGGCCAAATATCATTGGTTATAGGCCATTAAATCATGAATTTTGGCCTACGGATCAAAACCACTAAAAATGGGTAAAAATCATGGATTATATAGCTCAAGAAATCGTGAATTATAGCCTTCATGAAAATAATTTGCCTTTTGTCCTTCTAGAAATTATTCACCTACGGTCGAAACCACTAAAAATGTCAAAAATCATGTCTTACGACTTATGAAATAGTGAATTTTGGCCTTCAGAATTCTTTGCTAATGGGTTGAAACCACAAGAAATGGCTAAAAATCTAGGTTATAGCTCATGAAATGGTGAATTTTGCCACCGTGATAATATTTGCCAACGGGTCGAAACCACTAAAAATGGCCATGGGTTATAACTCATGAAATCATAAATTTTGGCCTTTAAGAAATTATTAGCCAACGGGTTGAAACCACTATAAATGGCTAAAAATCATTGGTTATATATAGCTCATGAAGTCGTGAATTTTGGCTTTCAAGAAATTATTTGCTAACGGGTTGAAACCACTAATAATAGCCAAAATGATCAGTTATTGGCCATTAAATCGTGAATTTTGGCCTTCAGAATTCTTTGCTAATGGGTTGAAACCACTAAAATGGCTAAAACTTTTGGATTACAACTCAAGTCGTGAATTTTGGCTTCTTAGAGATTATTTATAGCTCACAAAATCGTGAATTTTGGCTTCTTAGAAATTATTTGCCAATGTGTCGAAAGGACTAAAAATGTCAAAAATTCATGAGTTATAGGTCATAAAATCGTGAATTTTGGCTTCTTAGAAATTATTTGCCAATGGGTTAAAACCACTACAAATGGCCAAATATCATTGGTTATATATAGCTCATGAAATTGTGAATTTTGGCCTCCGTAAAGTTATTTGCCAACAGATCGAAATGACTAAAAATAGCCCAAAATCGTGGGTTATAATTCATGAAATCGTGAATTTTGGCCTTTGGTAAAATGATTTTGACGGGTATAAACCACTAAAAATGGCCAAAATTTATGGGTTATAGCTAATGAAATCATGAATTTTTACTTTCATGAAATTATTTGCGATCGGGTCATAACGACTAAAAATGTCAAAAATTCATGAGTTATAGGTCATAAAATCGTGAATTTTGGTTCTCGGAAAATTATTTTTCTACAGGTCTTAACCACTAGAAATGGAAAAAAAATTATGGGTTATCGCTCATGAAGTCCTGAATTTTAGCTTCTGGGAAATTATTTTTCTATGGGTTAAAACCACTACAAATGGCCAAATATCATTGGTTATAGGCCATTAAATCATGAATTTTGGCCTACGGATCAAAACCACTAAAAATGGGTAAAAATCATGGATTATATAGCTCAAGAAATCGTGAATTATAGCCTTCATGAAATAATTTGCCTTTTGTCCTTCTAGAAATTATTCACCTACGGGTCGAAACCACTAAAAATGTCAAAAAATCATGTCTTACAGCTTATGAAATAGTGAATTTTGGCCTTCGTAAATTCTTTGCTAATGGGTTGAAACCACAAGAAATGGCTAAAAATCTAGGTTATAGCTCATGAAATGGTGAATTTTTGCCACCGTGATAATATTTGCCAACGGGTCGAAACCACTAAAAATGGCCATGGGTTATAACTCATGAAATCATAAATTTTGGCCTTTAAGAAATTATTAGCCAACGGGTTGAAACCACTATAAATGGCTAAAAATCATTGGTTATATATAGCTCATGAAGTCGTGAATTTTGGCTTACGAGAAATTATTTCCCTATGAATTGAAACCACTAATAATAGCCAAAAATGATCAGTTATTGGCCATTAAATCGTGAATTTTGGCATTCAGGTTGAAAATCACAGATTTCCACTCCTGAAATCATGAATTTTTGCTTCTTAGAGATTATTTATAGCTCACAAAATCGTGAATTTTGGCCTGTCGGAACTTATTTGTTTATGAGTTGTAACCCTTAGAAATGGCCAAAATTCGTGTGTTATCACTCATGAAGTCATGAATTTTGGCTTTCAAGAAATTATTTATCAATGGGTCGTAACCGCTAAAAATGGCCAAAAATCATGGGTTATAACACATAGAATTGTGAATTTTGGCCTTTGGGTAATAATTTGCCAACGGGTTCAAACTACTAAAAATGGCCAAAAATTGTGAGTTGCTCATGAAGTCGTGAAATTTGGCTTATGGGAAATTATTTCCCTACAGCTCATGATCACTAAAAATTGGAAAAAAATCTGGGTTATAGGTCATTAAATAAGGAATTTTGGCCTTCACGAAAATATCTACAAACGAGTTGAAACCACAAAAAACAGCCAAAAATCTTAGGTTATAGCTCATGAATTAGTGATATTTGACCTTCGAAAAATTATTTGCCTTAAAAATTAAAAATGGGAAAAGAAATCTCGGGTTATAGCTCATGAGTTCATGAATTTTGGCCTCTGGGAAATTATTCACCTATGGGTCGAAACCACTAAAACTTTCAAAAAATCATGTCTTACAGCTTATGAAAAGGTGAATTTTGCCCTCGGCAAATTATTTCCCTATAGGTCGAAATCACAAAAAATGGCCAAAAATCTAAGGTTACTCATGAAATGGCTAAAAATCTTGCGTTATAACTCATGAAATCGTGAATTTAGGCTTTCGAGAAATTATTTGCCAATGAGTCGAAATCTCACTAAAATGGCCAAAAATCATGGGTTATATAGCACATGAAGTCATGAATTTTGGCTTTGGGGAAATTATTTCCCTAGGGGTTGAAACCACTAAAAATGGCCAAAAATTATGGGTTATAGTTTATTAAGTCGTTAATTGGCCTTCAATAAATTATTTATCAATAAGTCAAAACTGTTAAAAATGGGCAATACTCAAGGATTACAACTCTTGAGGTCGTTAATTTTGGCTTCTTAGAAATTATTTGCCATTAAGTCAAATCCGCTAAAAATGGTAAAAAATCACAGGTTATAGCTCATGAAATTGTGAATTTTGGCCTCCACGAAATTATTTATCAACAAGTCGAAACAACTAAAAATGGCTAAAAATCGTAGCTTATAGCTCATGATATCGTGATTTTTGGCTTTCGAGAAGTTATTTGCCAAGGGGTCGAAACCCACTAAAAAGGACCAAAAATCATGGGTTATAGCTTATGAAGTCATGAATTTAGGCTTCTAAAAAATTATTTCCCTATGGGTGTAAAAATGGCAAAAAATAATTAGTTATAGGCCATTAAATCGTGAATTTTGGCCCTCGGGAAAATGTTTGTCGATGGGTCGAAACTAGTAAAAAGGCTAAAAATCATGGATTACAACTCTTGCAGTCTTGAATTTTAGCTACTTAAAGATTATTTGCCAACGGGTCGAAACCACTAAAAATAGCCAAAAATCATAGGTTAGCTCATGAAATTGTCAATTTTTGCCACCGTGAAATTATTGGCCAAAAAGTTGAAAGGAATAAAAATGGCCAAAAATCATAGCTTATAGCTCATAAAATTGTGAGTTTTGGCCTTTGGCGAAAACGGTTGACACCACTAAAAATGGCCAAAAACTATGGATTATAGCTCATGAAATCATGAAGTTTATCCTCTAGAAAATTATTTGCCTACAAGACGAAACCTCTAAAAATGGCTAAAAATCATGGATTATAACTCATAACATTGTGAATTCTGACCTCCATGAGATAATTTGCTTATGGGACAAAACCACTAAAAATGGCCAAAAATAGTGAGTTATAGCACATGAAATCGTGAATTTTGACAGTTGAGAAATTATTTGCTTACGCGCTAAAATGGCCAAATATTGTGGGCTATAGCTCATAAAATCATGAAAATTGTCCTCCCGGAAATTATCCTCCAATGGATCAAAACCACTAAAAATGTGAAAAAAAATCATGTCTTACAACTTATGAAATGGCGAATTTTGGCCTCCGCAAATTATTTGTCAATGGGTCGAAATAACAAAAAATGGTCATAAATCTTGCATTATAGCTCATGAAAATGTGAATTTTAGCCTCCAGGATAATATTTGCCAACAGGTCGAAACCATAAAAAATGGAAAAAAATAATGGGTATAACTCATGAAATCGTGAATTTTGGCCTTTAGGAAATTATTTGCCAACCGCCGAAACCACTAAAAATGGCCAAAAATCGTGGGTTATAGCTCATGAAGTCGTGAATTTTGGCCTTTGGGAAATTATCCCTACGGGTCATTACCACTAAAAATGGCTGACTAAAAATGGCCAAAACTCATGGGTTATAGCTCATGAAGTCGTGAATTTTGGCCTTTGGGAAATTATTTCCCGATGGGTCATTATCACTAAAAATGGCTAAAAATTGTGGGTTATAGGTCATTAAATAAGAAATTTTGGCCTTCAGGAAAATATTTAAAAACGGGTTGAAACCACTAAAATGGCCAAAAATCTTGGGTTATAACTCGTAAAGTAGTGATGTTTGGCCTTCGCAAAATTATTTGCCAATTAGTCGAAACCACTAAAAATGTCTAAAAATTATGGGTTATAATTCATGAAATTGTGATTTTTGGCCTTCGGGAAATTATTTGCCAATTAGTCGAAACCACTAAAAATGTGAAAAAAATCATGTCTTACAACTTATGAAATGGCGAATTTTGGCCTCATAAATTATTTGTCAATGGGTCGAAATAACAAAAATGGTCATAAATCTTGCATTATAGCTCATGAAAATGTGAATTTTAGCCTCGGGATAATATTTGCCAACATGTCAAAACCACTAAAAATGGTAAAATTCACGTGTTATAGCTCAAGAAATTGTAAATTTTGGCCTTCACGAAATTATTTATTAACTAGTCGAAACAACTAAATATGGCAAAAATCATGGATTATAGCTCATGAAGTCATGAATTTTGACTTTCGAAAAATTATTTTCCTAGGGGTTGAAAAAACTAAAATGGCCAAAAATCGTGGGTTATAGGTCAATAAGTTGTTAATTTTGGCATTTAAAAAATTATTTGGCAATAGGTCGAAACGATTAAAAATGGCAAAAATCATGGATTATAACTGCTGAGGTCATGAATTTTGGCTTCTTGGAAATTATTTGCCAACATGTCAAAACCATGAAAAATGACAAAATTTCATATGTTGCTCATGAAATTGTGAATTTTGGCATCCGCAAAATTATTTATCAACAGGTCGAAATGACTAAATATGGCGAAAAATCGTAGCTTATAGCTCATGATATCATGAATTTTGGCCTTCGAGAAATTATTTGACCATGGGTCGAAACCACTAAAAATGGCCAAAATTTGTGGGTTATAGCTCATGAAGTCATGAATTTTGACTTTCGAAAAATTATTTTCCTAGGGGTTGAAACCACTAAAATTGGCCAAAAATCATCAGTTGTAGGCCATTAAATTGTGAATTTTGGCCTTCTCAAATTATTTGCCAATAGGTCGAAATCACAAAAAATGGCCAAAAATCTAAGGTTGTAGCTCATGAAATGGTGAATTTTGGCCTCCGCGATAATATTTTCTAACGGGTCGAATCGACTAAAAATGGCTAAAAATCATGGGTTATAATTCACGAAATTGAATTTTAGTCTTCAGGAAATTATTTGCCAACGAGTCGAAACCATTAAAAATGGTGACTAAAATGGCCAAAAATCATGGGTTATAATTCATGAAATTGTGAATTTTGGCCTTGAGAAATTATTTCCCTACGGGTTGAAACCACTAGAAATGGCCAAAAAACGTGGGTTATAGTTTATTAAGTTGGCCTTTAGGAAATTATTTGTTAATAGGTTGAAACCACTGAAAATGGGCAAAAATCATGGACTACAACTCCTGTGGTCGTGAATTTTGGCTTCTTAGAAATTATTTGCCAACAAGTCAAAATTACTAAAAATGGTAAAAATTCACAGGTTATAGCTCAAGAAATTGTAAATTTTGGCCTTCACGAAATTATTTATTAACTAGTCGAAACAACTAAATATGGCAAAAAATCATAACTTACAGCTCATGATATCGTGAATTTTGGCCTTTGATAAATTAATTGCCAATGAGTCAAAACCACTAAAAATGGCAAAAAATGGTGGGTTATAGCTCATGAAGTCGTGAATTTTGGCTTTCAGCAAATTATTACCCTACGGGTCTAAAAATGTCCAAAAATCATCAGTTATAGCCATTAAATCGTGAATTTTGGCCTTCGGGAAAGTATTTTTTGACGGGTCTAAACCACTAAAGAAGGCTAAAAATTATGGATTACAACTCTTGAAGTGGTGAATTTTGGCTTCCTAGAGATTATTTACCAACTAGTCGAAACCACAAAAAATAGCCAAAAATATTAGGCTATAGTTCATGAAATTGTGAATTTTGGCCTCCGCGAAATTATTAGCCAACAAATAGAAATGAATAAAAATGGCCAAAATTTGTGGCTTATAGCTCATGAAATCGTGAGTTTGGGCCTCCGTGAGGTAATTTGCCTACGAGTCGAAACCACTAAAAAGGCTAAAAGTCAAGGGTTATAGCTCATGAAATTGTGAAGTTTGGCCTCCGTGAGATAATTTGCATATGGGTCAAAACAACCAAAAATGGGCAAAAACCGTGAGTTATAGCTCATGAAATCGTGAATTTTTGCATTTGAGAAACTATTTGCTTACGGGTCGAAACCACTAGAAATGACCAAATGTTGCGGGTTATAGCTCATAATAACATGAAATTTGTCCTCCCAATAATTATTCGCCCATGGGTCGAAACTACTAAAAATGTCCAAAAATCATGTCTTACAACTTATGAAATGGTGAATTTTAGCCTCCATAAATGATTTACCAATGGATCGAAACCACAAGAAATGACAAAAAAATCTTGGGTTATAGCACATAAAATAGTGAATTATGGCCTCCAAGACAATATTTGCCAACATGTCGAACCCACTAAAAATGGAAAAATAATAATGGTATAACTCATGAAATCATGAATTTTGGCCTTGGGAAATTATTTGCCAAGGGTCCGAAACCTTTAAAAATGGTAAACAATTGTGGGTTATAGCTCATAAAGTCGTGAATTTTGGTCTTTGCAAAATTATTTCCCTACAGGACATGACCATTAAAAATGGCCAAAAATTATAGATTATAGGTCATTAAACAAGGAATTTTGGCCTTCTGGAAAATATTTGTAAACGGGTTGAAATCACTAAAAATGCCAAAAATCTTGGGTTATAGCTCATGAAATAGTGATGTTTGGCCTTGATCGGAAATAAATGTGAACCTAAAGTTGCAAGTATACAACTATCAAGTTATAGTGTAAAGAGTTATCGATCCCACGAGGAAGGTGTTGTAATGAGTTAATCAAAATCGGTTCTTGTGTTTTGTGTGCGACAATTAGGAGTGTGATAAAAGAAAATGTGGTTGTGGAGAGATACGAGAGTGTTTGTGATTGAGTGCAAAATAAAAATAAAATGAGAATAAAAGTGAGTGCGGAGGGATTAAGAGTGTGGAAGTGATAAAATGTAAATAAAAACAAAATGAGATTGAGAGTGAAAAGATAATGAGTTGTTGTGAATATGTTCAAATAAAACAAAACAAGTTTGAGAGAGGAGAAAGAATGATGAATAAAATGAAGGAAAATAAAGAAGGTAATAAAGGAAAATAAAACAAACAAATAAAAAGCAAGAACAAAGAGGAAGATCAAGAAAGTAAAATATGGAGGATTAATTAAAGATATGAGGAATCTAGAATAGATCCACTTAGCTAATCTCAATCTTATGTGAATAAGTAGGATATAAATCTAGTTTCAAATAATTTCTAGAATTCCCACAAATATTAGCTCAACATTTAGAAAAGGGCAATTCCTTAGAGGGTTCTAGCCTCAAGGTGAATTAAAAATTAAAACTAATCCTAAGAGGGTTCTAGCCTCAATGTGAATAGTGCAAGAAAAGAAAACCTAAGCTAAAAAATAAATGCAAAAGCAAGAAAGTAAAGACATGAAAGTAATTGCAAGAATTTAAAGCAAGAAAGTAAAGACATGAAAGTAAATCTACTCTACAAGCATGAAAATAAATATAATTCAAGAGTGTTCTTGTCTCACGAATATTTAACAACAAGAAAAGAAAGCAAAAGAAAATTTATTAGCAAGTGAGAAAATTTGCATCCCAAAAGGGTTCTAGCCTCAAGGCTTAAAGCAAACCTTCATCTTGATCTTCATCTTCATCTCATCTTCATCTTCATGATCAAACAAAGAGAAGAAAAGAAAATATGAAGAGATGAAAATATTTTTATATTAATTGTAACAAAAGTTATAAATTTGGAATGTCTTCTCAATTAAGAGTAACTCTCCTCTCCAAATGGAGTTTTATAAAATATTTCACACTTAAACCCCTCACCCTCTATCCCTATTTATAGAATATTACAACCAATATCAACCCTTGATTAAACTTGATCCCCAAGTTAATCAATTTTAGCCTTTAAATTGTAACAAAAAACTTGGTATCGATATTGGTATCGATATTGGTATCGATACCGGTATCGATACCCCCTATCAATACAGGTATCGATACCGGTATTGATACTCGTATCGATACTAGTATCAAAACTTTGACTTCACAGATGGCTTCGTCGCGTCGAGATAGGCGATTTTCATATATTATATGTTAAATTCCGCCTTCCGGATTGGGAGATATCATCATTTCTTTGCGGCTAATCATCCCGAATGTGATTTTGACTTGATTTCATTTCATATTCGATCCTTGTTTCTTCGGCTTGTGTAGATTGCTTAGCTTAATCCCGGGCTTCAATAAGAGGTTAAAAAATGAGGAAATTGAGTTCTTTTTTGCTTTTATTCACTGATTCTTCATTAACCTGCAAATTAAAAGAAAAATATGATATTAGTGATATTTTTATTTAAATAAAATAAATAATGAGGGTATAAAAATATAATAAAAATGTGATTATCAGGCCTTCAAAAAATTATTTGCCTATGTGTCGAAAGAATTATAAATGGCAAAAAGTCGGTGGTTATTGCTCATGAAATGGTGAATTTTGGAGTCCATAAATTATTTGTCAGTGGGTCAAAATCACAAAAAATGGTAAAAAAATCTAAGGTTATAGCTCACGAAATGGTGAATTTTGGCATCCACGATAATATTTTTGAACCGGAAGAAATCACTAAAAATGGCTAAAAATCATTGGTTGTAACATTTGAAATCGTGAATTTTGGCCTTTGGGAAATTATTTGCCAACGAGTCGAAACAACTAAAAATGGCTAAAATCGTGAGTTATAGCTCATAAAGTTGTGAATTTTAGCTTCTGGGAAATTATTTCCCAACTAGTTGAAACCACTAAAATGGCCAAAAATCGTGCGTTATATGTCATTAAGTCGTTAATTTTGGCCTTTAGGAAATTATTTGTCAATAGATTGAAATCTCTAAAAATAGAAAAAAAATCATGGATTACAATTCCTGACATCGTGAGTTTTGGCTTCTTAGTGATTATTTGCCAATGTGTCGAAAGTACTAAAAATAGCCAAAAATCATAGGTTATAACTTATGAAATTGTGAATTTTGGCCTCTACGAAATCATTGGCCAACAATTTGGAACAAATAACAATGGTAAAAAATCATAGCATATAGGTCATGAAATTGTGATTTTTGGCCTTTGGCGCCAGCGTGTTGAAGCCACTAAAAATAGCTAAAAACAATGGGTTATAGCTTATAAAATCGTGAATTTTTGCCTCTGGGAAATTATTTGCCTACGGTTCGAAACCATTAAAAGTGGCTAAATGTCAAGGGTTATAGCTTATGAAATTGTGAAATTTAGCCTCCGTGAGAAAATTTGCCTATGGGTCGAAGCCACTAAAAATGGCCAAAAGCCGTGAGTTATATAGCTTATGAAATCATGAAATTTAGCATTTGAGAAATTATTTGCATACGGGTTGAAACCACTAAAAATGGCCAAACATCACAGGTTAAAGCTCATAAAATCATGAAAATTATCCTCTCGGAAATTATTCGCCGATGGGTCGAAACCACTAAAAATGTCAAAAACATCATGACTTATAGCTCATGAAATGGTGAATTTTAGCCTCCGCAAATTATTTGCCAATGGGTCGAAACCACAAAAAATGGTTAAAAATGTTGGATTATAGCTCATGAAATAGTGAATCTTGGCCTCCAAGATAATATTTGCCAACAGGTCGAAACTACTAAAAATAGAAAAAAAAATAATGGGTATAACTTATGAAATCGTGAATTTTGGCCTTCAGGAAATTTTTTGCCAACGGTCCAAAATCACTAAAATTGGTCAAAAATCGTGAGTTATAGCTCATGAGTCGTGAATTTGGGCCTTTGGGAAGTTATTTGTAAACAAGTTGAAGCCACTAAAAATGGCCAAAAATTATGGGCTGTAGCTCTTAAAATCGTGAATTTTGGCTTCCAGGAAATTATTTCTCTATGAGTTGAAACCACTAAAATGGGCAAAAATTATGGGTTATAGGTCATTAAGTCGTTAATTTTGACCTTTAGGAAATTATTTGTTAATAGGTTGAAACCACTAAAAATGAGCAAAAATCATGGATTACAACTCCTGAGGTCGTGAATTTTGGCTTCATAAAAATCTTTTACCAAAAGGTCAAGACCACTAAAAATAGCAAAAATTCACAGACTATAGCTCATAAAATTATGAATTTTGGTCTCCATGATATTTAGCAAAAGGTGGAAAAAACTAAATATGGTGAAAAATTGTAGCTTATAGCTCATAATATCGTGAATTTTGGTCATCGAGAAATTATTTTCCAAAGGGTCGAAACCACTAAAAATAGACAAATATTGTAGGTTACAGCTCATGAAGTCGTGAATTTTGGCTTTTGGAAAATTATTTCCCTAGGGATTGAAACCACTAAAATTGGCCAAAAATCATCAGTTATAGGCCATTAAATTGTGAATTTCGTCCTTTGGGAAAATATTTGTCGATGGGTCAAAAACACTGAAAAAAGGCTAAAATTCGTGGATTACAATTCCTGAAGTTGTGAAATTTGGCTTCTGTGAGAAAATTTGCCAAGGGGTCTAAACCATTCAAAATAGCCAAAAATCATAGGCTCATGAAATCGTGAGTTTTGACCTTTGGTGCCAACGAGTTAAAACAACTAAAAATGGCCAAAAACTATTTGTTATAGCTTATGAAATCATGAATTTTGGCCCCTAGGAAATTATTTACCTACTAGATGAAGCCACTAAAAATGGCTAAAAATCTTAGGTTATAGCTCATGAAATTGTGAATTTTGGCCTCTGTGAGATAATTTGCCTACGGGTTAAAATCACTAAAAATGGCCAAAAAACATGAGTTATAGGTCAAAAAATAATGAATTTTGGCATTTGAGAAAATATTTTTTTGCAGGTCAAAACCACTGAAAATGGCCAAATATCACATAGCTCATAAAACTGTGAAATTTGTCCTCCCAAATATTATTCGCCAACAAGTCGAAACCACTAAAAATGTCAAAAAATCATGTCTTACAGCTAATGAAATGGTGAATTTTGGCCCCTGCAAATTATTTGCCAATGGGTCGAAACCACAAAAAATAGCCAAAAATCATGGGTTATAACTCATGAAATGGTGAATTTTGTCCTCCTAGACAATATTTGCCAACAGGTTGAAACCACTAAAAATAAAAAAAATATGATGGGTATAACTCACAAAATCGTGAATTTTAGCCTTCAGGAAATTATTTCCCAACGGGCCGAAACCACAAAATCTAGGGTTATAGCTCATAAAGTTGTGAATTTTGGCTTTCGAGAAATTATTTTCCAATAGGTCATGGCCACTAAAAATGGCCAAAAATAATGGGTTATAATTTATTAAATAAGTAATTTTAGCCTTCAGGAAAATATTTGCAAATGGGTTGAAATCCCTAAAAATGGCCAAAACTCTTGGGTTATAGCTTATGAAATAGTCAAGTTTTACCTTCAAAAAATTATTTCCTATGTGTTGAAATAATTAAAAGTGGCAAAAAATAATGGGTTATAGCTCATGAATTCATGAATTTTGGCCTTTAGGAAATTATTCACCTGCAGGTCCAAACCACTAAAACTGTTAAAAAATCATGTCTTCTGACTTATGAAATTGTGAATTTTGGCTTCGAGAAATTATTTTCCAAAGGGTCGAAACCACAAAAATAGCCAAAAATCAAAGGCTATATAGCTCGTGAAATAGTGAATTTTGACCTCCGTAACAATATTTGCTAACAGGTCGAAACCACTAGAAATGGTTAAAAATTATGGGTTATAACTCATGAAATCGTGAATTTTGGCGTTCGGGAGTTATTACTCCGTAACTAGTCAAAACCACTAAAAATAGTCAAAAATCGTGAGTTATTACTCATGAAGTCGTGAATTTTAGTTTGTAAGAAATTATGTCCCAACAGGTTGAAACCACTAAAAATGGCCAAAAATCGTGGGTTATCGGTCATTAAGTCATTAATTTTAGCCTTCAGAAAATTATTTGTCAACAGGTCGAAACCATTGAACATGGGGCAAAAATCAAGGATTACAACTCCTGAGGTCATGAATTTTAGCTTCTTAGAAATTATTTGCCAACATGTCAAAACCACTAAAAATGGCAAAAATTCACAGGTTATATAGCTCATGAAATTGTGAATTTTGGTCTACGTGAAATGATTTATCAACAGATCGAAATAACTAAAAATGGTAAAAACATCATAGCTTATAGCTCATGATATCGTGAATTTTGGCCGTTGAGAAATTATTTGCCAATGGTTCAAAATCACTAATAATGGCCAAAAATTGTGGGTTACAAGTCGTGAATTTTGGCTTCTAGAAAATTATTTTCCTACGGGTCTAAAAATGGCCAAAAATCATCAGTTATAGGCCATTAAATTGTGAATTTTGGCCTTCAGAAAAATATTTGTTGATGGGTCAAAACCACTAAAAAAAAGGCTAAAATTTGTGGATTACAATTCTTGAAGTCGTGAATTTTTACTTCTTAGAGATTATTTGCCAACGTGTCAAAACCATTAAACATAGCCAAAAATCAAAGGCTATATAGCTCATGAAATTGTGAATTTTAGCCTCCGCCAACAAGTCGAAACGAATAAAAATGGTGAAAAATCGTGGCTTATAGCTCATGAAATTGTGAGTTTTGGCCTTCTGCGCCAACGGGTTGAAACCACTAAAAATGGTCAAAAACTATGAATTATAGCTCATTAAATTGTGAATTTTGGCCTCCGAAAAATTATTTGCCTACGGGTCGAAACCACTAAAAATGGCTAAAAATCAGGGGTTATAGTTCATGAAAATGTGAATTCTGTGAGATAATTTGTCTTTGGGTCAAAACCACTAAAAATGGCCAAAAATCATGAGTTATAACTCATGAAATAGTAAAATTTGGCATTTGAGAAATAATTTGCTTACGGGTCGAAACCACTAAAAATGGCCAAATGTCACGAGTTGTAGCTCATAATAACATGAAATTTGTCCTACCAAAAATTATTCCCCTTATAGTTCATAAAAATGTGAATTTTGGCCTCCGTGAGATAATTTGCCTATGGGTCAAAACCACTAAAAATGATCAAAAACCATGAGTTATAGCTCATAAAGTAGTAAATTTTGGTATTTGAGAAATTATTTGCTTACGGGTCGAAACCACTAAAAATGGCCAAATGTTACGGGTTGTAGCTCATAATAGCATGAAATTTGTCCTGCCAAAAATTATTCGCCGATGGATCGAAACCACTAAAAATGTCAAAAAATCATGTCTTATAGCTTATGAAATGGTGAATTTTAGTCTCCGCAAATTATTTGCCAATGGGTTGAAACATCAAAAAATGGCCAAAAATCTTGGGTTATAGCTCATGAAATGGTGAATTCTGGCCTACAAGACAATATTTGCCAACATGTCAAAACCACTAAAAATAGAAAAAAAAAATGGGTATTAATCATGAAATCTCAAATTTTGGCCTTCGGGAAATTATTTGCCAATGGTCCAAAACCACTAAAATGGCAAAACATCATGGGCTATAGCTCGTAAAGTCGTGAATTTTGGCCTTTGGGAAATTATTTCCCTACGGGTCAAGACCACTAAAAATGGTCAATAATTGAGGGTTGTAGGTCATTAAATAAGTAATTTTGGCCTTTAGGAAAAATATTTGCAAACTGGTTGAAACCACTAAAAATGGCCAAAAATCTTGAGTTATAACTCATGAAATGTGATGTTTGGCGTTCGAAAAATTATTTGCCTATCTGTCGAAATAATTAGAAATGGGAAAAAATTATGGGTTATAGTTCATGAAGTCATGAATTTTGCCCTCTGGGAAAATATTCGCCTACAGGTCAAAACCACTAAAACTATCAAAAAATCATGTCTTCTAGCATATAAAGTGGTGAATTTTAGTCTCCATAAATTATTTGCCAATGGTCCAAAACCACTAAAATGGCAAAACATCATGGGCTATAGCTCGTAAAGTCGTGAATTTTGGCCTTTGGGAAATTATTTCCCTCTGGTCAAGACCACTAAAATGGTCAATAATTGAGGGTTGTAGGTCATTAAATAAGTAATTTTGGCCTTTAGGAAAAATATTTGCAAACCGGTTGAAACCACTAAAATGGCCAAAAATCTTGAGTTATAACTCATGAAAATGTGATGTTTATGCTCAAAAATTATTTGCCTATCTGTCGAAATAATTAGAAATGGGAAAAAATTATGGGTTATAGTTCATGAAGTCATGAATTTTGCCCTCTGGGAAAATATTCGCCTACAGGTCAAAACCACTAAAACTATCAAAAAATCATGTCTTCTAGCATATAAAGTGGTGAATTTTAGCCTCCGCAAATTATTTGCCAATGGGTCGAAATCACAATAAATGGCCAAAAATCTATAACAATAAATGGCTGAAAATCTAAGGTTATAGCTCACGAAATGGTGAATTTTGGCCTCTGCGATAATATTTGCCAACGGGTCGAAACCACTTAAAATGGCTAAAAATCATGGATTATATAACACATGAAATCGTGAATTTTGGCTTTTGGAAAAATTATTTGCTAACGAGTCAAAACAACTAAATGGCCAAAAATCATGGGTTATAGCTTATGAAGTCGTGAATTTTTGATTTAGGGAAATTATTTCCCTATGGCTTGAACCACTAAAATGGCTAAAAATCGTGGGTTATAGGCCATTAAGTTGTTAATTTTGGCTATTAGGAAATTATTTTTCAATAGGTCGAAACCACTAAAAATAGGCAAAAATCATGGATTATAACTCCTAAGATCATGAATTTTGGCTTCATAGAAAATATTTGCCAATGTGTCGAAACCGCTAAAAATAGTCAAAAATTATAGGTATAGCTCATGAAATTGTGAATTTTGGCTTTTGTGAAATTATTTATCAATAGGTAGAAAAAACTAAATATGGTGAAAAATCGTAGTTGATAGCTCATGGTATCATGAATTTTGGCCATCGAGAAATTATTTGCCAACAGTTCGAAACCACTAAAATAAAAAATATGATGGGTATAACTCACAAAATCGTGAATTTTGGCCGTTGAGAAATTATTTGCCAATGGTCCAAAACCACTAAAATGGCTAAAAATCGGGGTTATAGTTCATGAAAATGTGAATTTTGGCCTTTAGGAAATTATTTTTCAATAGGTCATGGCCACTAAAATGGCCAAAAATAATGGGTTATAATTTATTAAATAAGTAATTTTAGCCTTGAGGAAAATATTTGCAAATGGGTTGAAATCCCTAAAAATGGCCAAAACTCTTGGGTTATAGCTTATGAAATAGTCAAGTTTTACCTTCAAAAAATTATTTCCTATGTGTTGAAATAATTAAAAGTGGCAAAAAATAATGGGTTATAGCTCATGAATTCATGAATTTTGGCCTTTAGGAAATTATTCACCTGCAGGTCCAAACCACTAAAACTGTTAAAAAATCATGTCTTACAGCTTATGAAATTGTGAATTTTGGCGTCTGCAAATTTATTTACCAATGGGTTGAAATCACAAAAAATGTCCAAAAATCTAAGGTTATAGCTCGTGAAATAGTGAATTTTGACCTCCGTAACAATATTTGCTAACAGGTCGAAACCACTAGAAATGGTTAAAAATTATGGGTTATAACTCATGAAATCGTGAATTTTGGCGTTAGGAGTTATTACTCGTAACTAGTCAAAACCACTAAAAATGGCTAAAAATCGTGGGTTATAGCTCATGAAGTCGTGAATTTTGGCTTCCACAAAATTATTTTCCTAGGGGTTGAAACCACTAAAATTGGCTAAAAATAATCAGTTAAAGGCCATTAAATCATAAATTTTATCCTTTGGGAAAATATTTGTAATGGATCAAAAACACTAAAAAAAGGCTAAAAATTATGGATTACAATTCCTGAAGCTGTGAAATTTGGCTTCTATGAGAACATTTGCCAAAGGGTTGAAACCATTAAAAATAGCCAAAAATCATAGGCTATATAGCACATGAAAGTGTGAATTTTGGCGTCAGCGAACTTATTGGCCAACAAGTCGAAATAAATAAAAATAGCTAAAAATCATGGCTTATAGCTCATCAAATCTTGAGTTTTGGCCTTTTACGCCAACAGATTGAAACCACTAAAAATGGCCAAAAACTATAGGTTATAGCTCATGAAATCATAAATTTAGCCTGCAGGAAATTATTTGCCTATGGATTGAAACCACTAAAAGTGGTTAAAAATCTTAGCTTATAGCTCATGAAATTGTGAATTTTGACCTCTGTGAGATAATTTACCTATGGGTCAAAACCACTAAAATGGCCAAAAATCGTGGGTTATAGCTCATGAAGTCGTGAATTTTTGATTTAGGAAATTATTTTTCAATAGGTCGAAACCACTAAAATGGCCAAATGTCACGAGTTGTAGCTCATAATAGCATGAAATTTGTCCTACCAAAATTATTCCCCTTATAGTTCATAAAATGTGAATTTTGGCCTCAGAAAAATTATTTGCCAACGGGTCGAAACCACTAAAATGGCCAAAAACTATAGGTTATAGCTCATGAAATCATAAATTTAGCCTGCAGGAAATTATTTGCCTATGGATTGAAACCACTAAAAGTGGTTAAAAATCTTAGCTTATAGCTCATGAAATTGTGAATTTTGACCTCTGTGAGATAATTTACCTATGGGTTAAAAACACTAAAAATGGCCAAAAACTGTGAGTTATAGCCCATGAAATCGTGAATTTTAGCATTTGCGAAATTATTTGGTTACAGGTCGAAACCACTAAAAACGGCCAAATATCGCATAGCTCATAAAACCGTGAAATTTTTCCTCCCCGAAATAATTTCATCCCAAAAATTATTTGCCCACGGGTCGAAACCACTAAAATGCCAAAAAATCATGTCTTACAGCTTATGAAATGTTGAATTTTTACCTTCGCAAATTATTTGCCAATGGGTGGAAAGCATAAAAAATGTCCAAAAATCATGGGTTATAACTCATGAAATGGTGAATTTTGGCCTCCGAGACAATATTTGCGAACAGGTTGAAACCACTAAAAATAGAAAAAAAATAATGGGTATAACTCATGAAGCTGTGAATTTTAGCATTTGAGAAATTATTTGGTTCTGGTCGAAACCACTAAAACGCCAAATATCGCATAGCTCATAAAACCGTGAAATTTTTCCTCCCGAAATAATTTCATCCCAAAATTATTTGCCCACGGGTCGAAACCACTAAAATGCCAAAAATCATGTCTTCTGACTTATGAAATGTTGAATTTTACCTTCGCAAATTATTTGCCAATGGGTGGAAAGCATAAAAATGTCCAAAATCATGGGTTATAACTCATGAAATGGTGAATTTTGGCCTCGAGACAATATTTGCCAACAGTTGAAACCACTAAAAATAGAAAAAAATAATGGGTATAACTCATGAAGCTGTGAATTTTAGCATTTGAGAAATTATTTGCCAATGGGCGAAACCACTAAAATGGCCAAAATCGTGGGTTATAGCTCATGAAGTCATGAATTTTGGCCATCGAGAAATTATTTCCTTATGGGTCATGGCCATTAAAAATATTAAAAATAATGGCCTTCGTGAAAATATTTACAAACGGGTTGAAACCACTAAAATGGCCAAATATCGTGGGTTATAAGTCATTAAGTCATTAATTTTGGCCTTTAGGAAATTATTTGTCAACATGTCGAAACCATTGAAAATGGGCAAAATTCAAGGATTACAACTACTAAGATTGAGAATTTTAGCTTCTTAGAAATTATTTTCCAACAGGTCAAAACCACTAAATATAGCAATATTTAACAGGTTATAGCTCATGAAATTGTAAATTTTGACCTATGCAAAATTATTAATCAGTAGGTCGAAACAAATAAAAATGGTAAAAAAATCATAGCTTATAACTCATGATATCGTGAATTTAGGGCTTCGAGAAATTATTTGCTAATCGATCGAAGTGACTAAAAATGTCTATAAATTGTGGGTTATAGTTCATGAAGTCGGGAGTTTTGGCTTTGAAAAATTATTTCCCTATGGCTTGAACCACTAAAATGGCCAAAAATCATTAGTTATAGGCCATCAAATCGTGAATCTTAGCCTTCAGGAAAATATTTGTAGACGGGTCAAAACAACTAAAAAAGGCAAAAAATCATGGATTACAACTCCTGAAGTTGTGAATTTTGGCTTCTTTACCAACGTGTCGAAACCACTAAAAATAGCAAAAAATCAAAGGCTTATAGCTCATGAAATTATGAATTTTAGCCTCCGCAAACAAGTTAAAATGAATAAAAATGGCAAAAAATCATGGCTTATAGCTCATGAAATCGTGATTTTTGGCCTTCAGTGTCAATGGGTTGAAATCACTAAAAATGGCCAAAACATATGGGTTATAGCTCATTAAATTGTGAATTTTGGCTTCCACAAAATTATTTTCCTATGGGTCGAATCCACTAAAAATAGCTAAAAATCAAGGGTTATAGCCTATGAAATTGTGAATTTTGGCCTCTATGAGATAATTTTCCTTTGGGTCAACACCACTAAAATGGCCAAAACCATGAGTTATAGCTCATGAAATCGTGAATTTTGGCCTCAGAAAAATTATTTTCCTATGGGTCGAATCCACTAAAAATAGCTAAAAATCAAGGGTTATAGCCTATGAAATTGTGAATTTTGGCCTATTGGAAATTATTTGCCAATGGGCGAAACCACTAAAATGGCCAAAAATCGTGGGTTATAGCTCATGAAGTCATGAATTTTGGCTTCGAGAAATTATTTCCTTATGGGTCATGGCCATTAAAAATATTAAAAATAATGGCCTTCGTGAAAATATTTACAAGCGGGTTGAAACCACTAAAATGGCCAAATATCGTGGGTTATAAGTCATTAAGTCATTAATTTTGGCCTTTAGGAAATTATTTGTCAACATGTCGAAACCATTGAAAATGGGCAAAATTCAAGGATTACAACTACTAAGATTGAGAATTTTAGCTTCTTAGAAATTATTTTCCAACGAGTCAAAACCACTAAATATAGCAATATTTAACGGGTTATAGCTCATGAAATTGTAAATTTTGACCTATGCAAAATTATTAATCAAGAGGTCGAAACAAATAAAAATGGTAAAAAATCATAGCTTATAACTCATGATATCGTGAATTTAGGGCTTCGAGAAATTATTTGCTAATCGATCGAAGTGACTAAAAATGTCTATAAATTGTGGGTTATAGTTCATGAAGTCGGGAGTTTTGGCTTTCGAAAAATTATTTCCCTACAGGTCTAAAAATGGCCAAAAATCATTAGTTATAGGCCATCAAATCGTGAATCTTAGCCTTCAGGAAAATATTTGTAGACGGGTCAAAACAACTAAAAAAGGCAAAAAATCATGGATTACAACTCCTGAAGTTGTGAATTTTGGCTTCTTTACCAACGTGTCGAAACCACTAAAAATAGCAAAAAATCAAAGGCTTATAGCTCATGAAATTATGAATTTTAGCCTCCGCAAACAAGTTAAAATGAATAAAAATGGCAAAAAATCATGGCTTATAGCTCATGAAATCGTGATTTTTGGCCTTCAGTGTCAATGGGTTGAAATCACTAAAAATGGCCAAAACATATGGGTTATAGCTCATTAAATTGTGAATTTTGGCCTCCGAAAAATTATTTTCCTATGGGTCGAATCCACTAAAAATAGCTAAAAATCAAGGGTTATAGCCTATGAAATTGTGAATTTTGGCCTCTATGAGATAATTTTCCTTTGGGTCAACACCACTAAAAATGGCCAAAAACCATGAGTTATAGCTCATGAAATCGTGAATTTTGGCATTTGAAAAATTATTTGCTTACAGGTCGAAACCACTAAAAATGGCCAAATATCGCGGGTTATAGCTCATAATAACGTGAAATTTGTCTTGCCAGAAATTATTCGCGGATGGGTCGAAACCACTAAAAATGTCAAAATATCATGTCATATAGCTTATGAAATGGTGAATTTTGGCCTCCGCAAATTATTTGCCGATGGGTCGAAAACACAAAAAATGGCCAAAAATCTTGGGTTATAGTTCATGAAATGGTGAATTCGCCTACAAGATAATATTTGCCAACAGTTGAAACCACTAAAATGCCAAAAATCATGTCTTACGGCTTATGAAATGTTGAATTTTACCTTCGCAAATTATTTGCCAATGGGTGGAAAGCATAAAAAATGTCCAAAAATCATGGGTTATAACTCATGAAATGGTGAATTTTGGCCTCCGAGACAATATTTGCGAACAGGTTGAAACCACTAAAAATAGAAAAAAAATAATGGGTATAACTCATGAAACTGTGAATTTTAGCATTTGAGAAATTATTTGCCAATGGGCCGAAACCACTAAAAATGGCCAAAAATCGTGGGTTATAGCTCATGAAGTCATGAATTTTGGCTTTCGAGAAATTATTTCCTTATGGGTCATGGCCATTAAAAATATTAAAAAATAATGGCCTTCGTGAAAATATTTACAAACGGGTTGAAACCACTAAAAATGGCCAAATATCGTGGGTTATAAGTCATTAAGTCATTAATTTTGGCCTTTAGGAAATTATTTGTCAACATGTCGAAACCATTGAAAATGGGCAAAATTCAAGGATTACAACTACTAAGATTGAGAATTTTAGCTTCTTAGAAATTATTTTCCAACAGGTCAAAACCACTAAATATAGCAATATTTAACGGGTTATAGCTCATGAAATTGTAAATTTTGACCTATGCAAAATTATTAATCAGTAGGTCGAAACAAATAAAAATGGTAAAAAATCATAGCTTATAACTCATGATATCGTGAATTTAGGGCTTCGAGAAATTATTTGCTAATCGATCAAGTGACTAAAATGTCTATAAATTGTGGGTTATAGTTCATGAAGTCGGGAGTTTTGGCTTTCGAAAAATTATTTCCCTACAGGTCTAAAAATGGCCAAAAATCATTAGTTATAGGCCATCAAATCGTGAATCTTAGCCTTCGTGAAAATATTTGTAGACGGTCAAAACAACTAAAAAGGCAAAAATCATGGATTACAACTCGGTTGTGAATTTTGGCTTCTTTACCAACGGTCGAAACCACTAAAAATAGCAAAAATCAAAGGCTTATAGCTCATGAAATTATGAATTTTAGCCTCCGCAAACAAGTTAAAATGAATAAAAATGGCAAAAATCATGGCTTATAGCTCATGAAATCGTGATTTTGGCCTTCGTCAATGGGTTGAAATCACTAAAATGGCCAAAACATATGGGTTATAGCTCATTAAATTGTGAATTTTGGCCTCCAGAAAAATTATTTTCCTATGGGTCGAATCCACTAAAAATAGCTAAAAATCAAGGGTTATAGCCTATGAAATTGTGAATTTTGGCCTCTATGAGATAATTTTCCTTTGGGTCAACACCACTAAAATGGCCAAAACCATGAGTTATAGCTCATGAAATCGTGAATTTTGGCATTTGAAAAATTATTTGCTTACGTGTCGAAACCACTAAAATGGCCAAATATCGCGGGTTATAGCTCATAATAACGTGAAATTTGTCTTGCCGTAAATTATTCGCCAATGGGTCGTAACCACTAAAAATGTCAAAATATCATGTCATATAGCTTATGAAATGGTGAATTTTGGCCTCAGAAAAATTATTTTCCTATGGGTCGAATCCACTAAAAATAGCTAAAAATCAAGGGTTATAGCTCATGAAATGGTGAATTCGCCTACAAGATAATATTTGCCAACAGTTGAAACCATTAAAAATGGAAAAAAATAATGGGTATAACTCATTAAATTGTGAATTTTGGCCTATTGGAAATTATTTGCCAACGATTCAAAACCACTGAAAATAGCCAAAATTTATGGGTTATAGCTCAGAAAGTCGTGAATTTTGGTCTTTAGGAAATTATTTCCATACGGGTCATGACCATTAAAAACGGCCAAAAGTTGATGGTTATAGGTCATTAAATAAGGAATTTTGTCCTCTAGGAAATTATTTGCCTACGGGTCAAAACCACTAAAAATGGCTAAATGTCAAGGATTATAGCTCATGAAATTGTGAATTTTGGCCTCCATGAGATAATTTGCCTATGGGTCAAAACCTCTAAAATGGCCAAAAGCAGTGAGTTATAGCTTATGAAATCATGAATTTTGGCATTTGAAAAATTATTTGCTACAGTCGAAACCACTAAAAATGGCCAAATATCGCGGGTTATAGCTCATAATAACGTGAAATTTGTCTTGCCAGAAATTATTCGCGGATGGGTCGAAACCACTAAAAATGTCAAAATATCATGTCATATAGCTTATGAAATGGTGAATTTTGGCCTCCGCAAATTATTTGCCGATGGGTCGAAAACACAAAAAATGGCCAAAAATCTTGGGTTATAGTTCATGAAATGGTGAATTCTGGCCTACAAGATAATATTTGCCAACAGGTTGAAACCATTAAAAATGGAAAAAAATAATGGGTATAACTCATTAAATTGTGAATTTTGGCCTATTGGAAATTATTTGCCAACGATTCAAAACCACTGAAAATAGCCAAAATTTATGGGTTATAGCTCAGAAAGTCGTGAATTTTGGTCTTTAGGAAATTATTTCCATACGGGTCATGACCATTAAAAACGGCCAAAAGTTGATGGTTATAGGTCATTAAATAAGGAATTTTGTCCTCTAGGAAATTATTTGCCTACGGGTCAAAACCACTAAAAATGGCTAAATGTCAAGGATTATAGCTCATGAAATTGTGAATTTTGGCCTCCATGAGATAATTTGCCTATGGGTCAAAACCTCTAAAAATGGCCAAAAACAGTGAGTTATAGCTTATGAAATCATGAATTTTGGCATTTGAGAAATTATTTACTTTTGGGTCGAAACCACTAAAAATTGCTAAATATCATGGGTTATAGCTCGTAAAATCTTGAAATTTGTCTTCCCGGAAATTATTCGCCAATGGGTCGTAACCACTAAAAATGTCAAAAAATCATGCCTTACAGCTTATAAAATAGTGAATGTTGGCCTTCGCAAATTATTTGCCAATGGATCAAAACCACAAAAAATGGGCAAAAATATTGGATTATAGCTCATGAAATGGTGAATTTTAGCCTCCAAGACAATATTTGCCAACATGTCGAACCCACTAAAACTGAAAAAAATAATGGGTATAACTCATGAAATCGTGACTTTTGGCCTTGGAAATTATTTGCCAACGATTCAAAACCACCGAAAATAGCCAAAATTTATGGGTTATAGCTCATGAAATCGTGAATTTTGGTCTTTAGGAAATTATTTCCATACGGGTCATGACCATTAAAAACGGCCAAAAGTTGATGGTTATAGGTCATTAAATAAGGAATTTTGTCCTCTAGGAAATTATTTGCCTACGGGTCAAAACCACTAAAATGGCTAAATGTCAAGGATTATAGCTCATGAAATTGTGAATTTTGGCCTCCATGAGATAATTTGCCTATGGGTCAAAACCTCTAAAAATGGCCAAAAACAGTGAGTTATAGCTTATGAAATCATGAATTTTGGCATTTGAGAAATTATTTACTTTTGGGTCGAAACCACTAAAAATGGCTAAATATCACGGGTTATAGCTCGTAAAATCTTGAAATTTGTCTTCCGGAAATTATTAAGCCAATGGGTCGTAACCACTAAAAATGTCAAAAAATCATGCCTTACAGCTTATAAAATAGTGAATGTTGGCCTTCGCAAATTATTTGCCAATGGATCAAAACCACAAAAAATGGGCAAAAATATTGGATTATAGCTCATGAAATGGTGAATTTTAGCCTCCAAGACAATATTTGCCAACATGTCGAACCCACTAAAACTGAAAAAAATAATGGGTATAACTCATGAAATCGTGACTTTTGGCCTTCGGGAAATTATTTGCCAACAGTCTGAAACCACTTAAAATGGCTAAAAATCATGGGTTAGAGCTCATGAAGTCGTGAATTCTGGTCTTTGGGAAATTATTTCCCTACGGGTCATGACCACTAAAAATGGCCAAAAAATGTGGGTTATAGGTCATTAAATAAGTAATTCTGGCGTTTAGGAAAATATTTGCAAACGGATTGAAACCACTAAAAATGACAAAAAATCTTGGGTTATAGCTCATGAAATAGTGATGTTTGGCCTTCGAAAATTTATTTGCCTATGTGTCGAAACAATTAGAAATGGCAAAAAATCGTGGGTTATAGCTCATGAAGTCGTGAAGTTTGCCCTATGGAAAATTATTCTCCTACGGGTCAAAACCCCTAAAACCGTCAAAACATTATGTCTTACAGCTTATAAAATGGTGAATTTTAGCCTCCGCAAATTATTTGCCAATGGGTCAAAATCACAACAAATGGCCAAAAATCTAAGGTCATAGCTCACGAATTGGTGAATTTTGGCCTCCACGATAATATTTGCCAACATGTCAAACCCACTAAAAATGTCAAAAATCAAGTCTTACAGCTTATGAAATGGTGAATTTTGGCCTTAGGAAATTATTTGCCAATGGGTCGAAACCACTAAAAATGGCAAAAATCGTGGGTTATAGCTCATGAAGTCGTGAAGTTTGCCCTATGGAAAATTATTCTCCTACGGGTCAAAACCCCTAAAACCGTCAAAACATTATGTCTTACAGCTTATAAAATGGTGAATTTTAGCCTCCGCAAATTATTTGCCAATGGGTCAAAATCACAACAAATGGCCAAAAATCTAAGGTCATAGCTCACGAATTGGTGAATTTTGGCCTCCACGATAATATTTGCCAACGGGTCGAAACCACTAAAAATGGCTAGAAATCATGGGTTATAACACATGAAATCATGAATTTAGGCCTTTGGGAAGTTATTTGACAACGAGTCAAAATCACTAAAAATGACCAAGTATTGTGGGTTATAGCTCATGAAGTCTTGAATTTTGGCTTTCGAGAAATAATTTCCCTACGGGTTGACTAAAATGGCCAAAAATTATGGGTTATAGGTCATTAAATCATTAATTTTGACCTTTGGGAAATTATTTGTCAATATGTCAAAACCACTGAAAATAGGCAAAAATCATGTATTACAACTCATGCGGTCGTGAATTTTGGCTTCTTAGAGATTTTTTGCCAATGTGTTGAAACCACTAAAAATAGCCAAAAATCATAGGTTTAAGCTCATGAAATTGTGAATTTTAGCCTCTATGAAATTATTGGCCAACAAGTCAGAATGAATAAAAATGACAAAAAATCATAGCTAATAGCTCATGAAATCGTGAGTTTTGGCCTTTAGCGCCAACAGGTTGAAACCACTAAAAATGGCCAAAAACAATAGGTTATAGCTTACATAATCGTGAATTTTTGCCTCTGGGAAATTATTTGCCTTCGGGTCAAAACCACTAAAAATGGCAAAATGTCAAGGGTTATAGCTCATGAAATTGTGAATTTTTACCTTCGTGAAATAATTTGGCTATGGTCACAACCTCTAAAAATAGCCAAAAATCGTGAGTTATAGCTCATGAAATCATGAATTTTGGCATTTGAGAAATTATTTACTTATGGGTCGAAACCACTAAAAATGGCTAAATATCACGGGTTATAGCTCATAAAATCTTGAAATTTGTCCTCCCAAAAATTAATCACCGATGGGTCATAACAACTAAAAATGTCAAAAAATCAAGTCTTACAGCTTATGAAATGGTGAATGTTGGCTTCCATAAATTATATGCCAATGGGTCGAAACCACAAAAAATGGACAAAAATCTTGGGTTATAGCTCATGAAATGGTGAATTTTGGCCTCCAAGACAATATTTGCCAACATGTCAAACCCACTAAAAATGTAAAAAATAATGGGTATAACTCATGAAATCGTGACTTTTGGCCTTCGGGAAATTATTTGCCAACGGACCGAAACAACTTAAAATGGCCAAAATCATGGGTTATAGCTCATGAAGTCGTGAATTTTGGCCTTAGGGAAATTATTTCCCTACGGGCCATGACCACTAAAAATGGCCAAAAACTTTGGGTTGTAGGTCATTAAATAAGTAATTCTGGCCTTTAGGAAAATATTTGCAAATGGGTTGAAACCACTAAAAATGGCAAAAAATCTTGGGTTATAACTCATGAAATGGTGATGTTTGGCCTTCAAAAAGTTATTTGTCTATGTGTCGAAATAATTAGAAATGATAAAAAATTATGGGTTATAGCTCATGAAGTCGTGAATTTTGCCCTCTGGGAAATTATTCGCCTACGGGTCAAAACCACTAAAATCATCAAAACATCATGTCTTACAGCTTATAAATGGTGAATTTTACCCTACACAAATTATTTGTCAATGGGACGAAATCAGAACAAATGGCTGAAAATCTATGGTTATAGCTCATGAAGTCATGATTTTTGGCTTCCGGGAAATTATTTCCCTACGGGTTGAAACCACTAAAAATGGCCAAAAATCGCGGGTTATAGGTCATTAAGTCATTAATTCTGGCCTTCAAGAAATTATTTGTCAATTGGTTAAACCCATGAAAATGGGCAAAAATCATGGATTACAACTCATGAGGTCGTGAGTTTTGGCTTCTATAGGCTGTCAAAAATGAACGCAAGGCTCACCTCCGCATTTTCACTGTAGCGTTCTAAGTCAAAACGCAAGGCTCACCTCCGCGTTCTAAGTTAAAACGCAAGGCTCACCTCCGCGTTTTCACTGTAGCGTTCTAAGTCAAAACGCATGTGTCGCCAAGACGCATGTCGCCAAGACGCGGAGGTCGCCAAGACGCATGTGTCGCCAAGACGGAGGTCGCCAAGACGCATGTGTCGCCAAGACGCGGAGGTCGCCAAGACGCATGTGTCGCCAAGACGCCGGAGGTCGTCAAGAAGCGGAGGTCGTCAAGACGCACAGGTCGTCAAGACGCGGAGGTCGTCAAGACGCACAGGTCGCCAAGACGCGGAGGTCGTCAAGACGCATGTGTCGCCAAGACGCATGTGTCGCCAAGACGCGGAGGTTGTCAAGACGCATGTGTCGCCAAGACGCATGTGTCGCCAAGACGCGGAGGTCGCCAAGACGCATGTGTCGCCAAGACGCGGAGGTCGCCAAGACGCATTGTGTCGCCAAGACGCACAGGTCGCCAAGACGCAGAGGTCATTTTCAGAACGCGGACCTCGCGTTTGACCCATTCAAACACGCTGTAAACGGTTTCAAAACCATTTTGTACGATCTGAGGGCCTTGCACCCTCATTAAGGAGAGATTTAAGTTGTCAGTTACACCCCTTAAACCCCTATAAATAGCTGGAATAACAGCTGAAGAGGGAGGACTTCTCTTTGGAATCGATTGGAGGATTTCTTCAGGGACTTCTTCTGAGTTTTCGACTTCCACAGAGAAAAGGGAGTGAAGGAGACTTCTTGGATTGATCAAGGAGGCTTTTGGAGCATTCAACCTTAGCTTTTGGAGATTTTGGCTTGGCAGATCAACTCGTGCAGAGTTATAAAACTTATTTTTTGAGTTCTCAAACTCGTTAGAGTTCCAAACTTGCTTTGCGAGTTCCTTTCAATGTCGTTCCACGAGTCGAGACGTTCGGATAGTCAACGGGATACAAGATTCAAGCTCCCATCGCTACCGTGAAGAACCCAGGTTAAACAAAGGGAAGGATCTCCGTTGATCTTTTCTTCTTTTGTAAATCGGGCAACCGATCGAGGAATTCTGTAATTTCATTTCTTTCTAAGTCAGTTAGAGAGGGATTACTTTTTGAGAGATTGTATTCATTCTTTTACTAAGTCAGTTAGAGAGAATAACTCCGATCTTACGTTTCTCAAATTTTCTCGCGAATAAAAGATGGCGACTCCGCTGGGGACTAGCTTCACCGACGAAGAAGTGGTGGCGCAATCCGATGTCAACCTCGCTGGAACAACAGTCGAAATTCTTGTTGTAGAGTTTGACCAAGCCAAGTACGAGGAGGCACTCTCCTTCGGATCCCTTAGCCCCAAGGCTATGCGCAAAATCCATAAAGTCTCCAAAAAGACTAAAGCTCCATCCACGGTCGACTTGCCAAAGGAGTGTCTCCCCTAGGGGTTGAACTGTTCATACAGTCCCCTCTTTGAAGGAGAAGGCTCGGCTCCAACCGAACTCGTCAATCGAGTTAGAAGCCCTCACGTTGAACATGGCCCTCAGTGGCGCGTTATCGAAACGAAACGTAGGTCTCAAGACCGCGTTTCACAAATAAAACACGGATCTCAGGCCAGCGTTAATCAAACAAAACGCAGCCCTCAAGGCTGCGTTTCACAAAGAGAACGCAACTCTCAAGGCTGCGTTCCTTCAACAAAACGCAGCCCTCAAGGCTGCGTTTCACAAAGAGAACGCAGCTCTCAAGGCTGCGTTCCTTCAACAAAACGCAGCCCTCAAGGCTGCGTTTCACAAAGAGAACGCAGCTCTCAAGGCTGCGGTCCTTCAACAAAATGCAGCCCTCAAGGGCGCGTTTCACCAATACAACGCGGACCTCAAGTCCAAGTTGACCAAGCGAAATACGACCCTCGCGTTTACACCACAAGACGCGATGAGATTCGTCGTGTTCAGAAAAATAAACGTGGATTTTAGATTCATGTTAACCCAGAGCCAGCCCAACCAAATGAGAGGACGGTTCCTTGTCAAACCGCCGATCCGGTGGTCAACATTCCTCAAGTTTCTGATTTGAGAGAACTGTTGTCAAGAGAAAGGTCATCGCAACAAGTCGCTCATTTGTGTCAATGCGAACGATTGATTGCTACGGTCCTCTCGGAATGTCAATGTTGTGCACCTACACCTAGACAGTCGGTTTTTGATCGATTGACTAATACAGCTCCATTCAAGAGGCGAAGACGATTCCACAAGAGGAAGACCTCGAAGACTGAATATCCCGAAGTTACCATTAATGTGGTTAGCAGAGGGAGGTCATCAGCTTCCAGTTTAGATGAATCGGGTACCAATCATTCTCTAAGTATTAGAGAAATCTCGGATAAATTTGAAGGGATTTACCAACACACTCGGGCACAAAAGGGAGTCATACCTACTGTCAATTATCAGAGGCTAGCTAAAGGGCTAAAACTTGATGATGAGCACTCAGCCATTGCAGATTCCCAATCTTCCATTTCTTTCGTGGAACATGAGAGCGCTGTCTACACGACGGAGAATACCGAAGATCTCAGGAAGAGACTCGAAGAGTATCAGGCTGTGATGCAGTCGCAACAGGAAGCCATGCGAGAGACCCTGCGATCACAATAAGAGACCATCGATCAAGTCCGAGACATGGTAGCCCAACTTGTTGCAGATAGGGCTCAAGTTCACATGGTCGGCTCAACACCTCAACCAGAATCATCATCAAGGAGGGGTCAATCTTCAAAACGGAAAGAAAAAATGAATGAAGCTTCTGATCAAGAAGCTCATCACATAGAATCTTTATCTGAAGAGGAGAAGAGGACTGAGAACGAGCAGGATCCTCAGTTGGTAAAAATGGAAGAATTGGAAGCCCGCCTCAGTGCCATTGCCAATAGAAGCGAGCTCCAAGACGAGGGATTTGTCAGGCCCTATCCGGCAGAATGGGACTCAGCTCCTTATCCCACGAGGAAGTTATAGTGTAAAAAGTTATCGATCCCACGAGGAAGGTGTTGTAATGAGTTAATCAAAATCGGTTCTTGTGTTTTGTGTGCGACAATTAGGAGTGTGATAAGATAAAATATGGTTGTGGAGAGATACGAGAGTGTTTGTGATTGAGTGCAAAATAAAAATAAAATGAGAATAAAAGTGAGTGTGGAGGGATTAAGAGTGTGGAAGTGATAAAATGTAAATAAAAACAAAATGAGATTGAGAGTCGAAAGATAATGAGTTGTTGTGAATATGTTCAAATAAAACAAAACAAGTTTGAGAGAGGAGAAAGAATGATGAATAAAATGAAGGAAAATAAAGAAGGTAATAAAGGAAAATAAAATAAACAAATAAAAAGCAAGAACAAAGAGGAAGATGAAGAAAGTAAAATATGGAGGATTAATCCAAAATTCGAGGCCCCGACACTACAAGCTTTTGACGGCAAGGGGTCACCGAACCAACATATCTATCATTTCAAGTCACAGACTGGGAATGTAATATCAAACGACGCCATACTAACTCGCTTGTTCATTGGCACCCTCAAGGGGGTTGCCTTTGAATGGTTTATGAAACTGCCCGCAGGATGTATTCAGAAATGGACAGATCTAGAGAGACTCTTCCTATCAAGATTCTTTGAAGATGACACTGAAGTCTCTGTCCATACCCTTCTTGCCACTAAGCAAAAGAAGGGAGAGTCCATCAAAGCCTTCGTCAAGAGGTTCCGAAGCGTGGCTCTTCGATGCTCGACAGGTATGACGCAATATGCACTGGTGGAAACCTATCGACACAACTTACAAACAAAACTCCTAGCCCGAATGGGAGTTGCAGAATGTTGTTTCTGGAGACAGTTAATCTCTCAAGATGAACAGGCTCAAAAAATTATTGCTAGAATCAAAGCTGAAGAAGAAAGCGAGCAACAGGACCAAGCCCAATCTTCTCAGCCAGAAGGAGAAGATACTACGGACACTGAAAATAATCCTCTTCAATAGGATGGCAGGTCCGCAAAGCTATCATGTCAATAGTTAGCTCTGATAGTCCATTCTGGTCATAGTCGTTATACTCCAATATCAATGAACGACTTGACGGATAGTGGCCCATTTGGCGATATGCCCTGCCTACGCCTTTTTCCCCCTTGCCCTTATTCAAAACTGGGGGTTGTTCGTTGGATTATGAGTAATAAATCTTCTGAGTTGTCATGTTTAATAAAATACCTCTGTCAACCACGAAATTCACAAAGCATCGTCTAGTTAACATTACACCTCTCACGATTAACCTCCCGACAAAGTTAAGATTAGCTCGTCTCGTTATTAGTAAGGCGAACTCTTCTGACAATCAACTTATCGACTCTCCTCAATAGAGCGATAAATCTTCAAAGTTGCTCCGATCGCAATATATCCTTGTCATGTTAACCTCATGATGGGAAATAAATGATTACCTCCTAAGTTGCAAGTATACAACCTTTATCAAGTTATAGTATAAAAGATTATCGATCCCACGAGGAACGGGAAGTAGGAAGAGTTTTGCTCAAGTTTTGGTTCCCAAATTATGCGCGTGACAATTAGGAGTTATTCAAATAAAATGAAAGTAAGAAAATGGTGAATGTGGATGTGGAGAGATAAGAGAGAGTGGATTGTGGATTATGTGCAATAAAACGAGGAAGAAAATAAAGTTGAGAATGTGGTTGTGGTTATATGCACATAATAACAAAACTACGTTTGAGATTATATGCACACGAAGGGAATATGAGATTAAGAGAGAAGTAAAAATCAATGAAATCAAAAATAAAGGAAAATAACAAACAAATGAAAAACAAGGATAAGAGGAAAATAAAGAAGGTAAAGTATGGAGGATTAATTAAAGATATGAGGAATCTAGAGTAGATCCACTTAGCTTATCTCAATCTCATGAAAATGAGTTGGATTTGTTAGCTAGTTTCAAACAATCTCTAGGGATCCCACGAATATTAGCTCCACACTTAGAAAAGGGTAATTCCCTAGAGGGTTCTAGCCTCAAGGTGAATTAAAGGAAAGAAAAATCTATTCTAGAAAGTAAATACAAGAATTAAATACATTGCATGAAAGTAAATTGCATGGAATTAAATTGCATGAAAGTAAATTGCAAGAAAGTAAATTGCATGAAAGTAAATCTATTCTACAAACAAGAAAATAAAGAAGAAAATGAAAAAGAAATAAAATAGAAACCAACAACTCTGATCTTAATCTAATCCTCCTTTTGGTCCTTGGATTAGAAGAAGAGAAAGGAAATTGAAGGGTGAAACATTTCATTTATTGTGTAACAAAGTTACAATTTTGGAAGGTCTTCTCAATTAAGAGTGACCCTCCTCTCCAAATGGAGTTTTACAAAATATTTCACACTCAAAACCCTCGGCATTCACCCTATTTATAGCCCAACGGAGTTGATGTGAACCATTGGATCAAACCTAGCCAAAAGAAAGAGAAATCCACCATTAATTGAATGCATTTGCAAACCGATCGGTTGGCGATCGGTTAGCCAACCGTTAGCCAACGGTTGGCTAACGATTGGTCAACCGATTGGTTCAACAATTTATCTTTTCTTGATTTTTCTTCACGAATTTCTCTTGGATCAATTTGGTATCTTGGGCCTTTGTTTGTCTTGATTTGGGCTTCAAATATTGGTAGAAATTGAGAGAATTTGAGTCATTTGGGCTTTTATTCATTATTTCTTTATTAGCACGCAAAATAAGATAAAAATAATTATTAGTAATATCGTTATTCATATAACATAGGTAATAAGGGTATAAAAATGTAATTAAAATGTGATAATCACCTCACACCTCTGACAATCAACTTATCGACTCTCTTCAATAGAGCGATAAGTCCTCAAAGTTGCTCCGATCGCAACATATCCTTGTCATGTTAACCTCACACCTCTGACAATCAACTTATCAATCCTCCTCAATAGGATGATAGGTCCTCAAATTTGCTTAAATCGCAATCAACTTATCAATTCTCTTCTTGATAAGTCCTCAAATTTGCTTAAATCACAATCAACTTATCAATTTTTTTTAATAGGATGATAAGTCTTCAAATTTGCTTAAATCGCAATCAACTTATCAATCCTCCTCAATAGGATGATAAGTCCTCAAAATTACTTAAATTGCAATCAAATTATCAATCCTCCTCAATAGGATAAAAGTCCTAAGCCTTGTTCACACCACAAGCCCAAAGCCTTGTTCACAACACAAGCCCTAAGCCTTGTTAACACTACAAGCCCAAAGCCTTGTTCAAACCACAAGCCCAAAGCCCTGTTAACACCACAAGCCCAAAGCCTTGTTCACACCACAAGCCCAAAGCTTTGTTCATACCACAAGTCATGTAAGCCTTGTTCACATCACAAATCACAGGTTTCATATTTTATCCCCCGACAAAATCTAAACTTATTGACTCTCATCAATAGAGTGATAGGTCCTCAAAATCTTGTTCAAACCACAAGTATGAAAGGCATGCTAAGTTAATATTATACTTTTGGCACCTTAAAAAAGTCTAAAAGGCTTAGTTGAAAACGTGAGGGTCAGCCCCGCGTCTCAACTTCAAAACGCGAAAAGCCAACACCGCGTCTCAACTTAAAGACGCAAGAGTCAGCCACGTGTTTCAACTTCAAAACGCCAGAGTTCATCCTTGTGACGACTAGCGTGGACAAAAGCAGAATGCAATTTCTTTAAAAATGAGGAGCAATACCTTCTCAGAATCGAACAAAGACATCAAAGTATTTGGCTCGTTCAGTCCAACCGCAAACTTTCGAAAACTTTGGAGGGTTCAGAGGTCGCAAAATGAACGCAAGGCTCACCTCCGCGTTTTTACTGTAGCATTCTAAGTCAAAACGCAAGGCTCACCTCCGCGTTCTAAGTCAAAACGCAAGGCTCACCTCCGCGTTTTCACTGTAGCGTTCTAAGTCAAAATGCACAGGTCGTCAAGACGCGGAGGTCGTCAAGACGCACAGGTCGCGAAGACGTGGAGGTCATCAAGACGCACAGGTCGTCAAGACGCACAGGTCGCCAAGACGCGGAGGTCATCAAGACGCACAGGTCGCCAAGACGCGGAGGTCATCAAGACGCACAGGTCGTCAAGACGCACAGATCGCTAAGATGCGGAGGTCATCAAGACGCACAGATCGCCAAGACGAGGAGGTCGTCAAGGCGCACAGGTCATCAAGACGCATAGGTCGCCAAGACGCGAAGGTCGTCAAGACGCATAGGTCGCTAAGACGCGGAGGTCGTCAAGACGCCGCAGTCGCCAAGACGCCGAGGTCATCAAGACGCACGTGTCGCCAAGACGCCGAGGTCATCAAGACGCCGCAGTCGCCAAGACGACAGTCGCCAAGACGCGGAGGTCATCAAGACGCATTGTGTCGCCAAGACGCGGAGGTCGCCAAGACGCGGAGGTCATCAAGGCGCCGCAGTCGCCAAGACGCCGAGGTCGCCAAGACGACAGTCGCCAAGACGCCGAGGTCGCCAAGACGCGGAGGTCGCCAAGACGCATTGTGTCATTTAACGCTGACCCGCTTGACCCATTCAAACACGCTGTAAACGGTTTCAAAACCATTTTGCACGATCTGAGGGCCTTGCACCCTCATTAAGGAGAGATTTAAGTGGTCAGTTACACCCCTTAAACCCCTATAAATAGCTGGAATAACAGCTGAAGAGGGAGGACTTCTCTTTGGAATCGATTGGAGGATTTCTTCAGGGACTTCTTCTGAGTTTTCGACTTCCACAGAGAAAAGGGAGTGAAGGAGACTTCTTGGATTGATCAAGGAGGCTTTTGGAGCATTCAACTATAGCTTTTGGAGATTTTGGCTTGGCAGATCAACTCGTGCAGAGTTATAAAACTTATTTTTTGAGTTCTCAAACTCGTTAGAGTTCCAAACTTGCTTTGCGAGTTCCTTTCAATGTCGTTCCACGAGTCGAGACGTTTGGATAGTCAACGGGATACAAGATTCAAGCTCCCATCGCTACCGTGAAGAACCCAGGTTAAACAAAGGAAAGGATCTCCGTTGATCTTTTCTTCTTTTATAAATCGGGCAACCGATCGAGGAATTCTATAATTTCATTTCTTTCTAAGTCAGTTAGAGAGGGATTCCTTTTTGAGAGATTGTATTCACTCTTTTTCTAAGTCAGTTAGAGAGAATAACTCTGATATTACATTTCTCAAATTTTCTCGCGAACAGCTTCATAGAAATTATTTGTCAACAGGTCAAAACCACTAAAATAGCAAAAATTTACAGGTTAAAGATCATGAAATTGTGAAATTTAGCCTCCGCGAAATTATTTATCAACAGGTGGAAACAACTAAATATGACAAAAAATCGTAGTTTATAGCTCATGATATCGTGAATTTGGCCTTCGAGAACTTATTTGCCAACGGGTAGAAACCACAAAAAATGGCAAAAAATCATGGGTTATCACTCAAGAAGTCTTGAATTTTGGCTTCCAGAAAAATATTTCCCTAGGGGTTGAAACCACTAAAATTAGAAAAAAAATCAGTTAAAGGACATTAAATCGTGATTTTGTCCTTCGTGAAAATATTTGTCAACGGGTCGAAACTTCTAAAAAAGGCTAACGTGGATTACAACTCATAAAGTAGTGAATTTTTTCTTCTCAGAGATTAATTGCCAACGGGTCGAAACCACTAAAAATAACCAAAATTCATAGGCTATAGCTCATGAAATTGTGAATTTTAGCCTCCGCGAAAATATTGGCCAACAAGTCAAAACGAATAAATATGACCAAAAATCGTGGCTTCTAGCTCATGAAATCGTGAGTTTTGGCCTTTGGCACCATCGGGTTGAAACCTCTAAAAATGGCCAAAAACTATGGGTTATAACTCATGAAATCATGAATTTTGGCCTCCGGGAAATTATTTGCGTAAAGGTTGAAATCACTAAAAATGGCTAAAAATTATGGGTTATAGCTCATGAAATTGTGAATTTGGGCCTCCGTGAGATAATTTGCCCATGGATCAAAACCACTAAAAATGGCCAAAAACAGTGAGTTATAGCTAAATCGTGAATTTTGGCATTTGAGAAATTATTTGGTTATGGATTGGAACTATTAAAAATGGCCAAATATCGCAGGTTATAGATCATAAAACCGTGAAATTTGTCCTCCCGAAAATTATTCGCCAACAGGTCAAAACCACTAAAAATATCAAAAAAATCAAGTCTTATAGCTTATGAAATGGTGAAGTTTGGCCTCCACAAATTATTTGCCAATGGATCGAAACCATAAAAAATGGCAAAAAATTCTTGGGTTTTAACTCATGAAATGGTGAATTTTGGCCTCCAAGACAATATTTGCCAATCAGGTCGAAACCTTTAAAAATGGAAAAAATAATGGGTACAACACATGAAATCATGAATTTTGGCCTTCGGAAAATTATTTGCCAATAGGCGAAACCACAAAAATGGCCAAAATCGTGGGTTATAACTCATGAAATGGTGAATTTTGGCCTTGGAAAATTATTTGCCAATGGATCGAAACCATAAAAATGGCAAAAATCATGGGTTATAGCTCATGAAATCGTGAATTTTGGCATTTGAGAAATTATTTGGTTATGGATTGGAACTATTAAAATGGCCAAATATCGCGAGTTATAGATCATAAAACCGTGAAATTTGTCCTCCGAAAATTATTAATATGAGGTCAAAACCACTAAAAATATCAAAAAATCAAGTCTTATAGCTTATGAAATGGTGAAGTTTGGCCTCCACAAATTATTTGCCAATGGATCGAAACCATAAAAAATGGCAAAAAATTCTTGGGTTTTAACTCATGAAATGGTGAATTTTGGCCTCCAAGACAATATTTGCCAATCAGGTCGAAACCTTTAAAAATGGAAAAAATAATGGGTACAACACATGAAATCATGAATTTTGGCCTTCGGAAAATTATTTGCCAATAGGCCGAAACCACAAAAAATGGCCAAAATCGTGGGTTATAACTCATGAAGTCGTGAACTTTGAATTTCGGGAAATTATTTCCATACGGGTCATCGCCACTAAAAGCGGCCAAAAATCTAGATGTTACTCGTTATGGAGAGTTAGGTTAGACGACTAGTGGAAATTATTTCCATACGGGTCATCGCCACTAAAAGCGGCCAAAAATTGTGGGTTATAGGTTATTAAATAAGGAATTTTGGCCTTCAGGAAAATAGTTGCAAACGAGTTGAAACCACTAAAAATGGCCAAAAATCATGGGTTATGGCTCATGAAATAATGATGTTTGGCCTTCAAAAAATTATTTGCATGTGTCGAAACAATTAAAAACGGTAACAAATCATGTGTTATAGCTCATAAAGTCGTGAAGTTTTCTCTCTGGGAAATTAATCGCCTACGGGTCCAAACCACTAAAACTATCAAAACATCACACCTTACAGCTTATGAAATGGTGAGCTTTGGCCTTTGCAATTTATTTGCCAATGGGTCGAAATCACAAAAAATGTCAAAAAACCTAAGGTTATAGCTCATGAAATAGTGAATTTTCGCCTCCTCGATAATATTTGCAAACGGGTCGAAACCACTAAAAGTGGCTAAACATCATGGATTATAACTCATGAAATCATGAATTTTGGCATTCGGGAAACTATTTACCAACGAGTAAAAACCTTTAAAAATTGCCAAAAATCGTTGGTTATAGCTCATGAAGTCGTGATTTTTGGCTTGCATGAAATTATTTCCCTACGGGTTGAAACCACTAAGAATGGAAAAAAATCGCGAGTTATAGGTCATTAAGTCGTTAATTTTGGCATTCAAGAAATTATTTGTCAATTGGTTGATCCCATTGGAAATGGGCAAAAGTGATGGTTTACAAATCCTGAGATCGTGAATTTTGTCTTCATAGAAATTATTTGCCAACTAGTCAAAACCACTACAAATAGCAAAAATTTATTGGTTATAGATCATAAAATTGTGAATTTTGGCCTCAGGAAATTATTTGCGTAAAGGTTGAAATCACTAAAATGGCTAAAAATCATGGGTTATAGCTCATGATATCCTAAATTTAAGCCTTCGAGAAATTATTTGCCAACGGGTCGAAACCACTAAAAATGGCCAAAAATCATGGGTTATAGCTCAAGAAGTCGTGAATTTTGGCTTCTGGAAAATTATTTTTCTAGGGGTTGAAACCACTAAAATTAGCCAAAAATCATCGGTTATAGGACATTAATTTGTGATTTTGTCCTTCGTGAAAATATTTTACTGACGGTCGAAACCACTAAAAAGGCTAACATGGATTACAACTCATAAAGTCGTGAATTTTGTCTTCTTAGAGATTATTTGCCAACGGTCGAAACCACTAAAATGGCCAAAAATCATGGGTTATAGCTCATGAAATTGTGAACTTTAGCCTCAGCCAAATTATTGGTTAATAAGTCAAAACGAATAAATATGACCAAAAATCGTGGCTTATAGCTCATGAAATCGTGAGTTTTGGCCTTTGGCACCAACGGTGAAACCACTAAAATGACCAAAATCTATGGGTTATAACTCATGAAATCGTGAATTTTGGCCTCAGGAAATTATTTGCCAATGGGTCGAAATCACAAAAATGTCAAAAACCTAAGGTTATAGCTCATGAAATTGTGAATTTTAGCCTCAGTGAGATAATTTGCCTATGGATCAAAACCACTAAAATGGCCAAAAGCAGTGAGCTATAGCTCATTAAATCGTGAATTTTGGCCTCAGTAAATTATTTGCCAATGGGTCGAAATCACAAAAATGTCAAAAACCTAAGGTTATAGCTCATGAAATTGTGAATTTTAGCCTCCGTGAGATAATTTGCCTATGGATCAAAACCACTAAAATGGCCAAAAATCACGGGTTATAGCTCATGAAATCGTGAATTTTGGCATTTGAGAAATTATTTGGTTATGGGTCGAAACCATTACAAATGGCCAAATATCACGGGTTATAGCTCATAAAACCGTGAAATTTGTCCTCCCAAAATTATTCGCCAACGAGGTCAAAACCACTAAAAGCGTCAAAAAATCAAGTCTTATAGCTTATGAAATGGTGAATTTTGGCCTCAGTAAATTATTTGCCAATGGGTCGAAATCACAAAAATGTCAAAAACCTAAGGTTATAGCTCATGAAATAGTGAATTTTGGCCTCCAAGACAATATTTGTCACCATGTCGAACCACTAAAATGAAAAAATAAAAGGTATAACTCATGAAATCGTGACTTTTGGCCTTGATAAATTATTTATCAACGGGCGAAACAACTTAAAATGGTGAAAAATCGTGAGTTATAGCTCATGAAGTCGTGAATTTTGGCCTTAGGAAAATTATTTCCCTACGGGTCATGACCACTAAAATGGCCAAAACTTTGGGTTATAGGTCATTAAATAAGTAATTCGGCCTTTAGGAAAATATTTACAAATGGGTTGAAACCACTAAAATGGCCAAAAATCATGGGTTATAGCTCATGAAATGGTGATATTTGGCCTTCAAAAGTTATTTGCCTATGTGTCAAAACAATTAGAAATGGCAAAAATTGTGGGTTATAGCTCATGAAGTCGTGAATTTTGTCTTCTTAGAGATTATTTGCCAACGGTCGAAACCACTAAAATGGCCAAAAATCATGGGTTATAGCTCATGAAATGGTGATATTTGGCCTTCAAAAGTTATTTGCCTATGTGTCAAAACAATTAGAAATGGCAAAAAACTTGGGTTATAGCTCATGAAATAGTGAATTTTGGCCTCAGTAAATTATTTGCCAACGGTAGAAACCACAAAAATGGCCAAAAATCATGGGTTATAGCTCATGAAATCGTGAATTTTGGCCTCAGGAAATTATTTGCGTAAGGATTGAAATCACTAAAAATGGCTAAAAATCATGGGTTATAGCTCATGAAATTGTGAATTTTAGCCTCCGTGAGATAATTTGCCTATGGATCAAAACCACTAAAAATGGCCAAAAACAGTGAGCTATAGCTCATTAAATCGTGAATTTTGGCATTTGAGAAATTATTTGGTTATGGGTCGAAACCATTACAAATGGCCAAATATCACGGGTTATAGCTCATAAAACCGTGAAATTTGTCCTCCCAAAAATTATTCGCCAACAGGTCAAAACCACTAAAAACGTCAAAAAAATCAAGTCTTATAGCTTATGAAATGGTGAATTTTGGCCTCCGTAAATTATTTGCCAATGGGTCGAAACCACAAAAAAGTGCAAAAAAATCTTAGGTTTTAACTCATGAAATAGTGAATTTTGGCCTCCAAGACAATATTTGTCACCATGTCGAACCCACTAAAAATGAAAAAAATAAAAGGTATAACTCATGAAATCGTGACTTTTGGCCTTCGGTAAATTATTTATCAACGGGCCGAAACAACTTAAAATGGCTGAAAATCGTGAGTTATAGCTCATGAAGTCGTGAATTTTGGCCTTAGGAAAATTATTTCCCTACGGGTCATGACCACTAAAAATGGCCAAAAACTTTGGGTTATAGGTCATTAAATAAGTAATTCTGGCCTTTAGGAAAATATTTACAAATGGGTTGAAACCACTAAAAATGGCAAAAAAAACTTGGGTTATAGCTCATGAAATGGTGATATTTGGCCTTCAAAAAGTTATTTGCCTATGTGTCAAAACAATTAGAAATGGCAAAAAATTGTGGGTTATAGCTCATGAAGACATGAATTTTGCCCTCTGGGAAATTATTCGCCTACGGGTCAAAATCACTAAAACCATCAAAAAATCATGTCTTACAGCTCATAAATGGTGAATTTTACCCTACGCAAATTATTTGTCAATGGGACGAAATCACAACAAATGGCTAAAAATCTATGGTTATAGTTCATGAAGTCATGATTTTTGGCTTCCGAGAAATTATTTCCCTACGGGTTGAATCCACTAAAAATGGCCAAAAATCACGGGTTATAGGTCATTAAATTAGTTAATTCGGCCTTCAAGAAATTATTTGTCAATTGGTTAAACCCATTGAAAATGGGCAAAAATCATGGATTACAACTCATAGAGTAGTGAATTTTATCTTCTTAGAGATTATTTGCCAACGGTCAAAACCACTAAAATAGCCAAAATTCATAGGCTATAGCTCATGAAATTGTGAATTTTGGCCTCAGGAAATTATTTGCGTAAAGGTTGAAATCACTAAAATGGCTAAAAATCATGGGTTATAGCTCATGATATCCTAAATTTAAGCCTTGAGAAATTATTTGCCAACGGTCAAAACCACTAAAATGGCCAAAAATCATGGGTTATAGCTCATGAAGTCGTGAATTTTGGCCTTAGGAAAATTATTTCCCTACGGGTTGAATCCACTAAAATGGCCAAAAATCATGGGTTATAGCTCATGAAATTGTGAATTTTGGCCTTAGGAAAATTATTTCCTACGGGTTGAATCCACTAAAATGGCCAAAAATCATGGGTTATAGCTCATAAAGTCGTGAATTTTGTCTTCTTAGAGATTATTTGCCAACGGGTCAAAACCACTAAAATAGCCAAAATTCATAGGCTATAGCTCATGAAATTGTGAACTTTAGCCTCAGCCAAATTATTGGTTAATAAGTCAAAGCGAATAAATATGACCAAAAATCGTGGCTTATAGCTCATGAAATCGTGAGTTTTGGCCTTTGGCACCAACGGGTTGAAACCACTAAAATGGCCAAAAACTATGGGTTATAACTCATGAAATCGTGAATTTTGGCCTCAGGAAATTATTTGCGTAAAGGTTGAAATCACTAAAATGGCTAAAAATCATGGGTTATAGCTCATGAAATTGTGAATTTTGGCCTCCGTGAGATAATTTGCCCATGGATCAAAACCACTAAAATGGCCAAAAGCAGTGAGTTATAGCTAAATCGTGAATTTTGGCATTTGAGAAATTATTTGGTTATGGATTGAAACTATTAAAATGGCCAAAAATCACGGGTTATAGGTCATTAAGTCGTTAATTCGGCCTTCAAGAAATTATTTGTCAATTGGTTAAACCCATTGAAAATGGGCAAAAATCATGGATTACAACTCATGTAGTCGTGAGTTTTGGCTTCATAGAAATCATTTGCCAACAGGTCAAAACCACTACAAATAGCAAAAATTTACAGGTTAAAGATCATAAAATTGTGAAACTTGGCCTCCGCGAAATTATTTATCAACAGGTGGAAACAACTAACTATGGCAAAAAATCATAGCTTATAGCTCATGATATCGTGAATTTTGGCCTTCGAGAACTTATTTGCCAACGGGTAGAAACCACTAAAAATGGCAAAAATTGTGGGTTATAGCTCATGAAGTCTTGAATTTTGGCTTCCAGAAAAATATTTCCCTAGGGGTTGAAACCACTAAAATTAGAAAAAAATCATCAGTTATAGGACATTAAATCGTGATTTTGTTCTTCATGAAAATATTTGTCGACGGGTCGAAACCACTAAAAAAGGCTAACGTGGATTACAACTCATAGAGTAGTGAATTTTATCTTCTTAGAGATTATTTGCCAACGGGTCAAAACCACTAAAAATAGCCAAAATTCATAGGCTATAGCTCATGAAATTGTGAATTTTGGCCTCCGCGAAATTATTGGCCAACAAGTCAAAACGAATAAATATGACCAAAAATCGTGGCTTCTAGCTCATGAAATCGTGAGTTTTGGCCTTTGGCACCATCGGGTTGAAACCACTAAAAATGGCCAAAAACTATGGGTTATAACTCATGAAATCATGAATTTTGGCCTCCGGGAAATTATTTGCGTAAAGGTTGAAATCACTAAAAATGGCTAAAAATCATGGGTTATAGCTCATGAAATTGTGAATTTGGGCCTCCGTGAGATAATTTGCCCATGGATCAAAACCACTAAAAATGGCCAAAAACAGTGAGTTATAGCTAAATCGTGAATTTTGGCATTTGAGAAATTATTTGGTTATGGATTGAAACTATTAAAAATGGCCAAATATCGCAGGTTATAGATCATAAAACCGTGAAATTTGTCCTCCGAAAATTATTAATATGAGGTCAAAACCACTAAAATATCAAAAAATCAAGTCTTATAGCTTATGAAATGGTGAAGTTTGGCCTCCACAAATTATTTGCCAATGGATCGAAACCATAAAAATGGCAAAAATTCTTGGGTTTTAACTCATGAAATGGTGAATTTTGGCCTCCAAGACAATATTTGCCAATCAGGTCGAAAAATTTAAAAATGGAAAAAAATAATGGGTACAACACATGAAATCATGAACTTTGGCCTTGGAAATTATTTGCCAATGGGTGAAACCACAAAAATGGCCAAAATCGTGGGTTATAGCTCATGAAGTCGTGAATTTTGAATTTCGGGAAATTATTTCCATACGGGTCATCGCCACTAAAAGCGGCCAAAAATTGTGGGTTATAGGTTATTAAATAAGGAATTTTGGCCTTCAGGAAAATAGTTGCAAACGAGTTGAAACCACTAAAAATGGCCAAAAATCATGGGTTATGGCTCATGAAATAATGATGTTTGGCCTTCAAAAAATTATTTGCATGTGTCGAAACAATTAAAAACGGCAACAAATCATGTGTTATAGCTCATAAAGTCGTGAAGTTTTCCCTCTGGGAAATTAATCGCCTACGGGTCCAAACCACTAAAACTATCAAAAAATCACATCTTACAGCTTATGAAATGGTGAGCTTTGGCCTTTGCAATTTATTTGCCAATGGGTGAAACCACAAAAAGTGCAAAAATCTTAGGTTTTAACTCATGAAATAGTGAATTTTGGCCTCCAAGACAATATTTGTCAATCAGTCGAAAAATTTAAAATGGAAAAAATAATGGGTACAACACATGAAATCATGAATTTTGGCCTTGGAAAATTATTTGCCAACGGGTCAAAACCACTAAAATGGCCAAAATCGTGGGTTATAGCTCATGAAATCGTGAGTTTTGGCTTCATAGAAATTATTTGCGTAAAGGTTGAAATCACTAAAATGGCCAAATATCATGGGTTATAGATCATAAAACCGTGAAATTTGTCCTCCGAAAATTATTAATATGAGGTCAAAACCACTAAAATATCAAAAAATCAAGTCTTATAGCTTATGAAATGGTGAAGTTTGGCCTCCACAAATTATTTGCCAATGGATCGAAACCATAAAAAATGGCAAAAAATTCTTGGGTTTTAACTCATGAAATGGTGAATTTTGGCCTCCAAGACAATATTTGCCAATCAGGTCGAAAAATTTAAAAATGGAAAAAAATAATGGGTACAACACATGAAATCATGAACTTTGGCCTTCGGAAAATTATTTGCCAATAGGCCGAAACCACAAAAAATGGCCAAAATCGTGGGTTATAGCTCATGAAGTCGTGAATTTTGAATTTCGGGAAATTATTTCCATACGGGTCATCGCCACTAAAAGCGGCCAAAAATTGTGGGTTATAGGTTATTAAATAAGGAATTTTGGCCTTCAGGAAAATAGTTGCAAACGAGTTGAAACCACTAAAAATGGCCAAAAATCATGGGTTATGGCTCATGAAATAATGATGTTTGGCCTTCAAAAAATTATTTGCATGTGTCGAAACAATTAAAAACGGCAACAAATCATGTGTTATAGCTCATAAAGTCGTGAAGTTTTCCCTCTGGGAAATTAATCGCCTACGGGTCCAAACCACTAAAACTATCAAAAATCACATCTTACGACTTATGAAATGGTGAGCTTTGGCCTTTGCAATTTATTTGCCAATGGGTGAAATCCGAAAATGTCGAAAACCGAAGGTTATAGCTCATGAAATAGTGAATTTTGGCCTCCTTGATAATATTTGCAAACGGGTCGAAACCACTAAAAGTGGCTAAACATCATGGATTATAACTCATGAAATCATGAATTTGGCATTCGGGAAACTATTTACCAACGAGTAAAACCTTTAAAATTGCTAAAATAGTTGGTTATAGCTCATGAAGTCGTGATTTTTGGCTTGCATGAAATTATTTCCTACGGGTTGAAACCACTAAAATGGCCAAAAATCATGGGTTATAGCTCATGAAGTCGTGAATTTTGGCATTTGAGAAATTATTTGTCAATTGGTTGATCCCATTGGACATGGGCAAAATGACGGATTACAAATCTTGAGATCGTGAATTTTGGCTTCATAGAAATTATTTGCCAACTAGTCAAAACCACTACAAATAGCAAAATTTACGGTTATAGATCATGAAATTGTGAATTTTGGCCTCATGAAATTATTTATCAACAGTGGAAACAACTAACTATGGCAAAAAATCATAGCTTATAGCTCATGATATCGTGAATTTTGGCCTTCGAGAACTTATTTGCCAACGGGTAGAAACCACAAAAAATGATAAAAAATCGTGGGTTATAACTCAAGAAGTCTTGAATTTTGGCTTCCAGAAAAATATTTCCCTAGGGGTTGAAACCACTAAAATTAGAAAAAAATCATCAGTTATAGGACATTAAATCGTGATTTTGTTCTTCATGAAAATATTTGTCGACGGGTCGAAACCACTAAAAAAGGCTAACGTGGATTACAACTCATAGAGTAGTGAATTTTATCTTCTTAGAGATTATTTGCCAACGGGTCAAAACCACTACAAATAGCAAAATTTACGGTTATAGATCATGAAATTGTGAATTTTGGCCTCATGAAATTATTTATTAACAGTGGAAACAACTAAATATGGTGAAAAATCGTAGCTTATAGCTCATGATATCGTGAATTTAAGCCTTGAGAAATTATTTGTCAACGGTCGAAACCACTAAAATGGCCAAAAATCATGGGTTATAGCTCAAGAAGTCGTGAATTTTGGCCAGAAATTAATTTCCTAGTGGTTGAAACTACTAAAATTAGCCAAAATCATCGGTTATAGGACATTAATTCGTGATTTTGTCCTTCGTGAAAATATTTTACGGCGGTCGAAACCACTAAAAAGGCTAACATGGATTACAACTCATAAAGTCGTGAATTTTGTCTTCTTAGAGATTATTTGCCAACGGTCAAAACCACTAAAATAGCCAAAATTCATAGGCTATAGCTCATGAAATTGTGAATTTTGGCCTCACGGGAAATTATTTGCCAACTAGTCAAAACCACTAAAATGACCAAAATCTATGGGTTATAACTCATGAAATCGTGAGTTTTGGCCTTTGGCACCAACGGGTTGAAACCACTAAAATGGCCAAAAATCATGGGTTATAGCTCATGAAATAGTGAATTTTGGCCTCACGGGAAATTATTTGCGTAAGGATTGAAATCACTAAAAATGGCTAAAAATCATGGGTTATAGCTCATGAAATTGTGAATTTTGGCCTCCGTGAGATAATTTGCCCATGGATCAAAACCACTAAAATGGCCAAAATCGTGGGTTATAGCTCATGAAATAGTGAATTTTGGCCTTGGAAAATTATTTGCCAACGGGTCAAAACCACTACAAATAGCAAAATTTACGGTTATAGATCATAAAACCGTGAAATTTGTCCTCCGAAAATTATTAATATGAGGTCAAAACCACTAAAATATCAAAAAATCAAGTCTTATAGCTTATGAAATGGTGAATTTTGGCCTCACGGGAAATTATTTGCGTAAGGATTGAAATCACTAAAAATGGCTAAAAATCATGGGTTATAGCTCATGAAATAGTGAATTTTGGCCTCCAAGACAATATTTGCCAATCAGTCGAAAAATTTAAAATGGAAAAAATAATGGGTACAACACATGAAATCATGAACTTTGGCCTTGGAAAATTATTTGCCAACTAGTCAAAACCACTAAAATGGCCAAAATCGTGGCTTATAGCTCATGATATCGTGAATTTTGGCCTTGGAAAATTATTTGCCAATGGATCGAAACCATAAAAATGGCAAAAATCATGGGTTATAGCTCATGAAATAGTGAATTTTGGCCTCACGGGAAATTATTTGCGTAAGGATTGAAATCACTAAAAATGGCTAAAAATCATGGGTTATAGCTCATGAAATAGTGAATTTTGGCCTTGGAAATTATTTGCCAATGGATCGAAACCATAAAAATGGCAAAAATTCTTGGGTTTTAACTCATGAAATGGTGAATTTTGGCCTCCAAGACAATATTTGCCAATCAGTCGAAAAATTTAAAATGGAAAAATAATGGGTACAACACATGAAATCATGAATTTTGGCCTCAGGAAATTATTTGCCAACTAGTCAAAACCACTAAAATGGCCAAAAATCATGGGTTATAGCTCATGATATCGTGAATTTTGGCCTCAGGAAATTATTTGCCAATGGATCGAAACCATAAAAATGGCAAAAATCATGGGTTATAGCTCATGAAATCGTGAATTTTGGCCTCAGGAAATTATTTGCGTAAAGGTTGAAATCACTAAAATGGCTAAAAATCATGGGTTATAGCTCATGAAATCGTGAATTTTGGCCTCAGGAAATTATTTGCCAATGGATCGAAACCATAAAAATGGCAAAAATTCTTGGGTTTTAACTCATGAAATGGTGAATTTTGGCCTCAGGAAATTATTTGCGTAAAGGTTGAAATCACTAAAATGGCTAAAAATCATGGGTTATAGCTCATGAAATCGTGAATTTTGGCTTCATAGAAATTATTTGTCAACGGTCGAAACCACTAAAATGGCCAAAAATCATGGGTTATAGCTCATGAAATCGTGAATTTTGGCTTCATAGAAATTATTTGCCAACTAGTCAAAACCACTAAAATGGCTAAAATTATGGGTTATAGCTCATGAAGTCGTGATTTTTGGCTTGCATGAAATTATTTCCCTACGGGTTGAAACCACTAAAATGGCCAAAAATCATGGGTTATAGCTCATGAAATTGTGAATTTTGGCCTCAGGAAATTATTTGCCAACTAGTCAAAACCACTAAAATGGCCAAAAATCATGGGTTATAGCTCATGATATCGTGAATTTTGGCCTTGAGAACTTATTTGCCAGCGGGTAGAAACCACAAAAATGGCAAAAATCATGGGTTATAGCTCATGAAGTCGTGAATTTTGGCTTCCGAAAAATATTTCCCTAGGGTTGAAACCACTAAAATTAGAAAAAATCAGTTAAAGGACATTAAATCGTGATTTTGTCCTTCGTGAAAATATTTGTCAACGGTCGAAACTTCTAAAAAGGCTAACGTGGATTACAACTCATAAAGTCGTGAATTTTGTCTTCTTAGAGATTATTTGCCAGCGGGTAGAAACCACAAAAATGGCAAAAATCATGGGTTATAGCTCATGAAATTGTGAATTTTGGCCTCAGGAAATTATTTGCCAACTAGTCAAAACCACTAAAATGGCCAAAAATCATGGGTTATAGCTCATGAAATCGTGAGTTTTGGCCTTTGGCACCATCGGGTTGAAACCACTAAAATGGCCAAAAATCATGGGTTATAGCTCATGAAATCGTGAATTTTGGCCTCAGGAAATTATTTGCGTAAAGGTTGAAATCACTAAAATGGCTAAAAATCATGGGTTATAGCTCATGAAATTGTGAATTTGGGCCTCCGTGAGATAATTTGCCCATGGATCAAAACCACTAAAAATGGCCAAAAACAGTGAGTTATAGCTAAATCGTGAATTTTGGCATTTGAGAAATTATTTGGTTATGGATTGGAACTATTAAAAATGGCCAAATATCGCAGGTTATAGATCATAAAACCGTGAAATTTGTCCTCGAAAATTATTAATATGAGGTCAAAACCACTAAAAATATCAAAAAAATCAAGTCTTATAGCTTATGAAATGGTGAAGTTTGGCCTCCACAAATTATTTGCCAATGGATCGAAACCATAAAAAATGGCAAAAAATTCTTGGGTTTTAACTCATGAAATGGTGAATTTTGGCCTCCAAGACAATATTTGCCAATCAGGTCGAAACCTTTAAAAATGGAAAAAATAATGGGTACAACACATGAAATCATGAATTTTGGCCTTCGGAAAATTATTTGCCAATAGGCCGAAACCACAAAAAATGGCCAAAATCGTGGGTTATAACTCATGAAGTCGTGAACTTTGAATTTCGGAAATTATTTCCATACGGTCATCGCCACTAAAAGCGGCCAAAATCTAGATGTTACTCGTTATGGAGAGTTAGGTTAGGCGACTAGTGGAAATTATTTCCATCTGGTCATCGCCACTAAAAGCGGCCAAAATTGTGGGTTATAGGTTATTAAATAAGGAATTTTGGCCTTGGAAATTATTTGCCAATAGGCGAAACCACAAAAATGGCCAAAATCGTGGGTTATAACTCATGAAGTCGTGAACTTTGAATTTCGGAAATTATTTCCATCTGGTCATCGCCACTAAAAGCGGCCAAAATCTAGATGTTACTCGTTATGGAGAGTTAGGTTAGGCGACTAGTGGAAATTATTTCCATCTGGTCATCGCCACTAAAAGCGGCCAAAATTGTGGGTTATAGGTTATTAAATAAGGAATTTTGGCCTTGGAAAATAGTTGCAAGCGAGTTGAAACCACTAAAATGGCCAAAAATCATGGGTTATGGCTCATGAAATAATGATGTTTGGCCTTCAAAAATTATTTGCATGTGTGAAACAATTAAAAGCGGTAACAAATCATGTGTTATAGCTCATAAAGTCGTGAATTTTGGCTTACGGAAAATTATTTGCCAACTAGTCAAAACCACTAAAAATATCAAAAAATCAAGTCTTATAGCTTATGAAATGGTGAGCTTTGGCCTTTGCAATTTATTTGCCAATGGGTCGAAATCACAAAAAATGTCAAAAAACCTAAGGTTATAGCTCATGAAATAGTGAATTTTCGCCTCCTCGATAATATTTGCAAACGGGTCGAAACCACTAAAAGTGGCTAAACATCATGGATTATAACTCATGAAATCATGAATTTTGGCATTCGGGAAACTATTTACCAACGAGTAAAAACCTTTAAAAATTGCCAAAAATCGTTGGTTATAGCTCATGAAGTCGTGATTTTTGGCTTGCATGAAATTATTTCCCTACGGGTTGAAACCACTAAGAATGGAAAAAAATCGCGAGTTATAGGTCATTAAGTCGTTAATTTTGGCATTCAAGAAATTATTTGTCAATTGGTTGATCCCATTGGAAATGGGCAAAAGTGATGGTTTACAAATCACGAGATCGTGAATTTTGGCATTCAAGAAATTATTTGCCAACTAGTCAAAACCACTACAAATAGCAAAAATTTATTGGTTATAGATCATAAAATTGTGAATTTTGGCTTACGGAAAATTATTTTTCTAGGGGTTGAAACCACTAAAATGGCCAAAAATCATGGGTTATAGCTCATGATATCCTAAATTTAAGCCTTGAGAAATTATTTGCCAATGGGTCGAAACCACTAAAATGGCCAAAAATCATGGGTTATAGCTCATGAAATAGTGAATTTTGGCTTACGGAAAATTATTTTTCTAGGGGTTGAAACCACTAAAATTAGCCAAAATCATCGGTTATAGGACATTAATTTGTGATTTTGTCCTTCGTGAAAATATTTTCTGACGGTCGAAACCACTAAAAAGGCTAACATGGATTACAACTCATAAAGTCGTGAATTTTGTCTTCTTAGAGATTATTTGCCAGCGGGCGAAGCGACTAAAATAGCCAAAATTCATAGGCTATAGCTCATGAAATTGTGAACTTTAGCCTCCGCCAAATTATTGGTTAATAAGTCAAAGCGAATAAATATGACCAAAAATCGTGGCTTATAGCTCATGAAATCGTGAGTTTTGGCCTTTGGCACCATCGGTGAAACCACTAAAATGACCAAAATCTATGGGTTATAACTCATGAAATCGTGAATTTTGGCCTTAGGAAAATTATTTCCCTACGGGTTGAAACCACTAAAATGGCTAAAAATCATGGGTTATAGCTCATGAAATTGTGAATTTTGGCCTCAGTAAATTATTTGCCAATGGGTCGAAACCACTAAAATGGCCAAAAGCAGTGAGCTATAGCTCATTAAATCGTGAATTTTGGCATTTGAGAAATTATTTGGTTATGGGTGAAACCATTACAAATGGCCAAATATCACGGGTTATAGCTCATGAAATTGTGAATTTTGGCCTTAGGAAAATTATTTCCCTACGGGTTGAAACCACTAAAATGGCCAAAAATCATGGGTTATAGCTCATGATATCCTAAATTTAAGCCTTCGAGAAATTATTTGCCAACGGGTCGAAACCACTAAAAATGGCCAAAAATCATGGGTTATAGCTCAAGAAGTCGTGAATTTTGGCTTCTGGAAAATTATTTTTCTAGGGGTTGAAACCACTAAAATTAGCCAAAAATCATCAGTTATAGGACATTAATTTGTGATTTTGTCCTTCGTGAAAATATTTTACGACGGGTCGAAACCACTAAAAAAGGCTAACATGGATTACAACTCATAAAGTCGTGAATTTTGTCTTCTTAGAGATTATTTGCCAACGGGCCGAAACGACTAAAAATAGCCAAAATTCATAGGCTATAGCTCATGAAATTGTGAACTTTAGCCTCCGCCAAATTATTGGTTAATAAGTCAAAACGAATAAATATGACCAAAAATCGTGGCTTATAGCTCATGAAATCGTGAGTTTTGGCCTTTGGCACCAACGGGCTGAAACCACTAAAAATGACCAAAATCTATGGGTTATAACTCATGAAATCGTGAATTTTGGCCTCTGGGAAATTATTTGCGTAAGGATTGAAATCACTAAAAATGGCTAAAAATCATGGGTTATAGCTCATGAAATTGTGAATTTTAGCCTCCGTGAGATAATTTGCCTATGGATCAAAACCACTAAAAATGGCCAAAAACAGTGAGCTATAGCTCATTAAATCGTGAATTTTGGCATTTGAGAAATTATTTGGTTATGGGTCGAAACCATTACAAATGGCCAAATATCACGGGTTATAGCTCATAAAACCGTGAAATTTGTCCTCCCAAAAATTATTCGCCAACAGGTCAAAACCACTAAAATGGCCAAAAATCATGGGTTATAGCTCATGAAATGGTGAATTTTGGCCTCAGTAAATTATTTGCCAATGGGTCGAAACCACTAAAAATGGCAAAAATTGTGGGTTATAGCTCATGAAATGGTGAATTTTGGCCTCCAAGACAATATTTGTCACCATGTCGAACCCACTAAAAATGAAAAAAATAAAAGGTATAACTCATGAAATCGTGACTTTTGGCCTTCGGTAAATTATTTATCAACGGGCCGAAACAACTTAAAATGGCTGAAAATCGTGAGTTATAGCTCATGAAGTCGTGAATTTTGGCCTTAGGAAAATTATTTCCCTACGGGTCATGACCACTAAAAATGGCCAAAAACTTTGGGTTATAGGTCATTAAATAAGTAATTCTGGCCTTTAGGAAAATATTTACAAATGGGTTGAAACCACTAAAAATGGCAAAAAAAACTTGGGTTATAGCTCATGAAATGGTGATATTTGGCCTTCAAAAAGTTATTTGCCTATGTGTCAAAACAATTAGAAATGGCAAAAAATTGTGGGTTATAGCTCATGAAGACATGAATTTTGCCCTCTGGGAAATTATTCGCCTACGGGTCAAAATCACTAAAATGGCCAAAAATCATGTCTTCTGACTCATAAATGGTGAATTTTACCCTACGCAAATTATTTGTCAATGGGACGAAATCACAACAAATGGCTAAAAATCTATGGTTATAGTTCATGAAGTCATGATTTTTGGCTTCCGAGAAATTATTTCCCTACGGGTTGAATCCACTAAAAATGGCCAAAAATCACGGGTTATAGGTCATTAAGTCGTTAATTCTGGCCTTCAAGAAATTATTTGTCAATTGGTTAAACCCATTGAAAATGGGCAAAAATCATGGATTACAACTCATGTAGTCGTGAGTTTTGGCTTCATAGAAATCATTTGCCAACGAGGTCAAAACCACTAAAATGGCCAAAAATCATGGGTTATAGCTCATGAAATCGTGAATTTTGGCCTCAGGAAATTATTTGCCAATGGGTGAAACCACAAAAATGATAAAAATCGTGGGTTATAGCTCATGAAATGGTGAAGTTTGGCCTCCACAAATTATTTGCCAACGGGTAGAAACCACAAAAATGATAAAAATCGTGGGTTATAACTCATGAAATCGTGAATTTTGGCCTTCGAGAACTTATTTGCCAACGGGTAGAAACCACAAAAATGATAAAAATCGTGGGTTATAGCTCATGAAGTCGTGAATTTTGGCCTTCGAGAACTTATTTGCCAACGGGTAGAAACCACAAAATGGCCAAAAATCACGGGTTATAGGTCATTAAGTCGTTAATTCGGCCTTCAAGAAATTATTTGTCAATGGGACGAAATCACAACAAATGGCTAAAAATCATGGGTTATAGCTCATGAAATCGTGAGTTTTGGCTTCATAGAAATTATTTGCCAATGGGTCGAAACCACTAAAATGGCCAAAAATCATGGGTTATAGCTCATGAAATCGTGAATTTTGGCCTTAGGAAAATTATTTCCCTACGGGTTGAATCCACTAAAATGGCTAAAAATCATGGGTTATAGCTCATGAAGTCGTGAATTTTGGCTTCATAGAAATCATTTGCCAACGAGGTCAAAACCACTAAAAATAGCCAAAATTCATAGGCTATAGCTCATGAAATTGTGAATTTTGGCCTCCGCGAAATTATTGGCCAACAAGTCAAAACGAATAAATATGACCAAAAATCGTGGCTTCTAGCTCATGAAATCGTGAGTTTTGGCCTTTGGCACCATCGGGTTGAAACCACTAAAAATGGCCAAAAACTATGGGTTATAACTCATGAAATCATGAATTTTGGCCTCCGGGAAATTATTTGCGTAAAGGTTGAAATCACTAAAAATGGCTAAAAATCATGGGTTATAGCTCATGAAATTGTGAATTTGGGCCTCCGTGAGATAATTTGCCCATGGATCAAAACCACTAAAAATGGCCAAAAACAGTGAGTTATAGCTAAATCGTGAATTTTGGCATTTGAGAAATTATTTGGTTATGGATTGAAACTATTAAAAATGGCCAAATATCGCAGGTTATAGATCATAAAACCGTGAAATTTGTCCTCCCGAAAATTATTCGCCAACAGGTCAAAACCACTAAAAATATCAAAAAAATCAAGTCTTATAGCTTATGAAATGGTGAAGTTTGGCCTCCACAAATTATTTGCCAATGGATCGAAACCATAAAAAATGGCAAAAAATTCTTGGGTTTTAACTCATGAAATGGTGAATTTTGGCCTCCAAGACAATATTTGCCAATCAGGTCGAAAAATTTAAAAATGGAAAAAAATAATGGGTACAACACATGAAATCATGAACTTTGGCCTTCGGAAAATTATTTGCCAATAGGCCGAAACCACAAAAAATGGCCAAAATCGTGGGTTATAGCTCATGAAGTCGTGAATTTTGAATTTGGAAATTATTTCCATCTGGTCATCGCCACTAAAAGCGGCCAAAATTGTGGGTTATAGGTTATTAAATAAGGAATTTTGGCCTTGGAAAATAGTTGCAAGCGAGTTGAAACCACTAAAAATGGCCAAAAATCATGGGTTATGGCTCATGAAATAATGATGTTTGGCCTTCAAAAAATTATTTGCATGTGTCGAAACAATTAAAAGCGGCAACAAATCATGTGTTATAGCTCATAAAGTCGTGAATTTTGGCCTCAGGAAATTATTTGCCAATGGGTCGAAACCACTAAAACTATCAAAAAATCACATCTTACAGCTTATGAAATGGTGAGCTTTGGCCTTTGCAATTTATTTGCCAATGGGTCGAAATCACAGAAAATGTCGAAAAACCGAAGGTTATAGCTCATGAAATAGTGAATTTTGGCCTCCTTGATAATATTTGCAAACGGGTCGAAACCACTAAAAGTGGCTAAACATCATGGATTATAACTCATGAAATCATGAATTTGGCATTCGGGAAACTATTTACCAACGAGTAAAAACCTTTAAAAATTGCTAAAAATAGTTGGTTATAGCTCATGAAGTCGTGATTTTTGGCTTGCATGAAATTATTTCCCTACGGGTTGAAACCACTAAGAATGGCAAAAAATCGCGAGTTCTAGGTCATTAAGTCGTTAATTCTGGCATTCAAGAAATTATTTGTCAATTGGTTGATCCCATTGGACATGGGCAAAAATGACGGATTACAAATCTTGAGATCGTGAATTTTGGCTTCATAGAAATTATTTGCCAACTAGTCAAAACCACTACAAATAGCAAAAATTTACAGGTTATAGATCATGAAATTGTGAATTTTGGTCTCCGCGAAATTATTTATTAACAGGTGGAAACAACTAAATATGGTGAAAAATCGTAGCTTATAGCTCATGATATCGTGAATTTAAGCCTTCGAGAAATTATTTGTCAACGGGTCGAAACCACTAAAAATGGCCAAAAATCATGGGTTATAGCTCAAGAAGTCGTGAATTTTGGCTTCCGAAAAATTAATTTCCTAGTGGTTGAAACTACTAAAATTAGCCAAAAATCATCAGTTATAGGACATTAATTCGTGATTTTGTCCTTCGTGAAAATATTTTACGACGGGTCGAAACCACTAAAAAAGGCTAACATGGATTACAACTCATAAAGTCGTGAATTTTGTCTTCTTAGAGATTATTTGCCAACGGGCCGAAACGACTAAAAATAGCCAAAATTCATAGGCTATAGCTCATGAAATTGTGAACTTTAGCCTCCGCCAAATTATTGGTTAATAAGTCAAAACGAATAAATATGGCCAAAAATCGTGGCTTATAGCTCATGAAATCGTGAGTTTTGGCCTTTGGCACCAACGGGTTGAAACCACTAAAAATGACCAAAATCTATGGGTTATAACTCATGAAATCGTGAATTTTGGCCTCTGGGAAATTATTTGCGTAAGGATTGAAATCACTAAAAATGGCTAAAAATCATGGGTTATAGCTCATGAAATTGTGAATTTTGGCCTCCGTGAGATAAAACCACTAAAAATGGCCAAATGTTCCCTGAGCTTGACGATGTTGTAAGGCAAGGCCACGAAGACAAGGAGCTGTTTAGAGCGGTTGAGAAATGAATAGATGAGCTACAAAGCGATCCTTTTCTCATTGATTGTTGCATATATGGATTTGATTTTGTTTCTGATGATAGATTGGGTGTGGTTGAAACTTGATGCCACTTGACCTTCATAGAAAGATTTGATCGTGATAAATCAAATCAAATGCAAAAGAAATTTTTATTTCTGTGGTCCCAATCAGCATTGCATCAGACCTCTTCAATCAAAATTACAGAGCCTGCAGGAATCTGGCTACTGGAAGTCATTGGAACCACAGATATTAGTTAATATATGGGCATCCGAGTGAATATTTTGTCAAGCTGTCCAAAAATATTGCATGCGTTGCAGTTCCTTGTGATGGGGGTGAGAATCATATGTTGTATGTAACTTGGTTTTGGTTTCTTGTGATGGGGTTGATGAGAATCATATTTTGTGTGTAGCCGGGTATAGACGGAGTTAATTCATTGTATACAGCATGTACAGTTTTTTTTTCCCCTTTGATTTTTAGACCAGGGAGTGGTAACTGTTTTTATGAGGCATTCAACTGCCTGGCTAATGTTCAGTATATACAGAGTGGTTTTGAAGAACTGAGTATGTCTATATGTGCAGCAACATTTGTGTCATGATATGGAATTTTGAGTAAGAAAGTATGGAATTTGAGATATGTAGCAAGCTTGTGGACTTGTAGCAATGTGGTTTATTATGGCTCTTTGACAGACATCAATCCTACTACCTTAAGCACAATGATGAGCTGATGGTCTAATCAGCTTATTAGATAAGCTCAGTAATGAAATATGTAGGAACAATTATTTTGTTCATTGAGCTGTGGAAACCGTTTTTTTATTGCAGTGATAACCTTTTATGCATTAAAATAATTTGAATATAATAATACATTTCAGATGTCATACAAAATCAACAAAAAAATTAAATAGATAAATAAATAAAAATAAAAATACAAAAATAAAATGAAATAATCATAATTTATGAGGACTGCAGTTGAATTTTGCAAGTAGTTTGCAGATAACTGCTTGACACAAAACTGTGTAATTTCTCTAAGATTATGACATTGAAAATTTAGTTGTTGAATATAAATTTTGAAGTTAAATAATTTTGTATTTTGCAAAGTGGGTTGTGTTTACGTATCAATTTCATAGTCATTCAAGCCAAACGATCATTTTGGTCATGGAGTTCTATAGCTTGAATTTCTTTTGGATAGCTTTTACTTATAATCACGTATTGGACACAATATTAAGTTTACAAAATAGATTTCATATTAAATAAAATGAGAAACTTGATTAAGTTTTAGAGTTTTTACATCAAAGCCAGCTTTACTTATACCGAAATTGATAATTACCACCTTTAAAGTTTTTTTTATTAAAACCACCTTTACGTGCACACATCTTCACAATTGATACTGTTTACTATTCACCCCTGAAATGTCCATATTGCCCTCACTATTTTCTTGTTTCTCCATCTCCTTCCTCCCCAAACCTTAATCCTAATCTTAACCCTAGCATCCTTATCCTCTTCTCCTTCCCTCAATCCTCTCTAGAATCCTACCTCAAACATCATCGCCGCCCCATGGCCACACCTCCCCCCTAAACCCTAAGCGTAACCCTCATCCTAGTTCCCACTTGGGGAGGAATGGAAGAGTGGGAGCTTGGGGAGGAAGAGGGAGGGGGAGGGGAGTTGGGGGAGGCGGGAGAGGGAAGACGATGAGAAGAGGAGGATGAAGTGGTTAGTGTTAGGGTTTAGGAAGGGAGAAGATGAAGGAGAGAATAGGGTCAAAATGAGATTTTCTTTCTTTTTTTTTTTTTGGTTAACAGTAAAAAAAAAGTGTTAATTGTGAAGATGTATGCAAGTAAAGGTGGTTTTAGTAAATAAAAAAAACTTTAAAGGTGGTAAGTATCAATTTGGGTATAGTAAATGTGGTTTTGATGTAAAACTTACATCAAATAAAGTGAGAAAATAAGAAAATGGAGTGGTAAAACCACTAGGTTTCATATTAAATAAAATGAGAAAATGGAGAGCCAGAACTTCTTAGTAGCTAATCTCACCGACTTAGGTGGCAATTTATTTAGGGAAATAAAGTATACCGACAATACTTAAAGCAAAAGAGTCTCCACAATATTTTAATTCACAGTGTAAAAACATTATGGTATATATCTCAGTTAAATCAGTTATGTACATTTAAGTTTCTGGAATCCCACGTTGCTGAAAATATACGCAGAACATGGGCTGTTTCAACCATATTATTACACACATTTGAAGTTAGTATAATAACCTTTCATTCAAATTTGTTATGAAATAAGCTTATTGACATAAAAAAATTGCCATGAAATAAGGTTATTTGCACTACATTTAAGCTCAGAATACATCAACAAACATAATGTTAAAACCCCATTATGACATACATATCCATAGTTTAAGGAGAATAAAACTATTTCAAACAAATATTTTGAGTACTGACTCAGTAGCTCAATGAATTTACTTTGCTAATGAAAGAGGATATCTTCAAAGGATCCTTATTGATCCCATCAGAACCACAGATGCCGCTGCTAACATCAACTCCATCTGGTTTAAGAGTTAGAGCTGCCTCCAGAACATTTTCAGTATGGAGGCCTCCGGCCAACAACCAGCCATGTTTGCTTCTGACCGGCGGCAATTTAAACCTTTGCCAATTGAATCCTTTGCCACTGGATACACATTAACATTAACAGAAGACTAGGATAAATCTAACAAAAGGGTACAAAATTTTAACATATAATATGCAGATCCAGACATATTTACATGATTAGAATGATCAGGTGCATTTTCACACTTTTATAATATTTCATAGAAAATACAAAACACACGGGATATTGGACACGGTACTTTTCCAAAATAAACAAGGTTAGGATTGTATATGAGTCTTTTCTGAACATATGAATTCTTAACATGCAGAAGTATGTTTACACCGCTCGGACTAATCGGCATTGAATAGTAAAGTGCGCAGCAACAATATTTATTCAGTTCAAGAAGAATAAAAAGTCAAGGGCTTCTGCTTAGATCTTCACAAACACAAACAAAGATGTTACCAGGGGTTATCACCTGACTATGTTGCACAGAAACGGGTACGAGTATGTGTACAGGTATGTGTAGGCAAGGTAGGGTATAGGAATACGACAAATTTGTAAAATGTAGGGTACAAAGACACAATTATACACATACATACAGAAATTCATAATTTATATGGGATCAATATAGTTTTAATTCACATGTTTTAAGAGTAAAAATTCTTATAATATTTCTATGTTTCTTTTACTATGCAAATTAAAAAATTAGAAACCTGTCTGTCGAAGAAAGCTATACGGCAAGAGCATAGGAAAAGAACACACTGTGTTAAATGAGACTTTAAACTCAATGGTATAAGAACTGAAATGCATCTATTTTGCATGTGTATAAATTCCATCAACAATCTCTCATATAGGCAGCTTGTTGGATATATGTCAAAGAAAAACTAACCCTCAAATCATCAACTTTGGGAAAAAATACCCCTAAAATCAACAAATCATCAACTTGGTGATAAAAATTTTGACTATTTTGCTAATAATTTTTTCATTGCAATAACAAATTAACATATTAAATGATTAATTGCTTTGAGGGTAATTTTTTCTGGTAGTTCGCAAATACTGAGATTTGGAGGGTATTTTTGCAAATACCAATGATTTAAGGGGAAGATAAATGCAAACAACCCTAAATTAAAACATGTGTTATACTATTGACTACATGTCTGAATAGATGAATGCATATATTTAAGGAGTGTCCATGAAATGATGGTGTCTGGTACGTATTGTACGTATCGTGTACGATATGGCTTCATGATAGAAGTATTTATTAGGATTTTTGAAACATGCACACGATCCCGAAATGCATAATACGAAGCAAGAAAATCACACACAAGAATTAACATGAAAACCTTCAATTGGGAAAAACCACAGGAACGAAATCAATCCACTATCTCCAACAAAACTACAGTCTTTTGGACAGACAAGGAATGTGAAACCGTCTCCTCTCACAATACTCAAGTATTGTTACACCGTCTGTTAACCCTAGATTACGAGAATAGTCTTCTTAGTTTACCTTCAACAATAAGGGACACATACAGAGAAACAAAAATTCTATCCCTAACCTAACTTTCTAGCCCTGACAGGATACAAACTTCTTATCGTGATAAGATCTCGTCTCCTAATCCAAATAGACATCTAATCCTATCCAACTACATGAAGTTATATAAAGAATCAAAGATACAATCTCAATAATCTCCATCTTGGCTTTGGTGCCCAAGCTACCTCTATGATTTATCATTGTCGTCTTGAAGCCTTTCTGCTAGTGTCTTCCATTGCTTTGCACTTTAAACCGAAGTATTTGGACCCGCACCTGCATCCGCACTAGGGGATGCCCCACAACTCTTGCCATCACGCACGTCATCGTGGATCCACCATTGCATGCTAAAGAGATTCTCGCCATATGTAATATCATAAGAAAGTTGAACATGCTTCAATATCTCCATGCTTGCTCTCCTGTGCTCTACCAGTATCACTCGCTTGGGACCATGTAGGTGTACCTTTCCTACACCATTCTACGAGCCAGATGCCACCCTACCGACATCTCTTGGCTGGGACCGAATAAGATGGCTAATAGACACCTTCCCCACAAGATCGATATCGTCATCTCCTGCATTAATTGGATTGGACCAAACATGAGCTTTGTTTTCCCACATCTCCCCACAAGTCCAATATCACTAACTTTATGTGTATCACTCGTCTATGCCTGCTTGCAAGCTCTACCTAATCCATCACTATTCTCGAGGCTACGCATATCAATTATCTCCTGGTCATGCGATAACCGCAAACCACTGCACGATGATAACTCCTGCTATCAAATTTGCCTCTGTCATCCTTAGAATTTTTCTGCATCTTCTGACCAATCCAAGCACAATCTGTAATCCAAACCCTTCCATCACCTTCAAAGCACTCAATAACTTATGAATTAATTCTTGGATCGTCAACATCTGCCTTCAACTAACAGATCTACTAACAAAACAAATTGTATCGTCCAATGTGGATCTAGAACACCAAGCACGAAGAGAATACTAAACAGCAAAATTTTGCACCTCTAAACCTACTTATCTCTTTTTCTTCCCACGTGACCCAATGCAACAGTAACTTCGAGATTTTTTTTCTACGGTTCTTTTACACGGACATCACAACCCGAAAAAAAAGACTCGCGAACCCGACTCCAATGCTACTTTCCTGACTCGCCACCTTTGTGACCCGCGACTACCGCTACCAACCACACCACTCGAATATGCACGAACTGCCAAACCTCATTATGGTAACACTTGTTGGGATTTTTAGAACCTACAAACAACCTTAAAAAGCATAATACGCAGCAAGAAAATCACACACATGAAATTAACGTGGAAAACCCTCAATCGAGAAAAAAATCACGTGATCAAAATCAGTCCACTATCACCAAGGATCCAAATATCAATTATCGAGAAACATCGAATGATCAAAATCTATATTCGATTGCGAATACTCATGAAATATCAGGGATATGTAGTAATTATTGAAGTGCTATATCAGATTATTTATTTATATACTATAATGTCCTAAAATATAATCGAAATATACTTAATGAAACCTGAGCATACAAAAACATAAATAATCCATGTTTAGAATCACTAACAAATTGTAAAAGCTTACTTAAAGAAATGAGCTTACTAGAATTTTGCTAAAAAAATTTCATATCGCAGGAGTTTTTGCTAAAAACACTAAAAAAGTTCTGCAGAATTATATTATTCTGTGACAAGCCATACAAAAGGACATATAGACCAATATATTGACAGATATGTCAGCCATGTCGGGGGTAATAATCGCCAAAAAATTGCCAAAAAAGGTAAAGAATATTAAGACCTAAGTTGCATGGAAGCAGTGCGGATGATGAATGCGGAGTGTAGTGCGGGACCACGGCAAACCTATAAAATGTACGGTATGAGGACACGGTACATATATATATATATATATATATATATATATATATATATATATATATATCAATGTTGAAAAAAACGGGTTACGTAACGCGAAATAACGCATTTTATAACTTAACGTAACCTTCATGTTAGGTAACAGAAGGATATAACCCATTTACAATATAACGCTACGTTTTTTTCAAAATAACGCAAAATAACGGGTTATAACGCGTTTATTCTATAACACAAAATAACCATAGTTAAATGGTTAAGATGAAAATACACGTGGACAACTCAATCACCGTTCATTTTTAAGATCTCTCATTATCTTCTGAATCTCATCTCTCACCTCACTCTTCTAGCCCTATTCTATCTCAGCCGCCGCCACCAAAAAAAATTCAAAACGACCAGCTAGCAGCCGCCTGCTTTATCGACCGCTATCGAGCAGCCACCTGCTTTGTCGACGGCGAGTAGCAACCCTTCATCGACCGCGAGCAACAACCCTTTGTCGACCACGACCGCAGGCCCCCCTCCTTCGTCGACCACGACCGCAAGCCCCCCCTCCTTCGTCGACCACGACCGCAGCCCCCTTCGTCGACCACGACTGCAGCCCCCCGCCTCCTCCTTCGTCGACCACGAGCAACCGCTCATCTCCCTCTGCCATCAGGTAAAATTTCAAGTTTCAACTTATTTTTCAGTTACTGCTAGTGCTCACACTGCTAAGTGCTTAGGTTTTACTATTTTAGTTGATTAATTAGGAATGAGGATATATTTTGTGAAGCTAAGATGCTCCATTATCATGTTTGGTTGGTACTTGGCAGTTGGCAATGTTTATTAAGTTGTTTGTAAATTGGTAATTTGATTTGTATGTTTGTCTTTTGATTTGTGCAATAGTATATAATATTGTTTGAAGCAATGTCAAAGACTTTAGATCCCGTGAGAGCAAGGTTTTAAAAATCGGCCGATATTATCGATAAATCGCAGATAAATCGGGTTTTGATCCCTTCCGATACGATTTTTGGAAAACAAAACAGGTTATCGTTTTTACCCGATTTTTGCCGATTTATCAGCAAAAATCCGATAAATCGCCGATTTATTTCGGCCCAAAAACCGGCCGATTTTTGGAAAAAAAACACATTTGTTCAAGTGGGTTTCGGGTCATATAACATATATTATTCGGACCCGACCCGCAACTTGAAAGACAAAATCCCTCCCAGTTACTTCAATCATTCACGCAAAACCCTAATATCTCTCCTGAACCGTCTCCTGCCTCCCTCCCCTCTCTCTCAAGGTCTGAAGCTCCTCAAAGATTTTGAAGATCTCTCAAAACTCCCTCAAAACTTGAAGCTCCTCTCTCAAAGGCTGAAGCTTCTCAATTCCGAAGTTCCCTGGAAGACGAGCTCTCTCAACCATTGAAGAAATTGAAGATAGATAGGTCCTCGAAAACTCTGAAAGCTTGAAGTAACTAAAACAGGTACGTATTGTTTTTATTTTTCTAATAAGTCGCTGTTTTGTGATTTTTTTATTTTTTTGCAAAAGTAAATACTTCATGGTGCCTGCAGTAGTTCTGAATCTTCTGATAAATCATTGTTTTTTATTTTTTGAGCATGAGAGGCATGTATTCCATCAGTAGTTCTTAACCAGAGCTGATTAAGAGCTGAATAAGAGCTGTTTTTGTGAATTTTTTTAATTTTTTGCAAACTCAGTGCATTTAAAAGCACAGTTTATGCACAGATAAAGTATCCCAAAGTTGGTGACTCAAATGCTATTGTTTTTTTATTCATGTTAAAACACTTATGGCTTTTCTCCAGCTTGATACAGTATATATATGCATGTGCAGTTCTGCACTGAACTGCATCTTATCCAACTTATTATGCTATAGTTCTTTTCATTTGTATCTCACAAATCATATTCAATTGGTTTTTGGATTTAGTAATTTTGCTCTCTAATTTACTTAAAAACTGAAATTAGAAACTGAAATTGCATGTGATTAAAACAAACATGAATGTTAATTTACGATTATTTTCTATTTTATATGCTTGTTGATTATTTTCATAAGTTTATCTAATACGTTCAATCTTAAATAATTTATAGGAGGATGTCGTCTGAAGGTCAAGGATCTAGCCAAGTAGTTGCTCAAGGATCTAACAAACTAGCAAAACTAGGAGGCAAAGATCCTTGTTGGGCATACGGGGAAAGGGTTGGTAATGATGCAACCAAAGTTAAATGCAAGTTTTGCATGTACATTGTGAGTTGAGGGATAATTAAGTTCAAAACACACTTGGCAGGAGTTAGAGGGAATTATACGAGTTGTGATAAGGTTTGGAAGATGTGAAAAAGAAAGTTTCAGAAATATTACAAAGGGGGAAGAAGAGTAAGGAGTAGTTGAAAGCTCAAGATTTGCTTGATGATGTCCATATAGGGGAGGAAGAGGGATATGAGGGGAGTGTGTCTATACCTACTCAAAGAAGTTCGTCATCATTCAAGACAAAAGGGCCAATGGATGCTTTTGCAGGTCGCTCCCCTGAGGAGACAGCTGAACTAATATCAAAAGGGAAACAACCTGCGATGGACAGTAAATACAGAAAAAAGGCTAGGGAGGATGGAAACAAGTATATTGGGAGATGGTTCTACGAATCCGGCGTCGCCTTTAATACCTCAAGTCTTCCTTCTTTCAAGCAAATGGTGCATGCAATTGCAAAGCTTGGAGGCTATTTAAATCCTCCACCAAATGAGTTGAGGGAGACAATTCTACAAAGAGAGGTGGATGCAACAAGGGAGATTGTTGAACATTTCAAGAAGAACTGTGCACTTAACGGGTGCTCCATAATGGCTGATGCGTGGAGTGACCAAAAGATGAGTATCATGAATATAGTGGTGCATTCACAAGGAGGATGTGCTTTTTTAGCTTCAAAGGATGCATCGGCCAACAAACATGATGGGAATTACATATTGGACTTTGTGGTGAAAGCAATTGAGGTAGGGTCGGAGAATGTTGTGCAAGTTATCACCGACGGAGCTTCAAATAACATGAAGGTTGCAAAAAGCTTAGCACTAATTAAGCCAAATATATTTTGGACCACTTGTGCGGCACACACCAACTTGATGTTAGGTGATATAGCCAAAATCCGTCCTATTCGAAATGCGATTGTGATGGGAAGAACCGTGTCGGTGTACATCTATAGCCACACTAGGTCTCTTCATATCATGAGAGATATTGCAAAGGGGGACCTTGTGAGACCCGGGGCGACACGATTTGCTACCGCATTCCTCGCTTTGGAGTCGTTGAGAGACAAGAAAGAATTGAAGCAAATGCTTGTCTCTAACAATTGGATGGAATGCGAACTTTCGACAAAAGAAGCGGGGGAAAAGGTATAATTTGTTTGTTTTTTATTTCCTAACTAATTCCTAATTTCCTAGTTTCTTTTATATTGTTCGTTTGTATATTTGTCTTATTGAGTCTTATTTTATTTGTGTGCAGGTTGCTGAGATCATTCTCAGTAATAAATTTTGGGACAATGTTGATCTTGCCCTTACCATATTTTCTCCTTTGGTGAAAGTTCTGCGGAGAGTTGATGGTGATAAAACTTCATCTATGGGATGTGTATGGAGACTTATTGGTGGCTAAGGAGATTAAAGAGGGTCTTAAGAATGAAGAGAAGAAATATCGTCCTATATGGAAGGTTATTGATACGAGATCGGATGACAAGCTTAAAGGACCACTCCATAGAGTGGGGTATTATCTGAATCCCTACTACTATTATCCATCTATCATAGAGATTGAAAAAGATGGAAGCTTCATGAGTGGCGTTGTAGATTGTTTGAATAAATTCTATCCAAATGACAATGAGGCTTTTACTAAGATTCCATCTCAACTCTCGGATTATCAACACAAAAAAGGATCGTTCGGGAGAGAGGTTGCCATGAACAAAGCAAAAAGACATGATCTTAATCCGGGTATATTTATATTTTCCGTTCAAATTTAAAACTAATTCAATGATTTCTATTTGGAAGTTACAATGTACTAATTATTTTCACCTATGAATTAACTAGTTGATTGGTGGAAGCTTTTCGGGACCGATGCTCCTGAATTGAGGATGATGGCAATGAGAATTTTAAGTTTGACAACTAGCTCTTTGGCTTGTGAAAGGAATTGGAGCACTTTTGAGATGGTAATCATCTTTTGTAAATTGTAATTATATTAAAGCACATTTTACTATGTTAGACTAATTTGTTCTTTTTGTTCTAATTTGTAGATTCATACGAAGAAGAGAAATAGACTAACACACAAGAAACTACATGACTTAGTCTATGTCAAGTTCAATGCGAAATTGAAAAATAAGCATGCCAATAGGGATAGAGATCCCTTACTTGCCTACGACGACGAGGAACGATCCTCCGAATGGTTGATGAATATAGAAAAGAGTGGTCGTGATGATGAGAGTGATGATGAAGTGTTCATGGGGGAATCTTTAACTTGGAGACAATATGGAGAATTTTCAGGAGCCAATCCCAAGAAGGGAAAGAGTACAAGAACAAATACATAGAAGAAGAAAAAAGTCGGGGGAGTCTTCGTCAAAGGGCAAGGCGTTGTTGGAAGATGACATGGTGGAAGAGGAAGACATGAAAACATCATCATCGGAGTCCGATTCGGAGGAAGGAATGGCAGATATTCCATCTTTTGATTCCGATGAAGATTGATTTACTTATCTTTGCATAGACTTTGATTTGGACATGCTCTTTTGATGTTTAACAATTATGAACTATTTCTAGCTCTAGAACTTGGTTGTTATTTGCTTATCTTTGCTTATGGATGTTAACTTGACTATTAATTCCTGAGTTAGTTTGAATATTTAATCTTGTGAATTTGTGATTACATAGCAATTATATTGATAATTCTTCATTTTTTATGTAATCTTGGCATTTCTTTATATGATATTCTATTTTTACTTATACTATTTTCTCTTTTTGAAGGTTATGCACTCGGATGGTTCCATTACGCAATCGAGAAGCAAGTTCCAACAATTGGTTAGTGATCTAAACATGAGTTATTTACATTTTAGTATGTTTATGCTTCATTAAATGTGCTTAGAATCTTAGATTATATTTTAGGATATTATATTATATACCCGATGACACTCCGATTTTTACTACTTATCCCCGATATATCCCGGATAACCGAGATCCGTCCGATTTATTTTCGATAACCAATTTTTAAAACCTTGCGTGAGAGAGCATGCTGTTACGAAAGAGGGGGAGCCACAACAACACATCTATTGTAAACATTGCAATCATCATATTACGACGGGTGTAACACGGCTTAAGCATCACTTAGCCGGGGCCAAGAAAGGAGTGAAGAAATGTGATAAAGTTTCGGAAACAGTGAAGAAGTATTTTGGGGATCTTCTAAAAGGATCGGAAGTTGTAAAAGAGAGAGGCGGCATTGCTTGACTCAATTGGCAAGATGGATGATGATTCAGCAATTCAACAAGAGATCGATAGCTTCGAGGTACAAAGTGGGCATGATAGCAGTAGCCAAGTTCAGCAGTCCAGAACATTTGGTCCATTGGACCAATTTGTTAATATCCGAGGCCGTCAAACGACAATAGAGAGTAGAATCCAAAAAGAAGAAAGGGATGTGGTGGTAGAGAAGATTGGCCAATTTATCTTTGCTAATGGGTTGGCTTTCAACATCTTGAACAGCACGTACTGGAAGGAGATGACAGAGTCTATTGGAAGATTTGGTCCCGGAATGAAGCTTCCTACTCCTTATGAGATAAGGACACGGGTGCTTAAGAAAGAAGTGGAGAACATAGATTCTATTAAGGCAAAACACAAGAAGGCTTGGGAAAAGTATGGTTGCACTCTTATGTCCGATGGATGGTCAGATAGGAAGAGTAGGAGTTTGATTAACTTCCTCGTGAACTCACCGGAGAGGACTTTTTTCTACAAGTCCATTGATGTGTCGCCGACTATTAAGAATGGAGAATATCTTTTTCAGTGTCTTGATCAAATGGTGGAGGAGATTGGGGAGAAGAATGTTCTCCAAGTCATCACTGATAATCATGCATCCTATGTTCTTGCTAGAAAGAAGCTAATGGAGAACAGAAAGTCACTTTATTGGTCACCATGTGCAGCACATTGCATTGACCTTCTGTTAGAGGATATTGGCAAAATGAAGATACACCGACACTCTTGAAGATGCAAAAGGAGTAATCCAATTTATCTACAATCATTGTAAGGTCTTGAGCTTGATGAGGAAGTATACGGGTGGGAAGGAGTTATTGAGGCCCGCTATTACTCGCTTTGCTACATCCTTCTTGACACTTCAGAGATTGTATTCCTTAAAAGAACCTTTGAGGGCCATGTTCTCTTCTGAGGAGTTCCAAAGAAGCACTTGGGCGAAGAAGCCGAAAGGAGTGAAGGCAAAGGACATAGTTCTTTATACTAAACAATTCTGGGGAAAGATACTTTTTTGCTTCACCACCACACTTCCGCTAGTTCATGTCCTCCGAGAAGTAGATTCAGATTTGAGACCCTCTATGCCATATTTGTATGAGATGATGGACAATGCGAAGGAGAAGATTGCGGATGCATATAGTGGAAAGAAGAGTCCATACATGCCTTATAGGAAGCTAATTGATGCTAGATGGATGAATATGCTTCATCAACCTATCCATGTCGCCGCTTACTATCTTAATCCAAAATTTTTTTATGGGGACAAATTTACTGAGGATTTAGAGGTGAAGAAAGGACTCCGTCTGTGCATGAGTCGCATGATTCCCGACGAGGATGAGAGCATTAGCTGATTGTGAGCTAGATGCTTATAGGGAAAAATTAGGAGAGTTCGGGACATCCATGGCTCAAAAGACTATTAGTAATCGTACACCAGAATTTACTAATTACTTCAACTTTCATTCTATAATGATGGTAATTTCTTACGTTGATTTTCAATGTTTGAATTTTGAATGTATAGCTTCCTGGTGGGAGAGATTTGGAGATGAGACTTCGAATCTAAAGCGATTTGCAGTTCGTGTTCTCTCCCTCACTACTAGTGCATCCGGATGCGAGCGCAATTAGAGCACTTTTGAGCAAGTATGAAAATTTTTTAATCCTAAAATTCAACTAATATCTTTCATCTTAGAAGCTTATAAGATGTTCTTTAATGAAGGTCAAGGTTACTAATAGCGGATAGCGTCGCGTCGAGGCAAGGTACCGCTAAGGCTATTTGAGCCTATATCGGCAAAATAACGACAAATAGCGCATAGTCAAATAACGGTCAAATATAAATATATTTAAATATTCTAAATAATGAGAAACATTAAAAAAATCTAAAAATTCTACAATTGCATATTTTTAGAATGGAATGGAGATGGTGCACTGCTGGAGAGCTTTGGAGATGGTCGAAGTAGTGGATGGAGTTGCTGGAGGTGCTGGAGTTGCGGAGGTGATGCACTGGTGGTGGATAGAGTTGCTGGAGGTGCTGGAGCTGCGGAGTTGGGAGGTGGAGCTCACCGGAGGTGGTGGATGTGGAGTGGACTCGGGAGCTTCGGAGATGGAGACTGGAGATAGTTGGGAGCTTCGGAAAAGGAGCTCGCCGGAGGAGGGGCTCGTCGGAGAAGAGAGCTTGGGACTTGGGAGCTGCAGCTAGGGTTTTTAGAGGACACGGGAGACAGCAAGAGAAGGAGGAGATTTGAAATGGGAAAGGGTTTTGTTTTAGTTGAATTCGGGTCGTGTTCAGGTACGAGCTGAAATTACCGCTTTATGAATAGCAGTTTAAAGCGGTTTTTAAGCGCTAACAGCGCTTTTTACTGCTAAACAGCGCTTTTTCGCACGGCGAAAAAAGTGGCTTTGCCCGCTATTAACCACCGCTAAGCACTATAGCCTAGCGGTTTGAGGTCGTGACCGCTATAATTCCCGCTATCGCGCCGCTATCGGGCGCTATTTACGACACTGATGAAGGTCCACTCTAAAAAGAGATGTCGTTTGGAGCAAGAGCGCCTTAGTTCACTTGTTTATGTCATGTACAATATCAAGCTAAGAGAGAAATATGCGGAGGAAGGCACGAAAGATCCGATTTTGTTGGATGAGATATCTCTCGATGATGAGTGGATAGTTGAGGAGCCTTGTCTTCCGGACGATCCGAGCTGGCTAGGTGGTGAAGACAGGGTTAGGGAGTATCTCAATGTTGCTGCAATTAATAGTCTAGCTACTACAAAAGAAGACAACGAAAATGCTCCAGCGGCAAAGAAACGAAGAGTTGATAGTTCTTGTAAGTTTTCTAGGAACTTTTAATGCCATGTTTATTTGCATAAATACTCGAGTTTATGATTGAAATTATTTCTACACTTCTACAGCATCCTCTATGCAAAAAGGAAAGGAGATCGTCACTGAAGATGAAGTGGACCCCGAAGATGCAAGTTACATTCTAGATGAGGATGACTTGGTTAATTTTTGAGAGATGAATCTAGAGGATGGAGTTCTTTTGTAGTATTTATTAATGCTTAAGAGTTGGAAGTTTTTGGTTCTATTTAGACTTGTTTTTATTGCTTGAAACTTGATGACGTTGACGTATTTGATCATTTGATAATGCATTTTGGAATGATTTTTATGACTAATTGTTGTTAGGAAATTGTGATATCATACTTCTATATTTGATAATTGATAATTGTGATGTTATGCTTGAAAGGTTTGATTATTCTTAGTATTAAAGCTATTATGAATTATTAATATTTATAAAATATCTAAATAATTAATAAACAATATAACCTACGTTATGCATTACGTTTTTACTTAACCCTTAACAAGAGGTCCGTTACATAACTCATTTTCGTTATTTTCAACATTGATATATATAGGGTATTTACATAAAAACACCTTAACTTTTACTCAAATTGACGGTTACCACCTACTTTTTCTGAAAATCATCGAATTTGCTTACATGCTTTCAATGTCACATCAAGCTATTTTTTATCGTTACCACCTAAACTTTTATATCTCTTTACCACTTATACTTTTATATTTCTTATGGTTACCACCTTTATAACACATAAATTGATATGTATATCACCTTACCTTTATAAACTTTTGACATGAACCACCGCTATTTTATGAAAATCATATTTACCCTATAAAGTTTAGGTGATAAGCGTACTTTAAAAAAGTTTAAGTGGTAACTATAAAAAACATAAATTGGTGTGATATTGAAAGCATGTAAGCAATTTCAGTGGTTTTCATAAAAAATAGATAGTAACCGTCAATTTGAGTAAAAGTTAAGGCAATTTTATGTAAAATTCATATATATATATGAGATTAATAAGTATCATTTGTCATTGAGGGGATTCCCTCATATGCAATGATGTGGCACAATCTCCACCAAGTTAATAAAGTAGGAGAAAGAATGCCTCATAACTACACTTGGTGGAGATTGTGCCACATCATTGTATATGAAAGAATCCTCTCATATGGCATATGATACCCATTAATCTATATATATATATATATATAGAATTAATAATGTCGTGAGATCATTTTTTCCCGCTTCATGTGTCATTAGAATTAAAATTCCGATCATATTTTTAAGTTTATTTTATCATATTGATTATCATAAATTGAAAACTACTCCTTTTTTTTACTAGACATCCAAACGACCATTTAAGTATATAGTTTTGAACTTGGGTATGGGCTGAAACGAATCTGACCCATATCTAACTAGTTTCAAGAAACGGATGTGAAGTGTAAGTTATACGTCCAACAATTGTTTGACAAGTGTTTTAAATTAACACATATATCATATAATTGAGTACATGTTGTAATAAATACATGCATATATTCAAGAAGGAGTTTTGTTAAAGCAGCCATTTTGCTAAATAATTAGCAAACGGTCGGTTTTGCTAATTATTTAGCAAAATCGACCTCTTTGACTGTTGGCCAAAAGAAGTCGGTTCGCTAAAACAGTTTTGAAACATACGGGACTAGTAGTCCGTATGTTTAGTGGCCGATAATTAGCAGCTAAAACCTACGGGACTAGTAGTCCGTGGGTTTTCTAAACCGCTTTAAGGAAAGAAGAAGAATAAGGGCAATTAGCGGCCACTAAACATACGGGACTAGTAGTCCGTATGTTTCAAAATTATTTTATGAACCGACCTCTTTTTGGCCAACAAAGCAAAGAGGTCGGTTTTGCTAAATAATTAGCAAAACGGTCGGTTTTGCTAATTATTTAGCAAAAGTGGGCTGTTTTAACAAAAACTTCATTCAAGAAGTGTCCATGAAGTTTGGGTACGGGAAAGTGTTAGGTACGTGTCCGGTACGGGTACGGCTTCATAATAGAAGTACCTGGGTAACATAGATTAAGACCATATCGTTCTAAGGCAAGCCTTATAAAAGCATATATCGGCTGATATATAGGGCTATATAGAGGGTATTTAAAACAATTATTACTACCAACAAAGTTACGACATTTTGGACGGACAAATATTGTGAAATTTTCTCCTCTGAAAGTTGCAATCTTTTTGGACAGAAAAAAATTGTGAAACCCTCTCTACTCAATCTTTTGGTCAAGACAAAGACTGTGAAATTGTCTTCTCTCTTACACTACCCTTGAATCTGCTTACATCCTATATTAAACCTAGATTAGAAGAATAGTGTCACTCACTTCTCTTAGTTTACTTTCAACAATAGGAGACTATATATATAGAAACAAAATCTTATCCTTAGCCTAGCATCTTAGTTCGAATAGGATACAAACTCCTTATCATGATGAGGCCCCATCTCGTAATTATGATAGTCATCTAATACTATCTAACTACATGAAGTACTATCTAACTACATGAAGTTGTACAAAGAATCAAAAGCACAATCCCAACAGTATCCACGCAACATAGTTGCCCTCTCGTCCCTACGATGCTTTTAAGTCGGTCTCTTGATGATGAGAATGTAAGCACAGATTTAAGGAGTTTAGGGGGTTTTGTTTATGAGTAATTCTTTCTCCTTGGGAAGCAGGTTTTTACACATTTGCCATCATTATCTCATAGTTTCACGATGACTAGATCAAGGATGATAATTTCCCTGTCCAACCTGTAAATATGGTAATCGTAAATGCGTGTTGTTACCTTTTGTAGCCACGAAAGTCATAGAAGTGTGACCCTTGCCATTATTGCTTTCTTGTGTTCTTCAGCATAATTTGACCTTACTCAAGGGTTGTCATTATAACCTTGGTAGTACATAGGATCATGAGTAGATCCATATCAGTTGTTACACACAAATACATGTAAATATCTTAAATAGTAAAATGTTCCCCGAAATAATATATCTTTGCCAGAAGGCTAATTCATCTCATGTGTATGTGTTTTGGGGAAATCTAAAGGGTTATCATAAGTGGCAGAAACATGACACTCCAAATTGACATGGGAAAGGGCATACTCAGTAGCGCAAGAAACAATGTAAAGGATTCAATTTCCTACTTTCATGGACAAAGGCTTTTGGATGCTCAACAAGGTTTTCATGACAAAAACAGTATAGCAATTTAAAAGTAAGAGGGAAGTTCTTCTGACCTGCCACCCTTTGCGCTATCTACCAGAAGCCAGTCAACTAAAGTAGCAGCTTCACCAGGAACATGGTTGAGAAGTTTCCCATTTTCATCAGCATGGATAACATAAATAACCCTACTCAATGGCAGCAACTCTCGGAGCTCAGCACGAGAACAATCTCCATGAAGCTGCAAGAAAACATGCAAAAGAAGGAAATAGCTCGAAACTTTCATTTAGTTTGAATAGAAGACAGAAGGAATAATTTAGACTAGCTAGTACTTGGACAAACTCAAGGCCAGCTGCTTCGGCGGCTCGTAGTATTGTGCTCACGTCATCCTCAACAAACACTCCAACTGGCTCTGCGCCATTGTCTCGGGCAGCTTTTGAGATTTCCTTTGCGACTTCCAGTGACACAGAACGCTTTGAGTGGGGCCAAAGTATCATCCCGATAAGATTAGCACCAGCTTGAGCAGCGAGTTCTGCATCTCTAGCAGAGGTGATCCCACACATTTTAACTTTAGGGTGGAAATTTTTGGAGTCTTTTCCAGAGCTTTCTAGAGAACAAGATATAGAAGAGGCCCTGATTTTCTTTAGACATAGTGAGCTTCTTGATAAAAACTTGAGTCGAGCATTGCGGAAGTCTAAATTATCTTGAATGAAAAAAGAAAAGAAGAAGAATTATCACACTGCTTCATTCTTAAGCATTAAAAAGGACACTGTTTTAGACAATGAGGAAGAAAAAATAAAATCAATAAGGAAGCTTATAGTTTGTTTTGATAAAGATAAAAAATTTCCACTCTTATATATAAATTTGCTTGTCAAGATTGGTCAATATGCAATTGGTAGAACTCTTTCCCCAGTTAGACCAAAAAGATGTCAGGAAACATTAACATGATAGTGAACCATGATAGCAATCTAAATAGAACTTAGTAACTAGTGGATATGAGCTTTCGGAATAACATCTCTTGTAGAGTTTTTTCAGGCATCAATATAAAAGAATGGAAATACATCTATTCTGCAGCAGAAAATTAATATAGATTATGCTTAAGCTTCATTTATATTAGAGTAACTCTAACTTTAAGAATTTCATGATATGCATGATAATACTCACTATAACTGGAGATGATCATGAACAAAACGCATTTATCAGTAATCTTGATGGTAGGCCTTTCATAATAGTACTAGTAAGGAAGGGCATGCATGCTGCTTTATGTAGATATTGCACCAAAATCAAAGAATTACATAGGATGATCGATATATACCATGAAAATATATACATATATGATATTCCTTTTAGTTTGTCTACAATAGTAATTTTGTGTATAATGTGGATGAAAACTTAAGGTTGATGAGTAACTTTTCTATATTACATCTATATTGACTTCTCATTTACTCGTTTTTTTACGAAAATGTTGTCTCGTATGACAACTCAAAAAAGTGTATCGACATTCTAACAAATATTCATTGACTTCATAGCTCATGCAAACATTCATCAAATGTATGCATGCTCTGTGTAGTAGTTGCACAAGTCGCAGGTGTAGTTGTTGCACAAAATTAAACAAGGTGATAAGTAAATTATAATATTTAATTATTTAGTAGATGACTATAATTAAAACAATAAAAGCATTACAAGGTGAAAACACTGATGTTAGTTAGCAGTTAGCATTCCAGTTTCAAAAATAAATTGATATTATAATTATTGACTCATCTTGAATGAAAAGTATACATAAATACAAAGCACGATGTAGGATAAAAATTAAATTTAAAGTAAATTATAATATTTAATTATTAGATGATTATAATAAAAATAATACAATGCGTTACATGGTGATAAGTGCTAATAAACAAGTTGAACAGCGACACTTAAAATTATAGATTAAAATTTTATCTGTAATCAATCTAAATAATTATATCTCTATTACTTGTGAAGATCCAAACGCATCTCTTGAGGTTCTTATCTCACAGACTTGTGAAGATCCAAACGCATCTCTTGAGGTTCTTATCTCACAGAGATGGGTTAGAATATTATTGTTATTGAATATTATTGTTATTTGATTAATTACGCAATTAATCAATTGATTGCTAACAACAGAAAGATGTCGGATTAATTTACGGTGAACTGCTGTAAGAATGATGAGTAAAATCTTTTACATGACTGGTTCTTTCACATTTTCACAAAGACTATGGTCCCCTTCAAAATCACCACTTTATTCTTTTTATTACTTACAATATTTTTTTGACAACTAAAGAGTAGTTTGCCTTTTTTATCACGTGCTTGGTACGTGACGTGTTGGACCTAATGACATTCTTTTTGGTGTTAGGATCAAAAATCTTCAAAACATCTAGTGGAATAAAAGAAGTTCTGAGGGGTTATGTGCAAAACTCAAGTTAGAGGTGTTTTGTGTAATTCAAACAGATAGTTAGGGGGTTTATGTCGAAATGGACTCTCTTCTTAGAGAAATAACCATAGCTTACTTAATAAACCTTTTTTGTGAAAGGCCCAAGCCCAATCCGTTATTGAATGGGTATTCATTTTTGAATTGCAGGAAGCGGAGAAACGAAATGATGCACATGTGTCTTCAAGGGCCCACAAAAATTTTGAGCTGCTAGGTGAAGCAGACAGTTTCGACAAAAACCAAATGAGCCGCTAGGCTCTTTTATATATAGTAATGATATATAGGTCAGATTACATCATCAGTTCTCTTCCAGAAATTCAAATGACCAAGTCAAAACTTAACAGTCATAAACTTAACAAGCAAAAAAAACTGATAATTTAGTTTATGCCGGTGATATAAATCAAGAAGCCAAGTGGCCTTATCCTGCCTCGAGCGTAGTTGATAAGTTTATCATAAATCTACTTCAATTAGCATAGGCAAATTAAATAGGATTGAAAAAGCGTTGTATGATGTGGGAAGTATCAAGAAGTACAGTTTTAAGTAAAATGAATTGAACCACCTATTATCTGAGGGAGGGAAGGCAACTTGGAGGGTGATTCTAAGATTCAAATAGCTTATTGAAAACATCCTGCAATGTTACTCCAAGTAAAGTAACTACGTCGAAGCGCATAATTTGTCAAAAAAGATTGAAGGATATTTAAATAAAATTGCTCATTGATTCACCATATTCGATTCTTCCATCCACCAGCAAAATAAGATAGATCATTCCCATGATATGATATGAGAAAATCCAACTGGAGTTCTCAGAAATCACTCTTAGGTTCCCGCTACTTACTCCATAACGGGTAGGATACAGCTTCATGCTACCAAATCTATTAAATCAATTCATAGTGGTGATCTTTTGTTTTTTAACAAGATGCAAGGACATAACAAATACTTATATGCTATGCCTTTTTTTTGTACCAAAAAAGTGAATGATTTCTAATGCACATTGGTAGATGTGAAAATTGCAGTGTTAGGGAATTGTTATCCGAAGGCTAATCATATTTCTAGATATCTAATGCACATTTGTAGATGCGAAAAAGGTAATTTTAAAAAGCTTTCTAGCCCTTAATGTTTGTTGAATCTACTATTAAGCACCATAATCTATTTTTAAATATAATTTTGGTAGGTTTAAAATAAAATTAGAACATTTTTACTAGTGAATTCAACAAATATTAAGCATTAAAACTCCAAAATTATCTTATGAGTGTCGTGTGGAATATTCGAAAGAAAATTCTTACATTTTTATACAAAAGGTATTAGAGTGCAAATTTTAGAAACTTTAAGATGCATAAGTGCTACCAATAACATATGAGGCTATATAAGTGAAAGATAGGAGGAACTATAAGGATATTGGTGGGTTTGGATAGCTTTTTTTAAGAGGGGAAAGGAGGATTTCAGGATGTTACAATGCTAACCAACGCAAAATTGTGTTTATTTACATTTTTAGTAAGTGAGGGAAATGATTGGGAGGGTTAAAAAGAAGCAAATTTCATCGCTTTCTTAACCTTCTTAAAGTGGACGGATTCGAAGGGAATGGATTGAATTTCAAAGTGAATTGCTCCAGTCTCTTCTTATTTTTTACTCTTAGTTCTAAACCCAATTAGTTATATCACACTTGCTTCTTAGTTATATTAAACCCAATTAGTTATATCACAACCCCTTCTTTTCCTTTCCCATTTAGTTCAATCTTCAAGCCTCGCCAATCCTCATCTCTAGCGAAACCGACCATATGCGATGATTAGCCAATTTCTCTCTTTAAATCCCTCTCCTCCTCCCCCGTCGCGGTCATCTCTTGCCATCATCGACACCGCTTCCGCCATCTCATGCCGCCCCATTTACGCCCTCTGCATTTCATAGTCATTGCGCAAAAGTTTCCCATCGCCCAAACCCCACTATGGGACTCTGAGGAAGCTGAACCGGAATCTCAAAAAAAAATTTTAACATAATTCTTTGAATTTGATATCCCATCCCAAATTCAGGAAAGTATCTCCATAAGAAGCAAGTCATTACTGTCAAATCTCTCAGGTCCATGAGCCTTCCTCTCTACTATAATAGCTATTGCGCACAACCTGTTAGTTGAAATCCCACTTTTCTGAGGAACGTCAATGGCAATGGCAATGGCAACGATGAGCGTTGTGAGTTTGCAGGTGCTTAATCCTAAGTTGCCGCAGCAAAATGGTAAATTTCCTTCAGACCCATTATTTGATTGTAGCATCATGATTGATCCCGATATAATTGCATCTGTACGGCGTATTGGTTTGTTATGGGTCGTTTTGTTTTTACTGACAAATTTGAGATATAAGGAAAACTGTGGGTTTGAATTCTCTTCAATGTCACATTGGCAGTACAGAGGCCACCTCCTAAATCACAATAATCCAAATTCATCCATAATGCACCTAACATCATACCCCCGATGAATTGCTTTGCTTTCTGAGGTTCAAACTTTGTGCCTTTTGAGTTCCCCTTCGAGTTTCCATCTGAATGTGGTCTCTGACATCAACAAAGATGGATTACGTGCTTTATTCTAGAACATGATAAGTGTTTAGCAAAAGAATAGTAAGGCTCTAATGTATTGCATCTTGAAGTGTGCAAGTAGATGTTTGGGGGAAAAAATACAACGGATTTTCCACTTGAATAGTTGCATCTTTTGAATAATAGATCACAGGATCTGATTTACCCTTAAGTAGTAAATGCTATAGGAATTAGGAATCTTACACCAGATATACTGATATCTGTTTATTGCTAAGCATGTCCATGGTTGAAAGAAGCACATCTTTTGTGATGGTGGGTCTTAAACACGCCATTTGTTAATTAGAGAAGGTAGGACCCTTAATCGGAGAGGAGGTAGGGTTGAGCACATAATCAATCACTAACATCATAAACAAATACCTGGCTGAAAGTCACCTGATAATTTAAAATGGAATATTTGTGAGATAGTACATTAGATATCTAAAAATATGATTATCCTTCGGATAACTCTTTCCTAACACTGCAATTTTCACATCTACCAACGTGCATTAGAAATCATCCACTTTTTTGGTACACAAAAAAAAGGCATATCATAGAAGTATTCGTTATGTCCTTGCATCTTGTACAAGGTTTTAAATATCGGATATCGAGAAAATATCGGATGGCCAAAATTCATATCGGATTGCGGATGTCGGGGAAATATCGGGGATATGTGATAAATATCAGAACGTCATAACGGATATTTGCCTATATAGTATAATGCACTAAATGTAATGCCAACATACTTAATGAAATCTAAGCATACAAAATGTAAATAATATATGTTTAGGATCACAAATCAACCTTGTAAAAGAACCAAAAGTACAAATCAACATTGCAACATTTGGTGTGATTTTTATAGGGCAAAATGTCATTTGATATAATGGGGAAATCATGATATCGCGCCTAAAAATTGCCAAACGCAGTATATTGTTTTGCGACAAGCCATATAAAAAGATATACCGGCCCACATATCGGCTGATGTATTGGCGATATCAGGGATATATTATCCAAAATAGCCAAAAAGTGATAAAGGATATTTAGAGATCATAAAAGGATATCGGGGGATATATCGGGCCATGTCGGGGACATTTAAAACAATGATCTTGTAAAAAAACAAAAGATCCCCACTCTAAATTGATTTAATAGATTTGTTAGCATGAAGCTGTATCTTGTCAGCTATGGAGTAAGCAGCGGGAACCTAAGAGTGATTTCTAAAACAAAATGGGGACTTTTGCAAGACTCCTAGCTGTCTAATAAAACTAATGGAAGATCAAGTGTTAAAAATTTGCTTGTAACCTATTTTTCCTTTCTTTTGCATAGTTGAATCAAACAAATCAACAAATGTTTGATCTATCTACAATATGAAAACGTCCTCAAAAGAAATACACTAATAATTAGTAGCAGTCATGGTCTTCCATCAATTTTCAACGCCAAAGATCAATCATCTTATGTGTATGATCCCCTCACAAGTAATATCAACATTTTGGTATGTTTTACTTTTCTATCCATGCAAGATTTAAGAATCTATTGATTAACTATTGTCTAAATTGTTTATGGAAAAATTTGATTCACCTTACATTGCACAATCATGAATCAATCTCAGATCAAATAAGTAAATAGGTTTATTTCAAGAAAAATAAGTAAATAGGTGATCAACATAATAAGTAAAGTTCAAGCAAGCGAATAATCACTTAATTACAAAGCAAAATCTCCATCTTCGCGCTTGATTATCCTCTTTGCATCTTCTAAATTCTAATCTTTTGATATATACCCAATCCCTGCCAATATAGTCCATTTAAGTTTTCAATATATAGATTCATCATTTTTCTCCATCAATTTAAAAACAAATTAACTCTTAAGCTAGTATCATCTACCTCCTAGCTATAATAAACCAATAATATGTGATAAAAATTTCTGATTAGCATAATAAGTGAGAACAAGTAGCAAATTTAATGCTTAGCCCAAAAAAATTAAAAGGAAAAGAAGGGATTAACAAAATAAAGACAGCTTAAAGTCTGGAAACCATAAAACTTAAGAGATAAGTCTATAAATAAAAGTAAACAAACTTGCAATGCATGGTGTTGGAGGACCCTTCTGCAAATCCTTCAATATCCCCATCGAAGCCATCACCAATCACAAGGAAATCCTGAACCCAACAACACAAGATCAATCACCGATCAGTCAACAAAAAAAGGAGAAAGCTTTTATGCTAAGAAATTAACATAATTTCCCAACATAATAAAGAAAACCCCCCAAATTATCAAAACTGAAATCAGATAAGACAGAGATAAAATTATCAAACTTTGTAGGAAGAGGGCTTCAAGCTCGATGGGGGCTGGTTTTGGATCGGAATGGCAGTTGATAGATGCTCGACGAGCGCTCGACACCAGAGAAACTGCTAGAGAGGCGGATCTGAATGAGTGGTCGATGACGGTGACTCAACTTGGCTTCGAACTCGAGATCTCGACACGGAGACAATGATCTTGACAAGGACCATAGGACGAGCTAGAGGGGAGATGGGGATGAGAGCGTGAGGGGGGTTGACGAAAGAGGACCTGTGGCGTGGGATATTCGGCGAGCTCTTGAGAGAGAGAGAGAGGACTGATCAATTCTGAGAGGAGGATGTAATAGAGGCGAGAGAGCAATCTCTATTGAGAGAGGGATTTGACCGTTGAAAAAGAAAATTTTGGGGGGAAACGATTTTGGGTAACCCTAGGTTTTCTTTTTTGATTTTTTTTTTACTTGAAGCATTCTAGACAGATGTTCATTCTGAATGGACTTTTCCTTGTAAGATGGCTACAACCTAAACGGAAGAAATCTGTCAAGATTATTTCGTCTAGGATGCCTACATTTCTACTAGTGTTTCAAGCACAAGTGAGTATCTACATTGAAGTTACTTCTATGTAAACAAATGGCACCAAATGCTAAAGCTATATCCGTGGAAGTTGTTCAAGTTGAGGCAGCATAGCCCAAGACCTCGAAGAAGAAGAATAAGAAAGAGAGGAGCTCAGAGTATGCCAGAAGCAGTGAGGCCTCTTCAAGAAGCAGTGCAGATCCTTACCAATTTCTAAAAGATTCAGTAACGACCGAGCATGCCCTGAAAAAGCTTGAAACTAACAACACGCTCGTTTTTAGGGTTGACAAGCGAGCTGACAAGAAGAAGATCAGATCAGCAGTGGAGCGCATCCAAACGATGAAGGTTAACACTTTGATGAGGTCTAATGGGACTAAGAAGGCTTATGTTATTTGCAACTTGCAAGAGTGATGTCTGGAAGATATTTGACTACGACTAAATTTTGTTAAGCTGTAGAGAGAGTGTGTGTGTAGGAAAGTAATAAAATGAGATGGTGAGCTAAGATTTTTATCGTGAGCTAGCCTAATAGGCTCCACGATACGATGATCGGCACCGTCCATCCTGATTTATACTCCACATGATTTATATGTAGGAAAAACTGTATTTAGAAATTTTTAATCATTATTTTATCCATATGCAAAAGGGACAGTTATTAAGCTGTCTGAAAAATCAACATATTAAACTAGTTTGATTACTATTCTACAAGACTCCAAACTACATGAAAATTTTACCATGCACATTTTGTGGTGTTTTGAACAAGATGTACGATGTCGATTATGAATATGATGAGCCGATTAGTCTAGTTCACCAAAAGATTTAAGCTCACTAGCTCATAATATCATTACCCTAAATATATATATATATATATATATATATATATATAGTTAAGCTCCTATAAACTTAAGTGGATAGGAGCACTTGTCCACCAACTTTTTAATCCATTGATTTTGCATTGAGATTTGTGTTAGCATGTGATACAAATGAAGGCACAAATCTCAAAAATAGTATTGATGTGTAGCACAAATCTCAAAACATAATGAAGGGATAAAATGTTTGATGGACAAGTGCTCCTATCCACTTAAGTTTTAGGAGCTTTACTCTATATATATATATATATATATATATATATATATATATATATATATATATATATATATATATATATACATAGGAGAAGTGTGTATGAGGTGTCACCTTATATTGCAACCTTATATGCAATATAAGGTAGCTTACGGGACAGATTCAGACCTTCCATTCAAATCAAGAGATTTAAAATAAAATAATCAATAGGCCCCACAGTTAAACAATCTCTCACACCCCTCTCTCCTCTATTCCCCTTCTCGGATCAGACACACCCTTTACCTCTCGCCCCTCTCTCCATCCGTTCGCTGCGGACCAGCGCCGGTCGTGTACGTATTCATAGCCTTCTCGTAGCCCGGTAGCCAGCCTTGGACCGGTAGCCGTAAGCCATGACCAGGGCCAGCGACAACAAAGCCGTGGCCCCGGCCCTCGCCCAAACACCCAGCGCCAATGACATGCGCTGACCGAGGCAGGTGCCCGACCCGTAGAGTCCGTGCCCGGCTCGCGGTGCACGGTGCCTCGTTGCGGTGTGGTGTGTAGAGCTTGTGGGTGGTGTTTTTGTTATGCTTCTTTGTTTTAATGTATGTACTGACTTGTTAAGGGTATGGAGGATTGAGCTTCCATTTTGCCAAGGCTGTTGCTTGTTTTTATTTGCTTCGCTTAGTTTTAGATTTATGCTTGAGATGAAGACATGGGATTTTTATATTTTTTGATTTTAAAGCTTGAGCCATCATTATGAAAATCTCTTACATTTTCAGTCTTTGGTCTGTCAGATTAAATTCCAATTGAAGTATTGTGTTCAATTTGGTTTAGCTTTTTTATGAAATGGCTCTGTAAAGAGAGGTTGTTTGAGTGTATATTATGATGGGGTATGCTTGGGATTTTGTATTGAAAGTTGATTATGGTAAAAAGTTTTGTAAGATATGCATATAGAAGCATTTTGATGTATTGCTGCGTGACGAGTGCAAATGTGATGAATTAAGGCCAGGTTTTTGAAAGTTTATGTACTATGGTTGGTATTTTGAGAAAGTTCATAAAGTGATTGTTTTGTATGTAGAACTAGTTTGCTTGTATGTAGAGAAGAAAATGTAGGTGAATTTGTAAAGAATGTTATGTATATCAGATTATTTTTGCACTTTTGTAAGTTTATTTGAAGGTTCATGACTATTTATAAGAGATTTTGCATGATAGCAAAGAGTATGATCACTTAAGAAATTTGTATCTTTTGAGCAAATATGTACTAGAACAATATACTCCTTGTTGATCAATTTCCAATAATAGGTGAAAAAACACCATATTATTCGCAAAATACTACTAGAAAAAAAATCATAACTATTGATTTTGTCTCACAAAATCCCGATGAAATTTCAACAAATTTTGGCAACACCTCCCCTCTTTGAGTATTGTTCGTCGTCGAGGATACAAGAAAGCTTCTACTCAACAAAACACCTATGAAATTTCAAAAAAATTTGACGGAACCTCCCCTCTTTGATAAAGATTCCCTGTATATAATCACGACATAGTTTTGTATAAAAAAAATCAAACACAAAATACATACTTCACAATATACATGAGAAGTCCATACAACATCATACAAACCAACAAATACAAATTGCAAGTCCACCTTAATCAAAATATATCGACGAGTCCATACAACATGAAACAAACTAACAAATACATCAATAAGTCCACATTAACTGATTAACCAAGATACATCAAGAAGTCCATATAACATGAAATAAATATGGTTGTATCTACGTGTGAAACAGCTCGCTAGTAGACAATAATTTACATAAAATCTGAGCATTGAAATGCACAAATGGTGTTTGAATTAAGAACTGATACCGCAAATCAAACATCTAAAAATTGCGATTGCAAAATTTTAAAACTGTATTAGACAACTTGTAACAACAGCTACATGAAAGTCACAGCACTTACAGTTGAATGCAACTGACACTTGCATTACAATTTTAGTTACAACGAACCAAGCATTCTCTAATCGCGTTGCATTTGAGTTCATAAATACAACAATTAGACCGGGTTATAAGCGTTCAAATGCAGTGCACCAAAAAGTTTAGATGTTGGCAACAGGGTTAATAAAGGGTTCAGGGAAAGTCGCAACATGTTTGTTTGGATTAGTGCATAGAATGCATATCTATAACCACCTTAAGAGAACCCATATTAGATCCTTTTGATATAAATGCAATCTATCTCAATCCTCTTTAATTAAATTTGACTTGCATTTTGATTACTTAACGTATTCATTAAAATGCTTTTAATGAACATAAAAAGAGAAAATGATGCAGAGAAAGCCTCGGATGATTTTGAGGACAACTAGACCATGAAAAGTGAAGATTTTCTTGCTGACATCCCATTATACAAGCTGAGAAATGTTGTGAATTCAGGTCACCATTAAATGGATTATTCCAGTCCTCAAACCCCCCTGAACTTTGCAGGGGTTCCCACGAAACCCCTCTGATATTTTTTTCTTCAAACCCCTATGGCGGTGCAGCGGCAGAGAGAGTCAGAGGCTAAGGTCCCAGCAATGACAATTTGAGCCAGCAACCAATTCTGGCCAGCTGACAGCCCAGCGACATGAGGCAGGCCACAATGATCCCAGCGTGTAACGGATGGAGAGAGAGAGGTGGGGGGTTGAGGGTGTTGAATCGAGAAGGGGAGGGAGAGGGTGTGAGAGATTATTTAACTGTAGGGCCCATTGATTATTTTATTTTAAATCTGTTGATTTGAGTGGAAAGTTCAGAGTTGTCCACGTAGGCTACCTTATATTGCATATAAGGTGACACCTCATACACACTTCTCCCATATATATATATATATATATATATATATATATATATATATATATATATATATATATATATATATATATATATATGTTAATGATTGAGAGTTGAGATATATCTTTCGTCGATAGAAAAGAATGAACATTCATTTGATCTTGATCCTTGTGGATCGAAAAAGACACTATCTTGGATGCATGCGGACCTCCCGCTAATATCCATAAATGACTTGTATTTGGTAATAGATGAACATTACCATATATATATTCAGTCGTGGCGGACATCGATTTTCGAGTGCATTTCTCCCTCTGATTCAGAATAAATATGTTTTCGAACCCTCTCTTTAAAATGAAAAGTAGATGTTACGGCCCGAATCTCAGCGATCACTTGTTCAGATTCTACATATTGATCATTTTGAACTAAAATCAAACTTTTTGGTGGAATATTCAAACTATGTATAATATCCCAACTCTCAATAGTTACATACTAGTCTATAGAACATAGAAAAGCAGAATGCCCATGACACACACACACACACACACACACACATATATATATAGAGTTGAGCTCGGCTACTATTTAATAGTATCCAACATGGGGTTACTATCAACCCAATTTTGTAAATCGGAACCCAAAAATAAAAATCCAAACCGATAAATGTGATCTATACTACACATGAACTAGTTAGAAATAAAATTTCAAAAGATTTCATCATAATTAACCCATGCAAAATATATCGTCAAAATCAACGTTTTAGAATTTTCATGAAGTTGGTTCATTTTCGCCTCTTGATATATAATTCAAAACACGTCGAAATCATTTATAAAATTATTTTTTTGGGAAATTTCTCTCCCCTCTTCTCCCAGCGCTGAAATTTCAAACCCCCCTCCAAACCTTAACTTATTAATCCTCCCCAAATCCTCACCTCCAGCCACTTTCAAGTCTGGTAAAATTATTTTTTTTATTTTGTTGGATTTTTTTCATTTTCTGTTATCAAATCTCAAATCTATGGGCTAAACTACCAAATTGACATTTAAAAAAGACATGTTTTACCACATTGGTATTTAAAATATCTCCGATGACGTTTTGGTATTTAAAGTGGGTTTAAGTAGCACCTGGGTCCAAATTTTCGTCAGCGTTAACTTTTTTATCGGGAAAATTTCTTTGCACCCCCTAACGTCTTAAAATCATTGTATTTTATATCCTTCTCCTTCTTCCAGAAAATTTCTTCCCACCCCCTCCCTCAAACCCATCCCCTTCCTCTTGCGCTCCCTCCCCCTCGGCTCCCCAGACCCCTCTCAATCCCTCAACCTCAAACTCACCCATCAACCTCCACTCTGCATCATCATGTCATGAAACCACCTCAATCTCCCTCAAACCCCCAACCCCAACCCCAACCCTAACCCTAACCCCAACCCCAACCCTAACCCCAACCCCAACCCCAACCCCAACCCCAACCCCAACCCCAACCCCAACCCCAACCCCAACCCCAACCCCAACCCCAACCCCAACCCCAACCCCAACCCCAACCCCAACCCCAACCCCAACCCCAACCCCAACCCCAACCCCAACCCCAACCCCAACCCCAACCCCAACCCCAACCCCAACCCCAACCCCAACCCCAACCCTAACCCTAACCCTAACCCTAGCTCCTAACCCTTACCCTCTACCGCTCCATCCTCTTCCTCCTCTCCTCCCTCCCAATCTGCACGCTCTGGATTTCAATGCGGAAGATACTCCTCTTATTGGGCTAAGACCGAGAGATCACCTCCATGGCCCAAACTTACTTAGTCCACTCCCTCCCGACCTCATATCCTTCTCCTTCATCCACCCGATAAGGATTTACCTAAGGTACACAGGAGAGAGAGCAAACGGAGAGGGGTTTGGGGGAGCCAAGGAGGGGGAGGGGAGCCGCAGCCAAGGGGATGGGTTTTGAGGGAGGGGGTGGGAAGAAATTTTCTAGGAGAAGAATGGTACAAAATACAATGATTTTAAGACGTTAGGGGGTGCAAAGAAATTTTCCCGCCGGAAAAGTTAACGCCGACGAAAATTTGGACCCAGGTGCTAACTTAAATCCACTTTAAATACCAAAACGTTATCGAAGATATTTTAAATACCAATGTGGTAAAACGGGTCTTTTTTAAATGTCAATTTGGTAGTTTAGCCCAAATCTCTGTTGTGTCAATTTTTGTCAATGTTACAGAAAGCGCTAGGCGGACTAGGCATTTGAGTCGGCGCCTAGCACCTAGGCGTATGCCTAGGCGGCGCCTAGGCCTTTGTCTATTTTTTTAAATTATTTAATTATAATAATAAACAAAAACATAGTCTATTTAGTCTTCTATATCTTAATTCTTAACCCTTGCTTCCTAGCACACCAACCCTTATGCACAAAATGCATGTGAAAATGATTATAACAATTTAGTGGATAGTGAATAATGGAAAGTAGCTTATAAATACAGAACATGATTATAAAAATTTAGTATGAATTTCTCCTAACTTTAATATGAAAGGTAAGAAGCAAAATTTTGTTCACTTCCACCCCATCATGGCTCAAGAACATTCTTACAACATTTAGTATGAATTACTCCAAACATTAACTAAATATAATGGAAAATTAACCAAAAAACACAAAGCAAAACAGTGGAAAAAAACAGCGAAAAAATCGAAAATTTTACCTTGAAGAAGATGACTTGAAAAGAAGAGGAGGAGATGGTTGAGGCGGTGGCCGGAGTGGCTGCGGTGGTGGCCGAAGTGGTTGAGGAGGGCTGGCGGAGCTCGAGAGAGGAGGGCTGCAGTGGCTCGAGAGAGGGCGAGACGACAAAGAGGAGGAGGCGGCGGTGAAGAGGAAGAGGCGGCGGCGAATAGGAGAAGGCGGCGGCACTGGAGGTGGGTGGTGATCGTACTAGGGAGAGTCGGAGAGAGATTAGGGTTTGGATTGGGGAAAGATCGAGAGGCAGAGAGGGTTAAGATTTGGGTTTTGATAGGTTAGCGGTCGGGTTTGGGTTTGTGGGTCGGGTTTTGTTTAAAAACTTCTTTTTTTCCAATTGAACCTGAATTGGGTTGGGCTGGGCCGGTTATTTAGCAGTTTTTTTTTTTTTGGGGTGGTTAAAAAGCTAGGGCGGGCCGCTCAGCTCTAGGAAGCGCCTAGGAGCCGCCAAGTATGGCCGCTCAGGTCAATATTAGGCGTCCGCCTAGGCCGCTTTCTGTAACAGTTTCATGGTCTGAACTTACTCCAGAGCCCGAGCTGTTCCTAGAGCAATCCTGACTCGAGTATCCCATGTCAACGGCTTGTTATAATCATTTGATAAATGTAGGAATTCATGAAGAGATCCATTCCTTTGAAATACATAAACTAAAAGTTGATAACCGGACTCTGAGCATAAACCAATTAGTTCAGAAATGTTTGGATGATGCATCCGAGAGATTGCAGCAATTTTGTCCATAAAAGTTGCATAACTGTCTCCGGGAAGCTTTGAGTCTATTTTCTTCACAGCCAAAACCTGCGAACCGTGAAGAGTGCATATTATAACCAACGACTACTGGGTAGTTAAAGGAATATATCTTTTTCACTCAAAGTTTGGTTACATAGAAATACTCTATATTAGATCCTTGCCGACTACCAAGTATATTTTTAACAGAAAACTTTGTAGAACGTTGTAGATTTTAGGAAATAAAAATAGACGAGTAGAATCAACAAAGTTCAAAGAAAAAAGTTGACATGGTAGCATGACAAGGATGGCATACATGTTCTTGTTCGCGAGGAAAAATTGAGAAAATATAAAATTGATGTATTCTATTTGAAGAATAATGAATACAATCTCTCGAATGCAATCTCTCTCTCTAACTGACTTAGATAAAAAAGAAATTACAAATTCCTCGATCGGTTATCCGATTTACAAAAGAGAGAAAGATCGACGGAGATCCTTCCCTTTGTTTAATGCTGGGTTCTTCGCGATAGCGGTGGGAGTTTGAATCTTGTATTCCGTGGACGATCCGACCGCCTTGACTCGTGGGACGAGGTTGAAAAATAACTCGCAGGAGCAAGTTTAGAACTCTGGCCGAGTTAAGAACTCTTTGATAGAGTTGATTTTAGAAAAGGATTAGCAATCCTTTTAGCCAAGAATGGCGGAGAAGAACTTGCCGTGCAAGTTTGAAAACTGTAATCGAGTTGAACTCTCTAGGAGAGTTGATGCCAGCAAAGGAGGTTTGATCCTTTCTCTAAAAAAAGACGCAGATCTTCGGTAAAACCTCAATATCTCCAAATCCAACCGGTAAAAATCAATCTCCACCGTTCAGAATTAGGAACGACGAGTGTTGAGGCTTCTCTTCAAGTTTCACGCCGATCAGACTACGGATGAAGGTCCGATCGTCACGCCAATCACAGCTGCACAGAAGAAACCGTTCTGTCCTTTTTTTTTTAGTTCTCCGGCCAAAACCCTTTCAACCAGCCCCCATTTGGCTGTGAAAACCTCCCATTTATAGGGATTAAAGGGGTGTAACCGCCCCCTTAAATTGCTCCATAATGGGGGGTTTAGTGGGGTGTAACCACCCCCCCTTAAATCTCTCAAACGGTTTAGAAACCGTTCAACTCATGTTTGAATGAGTCAAAATGCGAAGTTCGCGTTCTGGAGCAAGCCTCGCATCTGCATTTTAGTGCAGGAAAGTGGGGATGGACCTCCGCATCTACGTTTTAACTAGGATGCGGGGCTGGAGGCCGGCGTTTTGAGCTTCGAACGCGGGCCATGTGCTCCGTGTTTTAGGCTTCGAACGCGGGCCATGTGCTCCGCATTTTAGGCTTCGAACGCGGGCCACGTGCTCCACATTTTGAATTGAAACGCGAGGATGAGTCCCGCGTTTTGAATTGAAATGCGGGGGGTGAGCCCCACGTTTTGCTTTGAAGAGATCAATACTTGTGATCTCTTTTCACAAGGATTGTCAACTTATAATCCTTATACTCTGGAGACATTAGCTTCTGATTCTCCTTTGTTGTCGTGAAAGTCATCAGCTTGTAACCTTCATTGATAGTGTTTCGTGGATATTGGCTGTCTTCAGTAATAATAATTTTTTTTACAGCCTACAGAACCCCCTCTAAAGTTTTCGAAAGTTCGCGGTTAACTGGAACGAGCTTTCGGAATACTTTGGATATCTTTTTTTATTTGATCCTGAGAAGGTATTGCTCCTCATTCTGTCTTCAAAGAAGTTGTGTTCTGCTTTTGTCCACGCTAGTCATTCATCTTGCATGGGTGAACTCCGGCATTTTTGCTTTTTTGAAATGCAAGAGTGACCGTAGCGTCTTGAACTTTGCTACACGGGACTGATCCTCGTGATTTGAGGTTGAAACACGAAGCTGGCTATCGCGTTCTGTGTTTAAAATGCGGGCACGACCCTCGCATTTTGTGTTGAAACGCGGGGGTGGTCCTTCGCGTTTTATGAGTAAAACGCGGGGATGAACCCCACATTTCTAACTAAGTCTTTTAGACTTTTCTTTAGGGTGCCAAAAGTATAGTGTTAACTTGGCATGCCTTTCATACTTGTTGTTTGAACAAGCTTTTGAGGACTTATCACTCTATTGCAAAGAGTTGATAAATTAGTTTTATCATCAGAGGTGGAATTTTTAACTTGATGATGATTTTTGAGGACTTATCGCTCTATTGAAGAGAGTCGATAAGTTAATTTTATCAGAGGTGTGGAGTTAACTTGATAAAGTTGGGTACTTATGGTTTGAACAAGATTTTGAGGACCTATCGCTCTATTGAAGAAAGTCGATAAGTTGATAGAGCTGTGGAGTTAACTTGATAAAATTGGGTACTTGTGGTTTGAACAAGATTTTGAGGACCTATCACTCTATTGATGAGAGTCGATAAGTTTAGATTTTGTCGGGGGACAAAATATGAAACCTGTGACTTGAACAAAGTTTAAGGCATGTGATGTGAACAAGGCTTACATGGCTTGTGGTGTGAACAAGGCTTTGGGCTTGTGATGTGAACAAGGCTTTGGGCTTGTGGTTTGAACAAGGCTTTGGGCTTGTGGTGTTAACAAGGCGTTGGGCTTGTGATTTGAACAAGACTTCGGGCTTGTGGTGATAACAAGGCTTTGGGGCTTATCATCCTATTGAGGAGGATTGATAAGTTAACTGTCAGAGGTGTGAGGTTAACATGACAAGATTGTGTTGCGATGTGAGCAACTTTGTGGACTTATCATCCTATTGAGGAGGATTGATAAGTTGGTTATCAAACTCTGCTGAGGATGTGTACAGATTTTGATAAGATTGCGTTGTAATTTGAACAACTTTGTGGATCTATCATTCTATTGGAAAGGAATGATGAGTTGATTGACGGGGTTTAGTTGTGATTTGAACAATTTTGAGGAACTTATCTGCTGGGGAGGATTGATAAGTCGATTATATCATCAGAGGTATAGTGTTGACTTGATGAAGATATGTTGCGATCGGAGCAACTTTGAGGACCTATCATCCTGTTAAAGAGGATTGATAAGTTGATTACGATTTAAGCAAATTTGAGGACTTATCATCCTATTGATGAGGATTGATAAGTTATTTGTCGTGATTTAATTGTGATTTGAACAACTTTGAGGACTTATCGCTCTTATTGAAGAGTGTCGATAAGTTGATTTTAGAGGAGTTCGCCTCGCACGTGACGTTGTGCTACTATATTGAATACGTAGACTTTGTCGTCTTTTACAGGCAAGAGACTAACCGGCAACGCGTGTTAGGCGTTGACCTTAGGGTTATTGGCCAACCCACAGCCATCAACGGACTTGAATGAGTTCACTGCCTCTCGGTGGGCACAGGTGCATTAACTTCTTTTTTTTTACCCATTGCCTGCTTTTGGAGAATTTTATCTTAAATCTAAAATTTTCTGCCATGTGTTGTAATCTTGAAGATTTCTTTACGTGGAAATAGTAACTCAGTTGGGACCAACATTCTCCATTCACACAGTCTACCTGACCAGCAATATTGGTACTGGCTTGGGGTTGGGGTTTTATTTTCTTATTCTATCCTTTTCAACATTCTGGTCACTCTTGCCTTGGCATATCTTAACCTTAAGTCTTTTGAAGATCTGTATTTTGCATTTATTTCACAAACAAATCTTAAGACTTCTGACCACATCTTCATTTTTAATGTTAAGCTTTGGGAAAGGCACAAGCTGTGATCACACCTGATGCTGCAGGAAAAAATGCAAGTAAGGATTTTTGCAGCACTTTCCCTGAAATGGCCGTTGAGGGTAACTTCTTGCTGGAATGTTAAGTGATACTTGTTATCTCCCACTCTGGACTCATTTAGTTCAGTAAGATTGGCATGACTGGGGGGAATGCTGATCAAGTTCTCTCTCTCTCTCTCTCTCTCTCTCTCTCTCTCTCTCTCTCTCTCTCTCTCTCTCTCTCTCCCCCTCCCTGTGTGTGTGTACGTGCGTGTGTGTGTGTGTATAAGCAACTTGTAATAAAATCTTGATATATTCTTTGAGCCTTCTATAATTGACTCATTTATGGACTATGGATCGGTGAAAGTTTCAAGATGATAATTTGTATATTGCTTGCCCAAGTACTCATCTACTTGGAGGAATATTATTTTTCTTTTCAGAATGCTGATAGTTTCCTGGCAATTACAGCTGGACTCGATGTGTCAGAATTAACTGAAAGGAAAGTTGCTTCGAAGAATATCTCTGAGAGAGGAATGATTCTTCCTTTCCAGCCATTAGCAATGACATTTCATAACGTGAATTACTTTGTTGACATGCCAAAGTTATACAAGTGAATTTGCAGTATGCTTGCTTTCATGGAATATTCCACCAAATCCTTTTATTCACAAAGTTCATTTAAATCATAGGAAATGAAGCTGAAGGGAGTACCAGAAAGTAAACTACAGCTACTATCTAGTGTGAGTGGGGTATTTAGACCAGGTGTCCTAACAGCACTGGTTGGTTCTAGTGGAGCTGGGAAAACAACACTCATGGATGTCCTTGCTGGGAGAAAGACTGGTGGATACATAGAGGGAGATATAAGGATATCCGGATATCCGAAAGAACAAAGCACCTTTGCTAGGGTTTCAGGATATGTTGAGCAAAATGACATCCATTCACCACAAGTAACTGTTGAAGAATCCCTTTGGTTTTTAGCTCGTCTTCGGCTTCCCAAAGAAATTAGCTCAGAAAATAGACATGTTAGTTTTCATATAAAAGGTCTGCAAGTTTAGTTTTCATTTCATGGCTGAGAATTTGTAGCTCTGGCCTGCAGGAATTCGTTGAACAAGTTATGGCACTAGTGGAGCTTGATATTCTGCGACATGCATTGGTGGGTGCAATGCGGAAGTCTTGGCTTATCGACTGAACAAAGAAAGCTTACCATTGCAGTGGAGCTAGTTGCAAATCCATCAATTATTTTTATGCCTGAGCCTACATCAGGGTTAGATGCAAGGGCTGCAGCAATTGTGATGCGTACAGTCCGTAATACAGTTGATACAGGGAGAACTGTTATTTGCACCATACACCATCAAGTATTGATATATTTGAAGCATTTGATGAGGTTTTTTCCGTTATGGTGTAATGTTTATTTTTCTATCTCAGTAAAAGCATAAGCTTTTGACTCCTTTAGATGCCTTCTTTTCTTTCTTGCAGCTACTTCTTATGAAGAGAGGAGGACGGGTCATATATGGAGGCGCTCTTGGTACAAACTCACAAATTATGATCAACTACTTTCAGGTTGTGTTCCTTTATGCACTTTATGTACCACTGATCTCACTTTGACTTTTAGGTTAGTGGAAAGAGTATCCATGCAATGCGCCCGTGCTATTTTTCCCTTCATCAAATA